>CM053248.1:8032517-8562296 GCA_028583405.1 Pogonophryne albipinna
CAGGGGTACTCAAACTTTTTTGTTAAAGGTCCACTTGTGAATTTTATACAAGGTCAATGGTCCGAATCAATGCCAGTAAAGTCCCCCCCCCACACCCCTGGAGCGGAGCAACCGAACTGAAATTAAGAAGCAGTTTCGGCGCGCTATGCATGTACTTTGGTCAGGAGGTTTTAAAGTGCTCTATAAATAAAGTTGGATTGGATTGGATTAATCTACTTTATTTGGGGGCCCCCTTCTGGTCCAAGCACTTGCCTGTCGGTAAACGGCGCCCCTGTATACACACAGACATTCAATACATACATACATACAGTATCATGGCTTGAACTAGTGGGAGAAATGGCACTGTTTGTCTGTAGCCAATGCCTTGAACCTCGGCAAAAATGGCATTAGAAGCATTAGAAAGTCAAGGTAAACTTGTGGTTAACTTAAATGCGCGTGACACTCGCGCACACAAGTAAATATATGCACGTTCATTCTCAGAACGCGTCAGACACAAGACAATATTAAAGGCGACCTATCATGCAAAATGCACTTTGTGATGTATTTTATACATAAATATGTGTCCCCGGTGCGTCGGTGAACTCACGCAGCGTCAGAAAATAAAACCTGCACTCTTTTCCTCCGTAGGCTACCCAAATCTTTTAAAAACAGGGGTACAACGAGCGGATACAGATTTGCTGCCAATCTGACGTCAAATCGGGAGCGGACCCACAGAAAATTGCTATCAGAAACAATGCCTGACGCGTTTTGAACGTGTTTTGGACGTAATCTCGTCTTTGTTTACATTAGCAAGCCTCGCTAACACTCAGAGCTAACCTGTACTGGAGAGCACATGTGTTTAAAAAGCAGGAAATCAAAAAGGGAACTCACCTTGTGATAAACCCGCAAGAGAAAAAGCATTTGAGATCCATACTGTTTCAGAAATAATCCTTGATGTGGATAAGAACAGGATGGCGTTTTATTACAACAGAATTTAACTTTATCTCCGGTAGAATTCTGATCAGGCATTAGCTCCGCCTCCTCTTTTTTTTCAAGCTCAGGACCCAAAATCCGCGTTTCTCTAACAGGGCTGCACAAGAGGGGTATGAGCAGTGTGAGGCATGGCTAAAATGGGTGAACTGTTTGGTATTTTAAGCAAAAAACTTCACAGACCTATATTTGTATAGGTATGGCCCTACAATATATTTGTTCCAATATAGCATAATAGGTCCACTTTAATTTACATCAGAATCAGATTTTTTTTTTTTTATAATGGGACACAGCGTTCGGTCCGGATTGATTTGCAGTTCGGTCCGGATCCGGATCTTGATCCGGAGTTTGAGAAGCCCTGATGTAGATGGTACATCCCTAGCTCCCTAAAGTCTTGATCAAAACAGGGAGGTTTTTGACATGCCCAGCGAAAAAGTTGTTTGTCCCCTACCTCTAGCTGTTTCTGAAATGTTTGCAATCTCTGATGGTGGACAAGAGATGTGGAGAAGAAAGAGTAGAGACAATCCAGGAGATCAACGCAGGTATGTGAATTTTGTACACGAGTTTGTATAAGTTTAATGTTTCACATTGCTTGTGAAAAATCTACTACCACTATATACGATCACTGATGTGTTGTTGTTGACTGGACACTTATTTTGTAAAAGAGATAGCATGTGAGGATCTCTTAAGCAATGCAGCTCACGTGTCCTTTTTATATGCTGTCCATTGAAATGCAGGAAAGTAATCACCAGCTCTGAGTGATCTGTTGTCGAGGGGACACTACGCCGGAGTTACATAAGCAGAGATAAAGTGCTATTTTGGGGGGAACTCACCTCCTCTGGGGTCCCCCAGGAAGATTTTTTTTAAATATTGAAGTTAAAAGCATCAATCTTGTGCACTTTGAGAGCAACATTAAGAGATATGGATACATCTCTCAACATCCATATGTCAAAAAAAATCAAAGAATCAGAAATGGGTTTATTATTTAAAAACACTTCATTTTCCAATTAAATCATAAACTATGTAAAATTATTGGAAGTTGTTAGTAATCAGATTAAACAGAAAAAAGGGATGGAAGGAGGAAATAATAATCCCTCCTCACTTGCTGTTCCTTCATCTCTTGCTGTTTCCTTCATCTCTTGCAGTTTCCCTCCTCACTTGCTGCTTGCGGTTTAAATGATCTCTTTTGCTGGCCAAACATGCTGGATGGAAAGCAGTAATGTCTCACTTGCCTTGGCCCTGTATCTGCAGTCCCTAAATCAGTCATGTTACCCATTGACTCTTGTCTGTTCTGGTGTTCCTGTTCATGGTTGTCTCAATTGTCGTTCTTGTCTGTTGTATCTCCTTCTTGTGTGTCCCTTTCTCCTGTTCTCCTTTCTTCATCCTCTACTCTGTTTGGCTCATCTGTGATGACTGTACGTAAACACAAACAAGTATGTAAGTCAATCAGTTTCCAGCTCTGTCAAATAAATGCATTTCAAGATACACACATTTGTCTTCATTAAAATGTAATACTAACCAATTGAAAATAGTTAAATTTACATTGGAAACCTCTTGTAGAAATCACTAAGAGTAGTTATCTGCCAATAGGACAGAATCATTCCTATACAAATGCAGTTTGAGTAATTCACTTAATATATTCACTTAACACTTTAATATAGTCATTTTCACTTAATACTCTTGTAGGAGCCAAAATGTTGATTTATTATTTTGA
This sequence comes from Pogonophryne albipinna, assembly GCA_028583405.1. NCBI lineage: Eukaryota > Metazoa > Chordata > Actinopteri > Perciformes > Artedidraconidae > Pogonophryne > Pogonophryne albipinna. The sequence goes on from CM053248.1 coordinate 8,035,201, forward strand.
TTATTTAATAATTTAATGTATGTAATGGAGTATAATTGATTGGTGTAATTTGATCGGGATCCGCAGACACGGTGGGGCAGAGCGGCTGATTGGTGCTGCGATTGCCTCAGCTGGTTAAAAGAGTCCTGCTGATTATACTCTGGGTTCTGGTTTGGTTGTGAAGCCACACGGTTTTTTGACCGCTGCATTGCACTGCAGAGAAGATAAGATTTGTTTATTTAAACGACGAACACTGTTTCAACATCGTCTGGTAAGATACCTTCATGTGTGTGTTTTAAAGAAGAGAACGAACAGTGAAGAAATGGAAACGATAACATGGAAATAAATGTACCAAAAACAAACAATATATATCTCTGAGTGATGTGTGAGCGCGTCGGCCAGGCGCTAAAACCAAAGAACAGAAAAGAGCTTAAGAAAGGTGGAAAGAAGAAGGCTCTTTTAACTCTAATATAGTCATCTTTCTGCATTCAAAACTAAGGAAAGCTGTACAATTTGACATGATAATGAAGAAAAAAGGCCTCCGACAATGCAGATCATTTTTTGATCATATCAATTTTAAGATGGAGGTCAAGGCTTAATATTTGGGAGCATAGTGTCCCTTGTCCCCTTTCAAGAGCCACACTGGATTGGCTTTGATCTGAAATATTTGTATAAAAAGCTTGTTAGCTGGCTGTCCATCTCATAATGTTAACATAGAAATTAGCTGTCAATAGGAAATATCAATCAGAAGAATTATAATTTCATGCAAAAATCTGTCACAAAAAGAGGTTGCACATTTAAATTCAGGTGTTGTTATGGCAACGTCAGTGGGCAAACAGCCACATTTACTGCTGCAAATACGTTCAAACATGCTGCCCACACGTAAAGCAGTGGCAACTATGCCACCATTTCAGCTGACTTTTTCTCAGAAATACTGTCACATAACATCCATAAATTTCAGTGCTAGGTTGATGCTTAGCTAAGCTAACTATGAAACACTTTAACTGACAGGACTCAGGAATCAGGATCAACTGTGTAATGTAAGGTAGCTTCTAGCTTCATGTCGAACACTGACAGTAAGTCAACATTTCCCAGAGAGCTTTCTTTGAAATCACCAGGTAACGCTAAAAAACACAACATTTTAGATTGTATGACAAAGTGTTTATTTAATATATCTGGCTAGCTATAGCTACTTGCTAACGGTTTAGCTTACCCGCGCGATTCAAAGTAACGTCAACGTAGCTATAATTTATGCTTTGCTTACATGTTGACATAACTTGTAAGTTTAATGACATTTACATACCTTGTTCACCTGGCTCAGGTGGTGGCTCTGGGGTTGTTGTGTGAGCCACCACTTGAGAATTGCCGTCTTTTTTATTAAAAAAATGTCTAATGTCCATCTTCAGAAACTCCGCGTCCGCGGCTGAAAGTTTAAAGTTGAAACACTGTCACAGAGGAGAGGTACGTACCTGTCAGCCAATAAAACACGTTTATTTCCGTGCAACTCTCTGATTGGTCTGGTGGTGTCTTGCCTCTTTTGCATTCACTGAACACGGGAAATTACAATGCTGCCGTCCTCTAGGTAAAGTACGGTTAATGTATTATATTATTGAGGGAGAATTTGTCCGGGGCTAAAGAAAAAACATCCGGGGCTTTACCCCAGGCGACGCCCATGGTCCACTGTAACAAAAACAAATGGAGGTTTAATGTTCACAAGAGATTAAAGTTTATGCAGACATTTTTTTATACTCTAATGAAAAATATGAAAGACAACAGTTGCATACAAGAAAGAAAAGAACATATGACAATATATCCTTTATTTATAGGAGCACTGTTACGGCTAAATGGTTCGTAGTACGTGGGCTAAAAGGTTGATAAATGTTGTTCAATTATTAGAGGGAACGGGGCAAACCATTATTGCTGGAAACCTTTAATGGGTGAGTTTCAGTGCAGCTGAAGAGGGTCTTATGGAAGCCAGAGTCAGGCCTGCTATGTGTGGGTAAACATATCCATATGTCAGGGGTCTTGTACCTCTCTCCACTGCACTTCAGTTGCTTTGGTTGTTTTCATTCCCCCTTTGCTCTCACAGCAAGGTACAACCCCTGATATGATTGCCCTGCTCGGTAAAGATGAAAGGAACATGGCATCATGGGTGGTCAAACCTTATATCTGTTTCCTGGAACACAGAATATCTCTTCTTTTGTCTATGACGCCATACCATGAACATGACTCCTTAAAATGTCCTACTACTGCCTCCCTGTTGAATGTATTCAACATTCATATTACTGTTCATACTGTATACCCTTTTCACATCTTTTATATTAGTTTTTGTAATGACGTTAAATCTAATCTTATAGAAGTCATTAAAGGGGATATTTTATCACCAATGTCCCTATTGCTACTTCTACTACCTTAGTAATTAAGGGGGAATATTTCAAATGTGCAGGTTCTTGCTTTTCAAAAACATATAACATTTGACATTTTATATCTTATCTAACAAACTGTTATATAAAAGGTTAAATATTTACAATTATTTAGATTTTTGTTGCTATCTATTTATTTTTGATAAATTACAATGAATAACAACAAACATAGTTTAAATCTGAATTAAACGTAATTCTTTAACGATAAAAATAATGATATATCTTTTGGCCTTCTTTGTGCCAGATGTTTCTACCTCGACCATTACTCTACATTCTTGACTGTAGCGAAACTCCACTGACATCCCATTTACCCCATGCCTATTGCACACGTCAAACGCACCACAAAGTTAGGAAATAGATAAGTCAACATGATCAAATGACTGCCTTCCTGTCCACATGCCATCATTGTTTAAGTGCAGGAGCTGTGCTAACCCCTCCACACAAAGAGGTGCTGTAGATTTGTATTTGTCACCAGGGTCACTGGTAGAAAATCTCCCTGCAGGGAATTACTCATCAGGCTCTTTAACTATCAACAGAAGAGAAGTTTCCTCGAAGAAACACACACTCGAAGAAAAAGAACAGACACAGCAAATACAGTAATCCAATAGCTAATGTCATCCAACAAAAACTATACTCTACATATTTGTATGTGAAACCTAAGTAAAATGCTTTCTCTTCAACTCTGAACATATGAAACTTCCTCTCCCTTGAAACACACTAATGCTGCGTTCACACCGGACGCGATGTTTGGGGCGGCGTGATTACATGTAAAGTCAATGCAGAGACGCAAATTCACTCTGACGGCGAGCATGAAGCGGTGGACGCGGCGCGAATCACGCGATTGAAGGGGGCTGCGTCAAACACGAGAGTTCGATTTTTTCAACTCGAGCGTCAAATTCACGTGACGCGTTCTCGCGAAAGCCAACCAGTGTTGGGATTCCGTCTGACGTCCCTCTGACGTCCTGCTGTTGATCAGTTGTAAAGATGAAAGAGATGATCGTTGTGGCTGTGAGTGGGTTCCCGGAGATATACGATACACTTCCACAGAAGGTACAAAGCAGCAATAGTTGTTCCTCCATAGTCAAGGACAGAAATAACCAAAACGATCTTGCATGAAAGTGTAAACAACCTCAACTGTCCGTCAACGGCGCGGTGTGTCAACAGTATGTCTGTTTTGAATGACGCGATATAACAAACTGCAAGCCGCAGTGAAACTCATTTAGATTGAAGCGAATATTCGCATCGCGTCCGGTGTGAACGCAGCATAGTGAAAGCCAAATAGTTAGTCACGTGATGATTTCACAATTAAACCATGTATTGTCCACACTCGTTTTATAATTCAAAATGATGGTTATCTTTTTTGTCCTGAGGCTTTATATAGCAACCTTTCAGTATGTGTGCCCCTTGAGAGTATTCATAGTAATTAATCAGGTGCCTCCTCTCCAGTTTGTCTCAACAGATTTCAAATTGTTGAGGAATGAAGACATCTAAATATTTAGCTATTTACTCATTGTGGTTGGCCTTTGTTTCATGATGTAGCCCCACAGCTTGTTTTCCCTGAAGCTTAATAAGCCTATTATTATATCCAATTCAAAATGCAATAAGTTCTTCTGACATTAATGATTCAGGCTGCTGAAAACGCATTAGGAAATCCTGAGAATCAGTGCCTATTATTATTCAAATGGCTAAAAAAAAAAGTAGACTTTTGCATCTACTCTTGGCGCTGAAGGGAGAGTTCTGCTGATCAGAGCTTATTTCAGAGAGGGCGATTCTTTATGGTGCTGCGAGAAACTTGCCCTTCCTTTGTCTCAAAGTTAGTTTGTCCTCTAAATTGATTTTTCTTATTGAAAATAGGGTATTTGGTTTTTACAAGCTCATTAGGATTTCACATTTTGTTTCAAACGATACTTGAGTATATAGCCCTCTGGTTGGGAACAACACAACATGTTATCACGCCGAAACCAAGGAAAATCCTCTACAAACCGTTTATATTTTTGCAATATCCAATATCAAATGCAAAAATAAGTGTGGCTTTTTGTCGAGGAAACCAGCGAGATGCTGCCTTACGCATCGGCCTACGAACATACATCTTCCTTGATGTACGCAGTTGGAAGTTCTACATATATAGATGTGCACCCATCTCCCTTTAGATCAGGGGTGTCCAAACTACGGCCCGGGGGCCAATCGGGCCAGTGATCCATTTTGAATCAATACATTCAAAAAGTATAATGGAATATTGCCCACACCTTAAACTTGTGATTTTCTTATAAAGTACCTCTTAAATGTATATGTAAAAATATATTACACAGTAAATTCTCGCAGACGTCTGAGGCCTTTGTGGCTCATTGATCACTTTAATGTTAACATATGCTGTTGTTCTCAGACCTGCTAACAGCTACAAAAGCTGGAAACAAATTCTCTGTTTACATGGGGTGTTAACTTTCCAGAAAACCGTTTCTAGATACAGCACAGACACTTTTGTCATTTGTTCTGAAAAGGATACCAGGAACATTAAAAACCTTGAAGATATGCAGTTATACAGCCCACTGCACCCTGTTTTTAAACGTTTCCTAATTTTCCAGATAATCCTCAATAAAAAATATTTTGATTTAAAGCTGATTTATCTTTCTTCTAAAGAGGCACACTCAATTTATCACAACGTTTCTTTTTGCATTGCTGTCAGCAGAGATGGGGTCGTTACTAAAAAAAAGTAATATATTACATATTACTTTAAAAAAAAGTAATATATTACACTACTTCGTTACTCTCTACATAAAGTAACTCGTTACTTTACTCGCAGGGCCGGCCCGCCCCTCCCTGCAGGCAGATCACGCAGACTGCTAAATTTCAAATGTTCTCCTTAGTTCAGTTTCCATTGTCGCATAAGACTGATCCAGATAGCTCCTGAATGTTTTCCTATCTGACCATGGCTGTCCTCTGTCTCCTGCTATCTGTATTTTGCGCAGTATATCTCTGCTCACACTGTTGCGTCGGCGTGTTCTCCTACATGTGGGGCCATGTGTTGCACTGCAACCATAGGACTGGAACACACCGCCAAGACTTCAGCCGAGCACGTACGAACTGCGCATGCGTGAGTGGCAATAACTCTCCTTACCAGCAGGTGGCGGTAGTGTGTATTCGTCATTCAAAACAGGCAACAACCGGAAAACAGAGCAGAAGAACAGACTACGTGATAAAAACAAACAACAAATAGCTGTGCGTTAGCTTCACCTTAGCATGTGTTCTTTGCAGGTGTTTGTAGAGGTTTGATTATGACTGATTTTAGTAAGTAACGAAGTAACGCGTGTCGGGGCAATGTTAGTAACTGTAGTGTGATTACTGAATAATAAAAGTTGCGCGTTACACTACTCCGTTACCGACAAACGACATACTTTGTAACCAGTGGCGTAGCCAGGAATTATTGTGTGGGTGGGCCTGGAGAAATGTAGGTGGGCCAGGGGGAGACATATTAAGCGTGGGGTCTGAGCTGAAACTTTATTAATGATTTTAATGATTTTTTAATGCACTAATAGAACATAAGCATAAATTAGCAGTGAAAACAAAAAACATAGGCACGGCGGCCTCAGAATGTGTGTAAAACTGACATCCACATAGGGATGGGTATCGTTAAGGCTTTAACGGTACTACTACTTTTATCGATAGCGCTTATGCTTATGCTCCAGGTTCAGTACCAACCACATCATAAAGTACGCGGACGATACAACAGTGGTGGGACTCATCAGGGACAACAACGAACAGGCCTACAGGGAGGAGGTGAAACATCTGACAGACTGGTGTAACACCAACAACCTGATCCTGAATGTCGATAAAACAAAAGAGATCATTGTCGACTTCAGGAACAAAAAGCACTGTCACCCACCACTCCACATCAACAGCACAGCAGTGAAGACTACAGACAGCACCAAGTTCCTGGGGGTGCATATCACAAGCAGTCTGACCTCATGGTCCACTCACACTACATCACTATTTAAGAAGGCACAGCAGCGCCTACACTTCCTGCGCAGGTTGAGAAGAGCACAGCTCCCCCCTCCCATCCTCACCACGTTCTACAGAGGAACCATAGAGAGCGTGCTGACCAGCGGCATTTCCATCTCGTCGAGAGACTGCAACGCCAAAGACTGGAAGTCTCTGCAGAGAGTGGTCAGGACAGCAGAGAAGATCATCGGAGTTTCTCTCCCTCCCATCAGAGACACCGCTCAGAAACGCTCCCTGACAAAAGCCCAGAACATTTTGAAGGACCCCTCTCATCCTCACCATGCTCTGTTCTCCCTGCTGCACTCCGGCAAGAGGTTCCGCAGCATTAAGAGCAAAACAGCCAGATTCTGCAATAGCTTTTTCCCCCATGCCATCAGACTGCTGAACAGCAAGTAGACCAGTAACATAAAGATTACATTACGCTGTGTAAAGAGCACATATTTGTTATATAGTATGTCTATTTTATTTATATGTATAGTAAGTCTTTATATTTTAAACGCACACTTTATCTTTAATTTTATCAGCACCACGTCACTATTATTTATTTATATGTACAATTTTAGCAAGTTTTTATATTGTCCTGTTCCTGTAAGCCAGTACAACGAAATTTCGTTTTAATAGTACACTCTGTGTCTTGTTGAGATGACAATAAAGTATGTCTATGTCTTATCGATCCGGTCCTTTAACGGTACTTTTATCGGTTCTTTTGGAGAAAAAAATAAGGCAAACTAACTAAACAAATTGTGAACAAAACTAACATTGCTTTTTATTTCAATTAAATACATAATATTTCACATCAAAAGAAACAACAATGTTTTAACAAATCGTATTAAATAATGTGATGACAGAATTGTAAACAGAATAGCTGAAACTTTAACAAAATAAATAACTCAGTTAGGCCTACCTCTAGTCATTAACCCATGTTTGTATAATTTAGTTAACTCGGTGTGTTGCTGCTAGCATACATAATACCTGACGTGGAAACGTTACTCGTGGATGGGGCTACAGAGCTACTAGAAAGACAGTCGAACCTGGTGCATTTCTCCGTCTGAATGTGGTGCACTTTTGCTAAATGTTTAGACAAATTGCTCGTGTTTGTTGTGGCAGATATCTCTGCTCCGCGCCGATCATATATGAGTTTGCTTTAAAAGAAGGGAAACTCAAAACAACCAGGATAGGGGTTAAACAATAATCTGCTTTAATGATAAACGGTAAGAATACAAATACACTTCTCCAAAGGGGTAGGCCCAACCCCTGCTCTGGTCCAAATGCCGGGAGAACCTTTCATCTTGACAGCAGGAGCAAAAGATATCTGCCACAACAATTTGGTGACCCCGACGTGATGACGTGAGGACGTGCCGACGTGGTGACGTCATGAGTAAGGTTTTTTAGAGGAAAACACTAGCAGCCAGCGGACGGAGGGAGATGCCTGGAATAATCTGTGATAACTAAAACCAGGATCCTAAAATTGAAAGGTAAAACGGACGCCTGTTTCTATCGAAGGTCTGTAGATTGGCTAAGCTAAATGTTAGAGTTGTCAAACATATTTCCAAGTGTCATTTACGGTAAAGAATGCAATGCATAGTTTAGTATAGGTAGGTAAAGTTATAAAATAGATAAAGCAACGGTTAAAAGCTTCGTAGATTTTTCAGAATCGTACGGCTGACTCGTTAGCTACACGTGAAGCAGCGGAGTATTTCAGCGTCAGGGTATTGAGTCTCTGGCGGCTGGAAGGGTATAACAGTCCCTACGCCTAGTGGAGGTATCGAGTCCCCACAGGGTATATTTCGCTGGTGGGAGTCAAGTAGAGTATAAGAGTCTCTATCCGTGACAAAACTGAATAACAAATCCAAGGCTTATAGAAGTTGGAGGTGAGTTATATGTGGAAAATCCAAGAGGAGATACGCGAACTTCAAAAGCCATTGAAATTAACGGATTTCTCACTGTCTTGTTCTGTTGGGTTTAACGTCCATTCTGTTGAAAGAAATATTGCATCTTAAAAGCTGAACAGACAGCGTGGAGGATATATTTATGTGCTTTTGAATAAATATAATATATTATTGAACATAGAATGGCCTAAGTCAGATAAAGAAATGCGAAGTCATAATGGTAGAATACCATGGGTTTAAGAAAGCCCCCCTTTCTCCACATTTCTGCTCTAATTGCTGTGCAGCAGCCCGGAGCCAGACTGCTTGTTAATGTCTGGGAAATGGCTGCTGAGCGTTGAATTTAAAGCAAGGAGTGAAAGATCAACGACTGATCTGAAGTTGGAGTGAATAACATTGAAAATTAATGGATCAATGTGTGATTTGAGGTGGTAGATATTGAAATAAATAAGAAACTATAATTTGTTGTTTTTAGCATTGAGGGATACAGTTATGTCACATTGTGGTTTTTATGAGAAGTTTTGAGAACTGGTTGTTACTTTTGCATTGCATTGTGAATTTCGTGGTATTTGTCATTAACTGAGAATTGTACTTAATCATATTTCAGAGGAATTTAATTACATACAGAAACGTTGAGGGAAAGTAAAAAGAGATTTACTGAGTATATGAAGTACATAGAGGTTAAGGTTCGATTCAACTTAAATATGATAGTGGATTATTCCACCTAGATTAGACATAAAAAGAGGATAATTTGTTAAACATTAAATAACAAACTCACTGTAAGAAATATACATTGTAGTGTTATTTAGGAGTTGTGTTGATCATACCACAGTGACTCTGAGAGTTATGTTGATCATACCACAGTGACTCTGAGTTGGTGGTTGTTTAATGTAGATAGGAAACAATTCACCACAATTGTGTTTTTAAGTTTGTGAAGAAAGAGTAGAAAGTAAACAGAAGGTTTTGTAAGTTTGTCAGTCAGAGAGAAGCTGTTAAATGTTAAAACACAGAGGTGATTGATGAGAGAAGCTTGTTGACAGGAGCAGGCAGCTGCAGAGAGAGAGACAGAGAGAGAGACAAGGAACTATGATCAAATGATAGGATATTAGGTGTTACATTTTTATTGAAGCCAGACTACAAGTCGTATGGTTTAATTTTTATTGAACTCAGTCTCCAAGCAGTGTGGTTTATATCTGCACATGTGTTGAGTGATCCCCTCCCCTTCCCCCACTCACATGAGGCCAGTGCTATATTGCTAAGCTAGTTGGCCAGCAAGTTGGCATACTAGATGGTGAAATAGTTGGAGTAAAGATGTACACGAACAAGGAGAGTAGATTAAGTTGTTTTGTTTTTCATGCTTTTCACCAAGGCTCATTTGAGTGGTTATTGTTTTAATGTAGTGTTGTTTTGAGTTATATTTCTAAAACTATAATGTACCCACACGCATGTGGTTTCTTTGTCACAGTTCATTTTAAAGTCAGCCACCTTATGGCTAGATCTCATATCTGGGAGTCCATTGTGTTAATGTTAAGAGCTCCTTTTGTTCTTCAGGCCACATGAGGTCAAGAGTCATTCTGTTAGACCACAATCTTGTGTAAGACAAATCATTGTTCTTTTGTCACATTTTGAATTACATAAGATTTCATTTTGCTAAATAAATTTATCTATAAATGTTGTAGATGGAGTTTGGTGTTTGCTAACATTTTTAGGAACGAAATAGGCCTACACTTGGGTCAAATTACATTACTGTGATCTGATTAGTGTGCTCTGCAACTTTACGATTGTTGCTAGATAGCAGTGGGATTTTTGAATGCGGAGGGGTTCTTTCATAGTGTGTGGAATATGCGATGCTGGAAACGTGGGTGTTGAAAAACTTAGTTTGGGTAAATATGTCACAATGGATGAAACGATTATTAGAGGGAGTTTTCGTAATATCATTAGTAGACATTAATTGTGTTGTTTAGATGGCATTTAACTACTAAGACAGATAGTATGATTAGAAAGAGACGGAGTGGAAAGGGTTGGATTTATTTAACCTCAGTGTGCTAGAATTTCTATAGGTAATGCGTCCCGAGACCTGGACTCTCTCTCTCTGCCTGTCATACGGCTAAGACCCCGATCCGCTTGAGCAATCAAAGGCCTAACCCAACAGGAGACTCCTCCTTCTCAATAGACCAGACAGAGAACCAGAGCTGAACCAACAACAACAATAAGAACTGCATCCAGAACTATCTCCACCTGTGGCATCCAGAACCAAACAGCTTGCTGACAGGCAGAGATCTATCAGTCCCTCAGACAGGGCATGAAGTTCCAAGCTGAGCCACAAGATTTGGCACAAGAGCAAAGTGTCGGACATGAGAGCAGAATCCGCCCTCCATAAAGCAGCAGAGAGACTGTAAAGGAGGAGATGAAGTGCAAAGCAGTGCAACAACAGTGGCATGATGGGGGCTGCAGATGTAGCTGGGCAGAGGGCTGCCTCAAAGAGTGACAGCTGATGGACAAAGGGGGAGGATGTCAGAATCAGAGGAGTTGGTCGAGCAGAATGTGAGGTGGCCAGGGATCACGGCTTGAGATAAACCAGAGGAGAGGAGAAGGGAATCAACGGGAATGAGTGAGTTTACACATAAACACACTTATAAGCGCACATTTAAAGAACTTGAATTGACTTGATAAATAAGTGAAGATAAAAAGTTGTATTAACCATGAATTAATCAATTGGTAAATTAAAAATAGCAGTAAAGAGGAAACTATTAAAGTAAAATGAGAATCATCCTAAAACACACTGAGGGATAAAGGGGGATACATGACATTATATAACCATATTCTTCAATCTTTTCATCATGTTAACAAATCATTCTTCAAGAGATTTTTATTCACTTGTGAATAAAGTAGTGATCTTAGTTGTTACAATGTTGAACACCATTAAAGGGATAGTTTTAGGAACCGCTCTATAAGACACATCTTTATTTGTATGGATAAGGTTAAAGGGAGAGCTAGTGCCAAGCCAAATATAGTGTTCCAATCTATAAATTATTGATTTCACCATTGTGCCATGGTTATTACCATAGGAGGGCTTTAAGATGGAAATATGAAATGACTTCTGTTTTAAATCCTTGATAAAGGAGGGAGTAATTGTTGCATGGTCGGACACCCAAGGTTCCACACACTGCTAAAGAATTTAACCTTGTTTTTAAGTAGACCAGAATTGAAGATAAATGGGTATAATGAGCTATGAAATGCAGAGCTACACAGATCCAAGTAATGTTTTGACACAAGATAATAGTTAAGTGCACAAGTTTCTGAAATAGATCTATTAGACATTTTAATACTAATTAGGTGTAAATGAATTGCAGTAGTAGTACTATAAGGAAGTGACATTTTTTGTCAGGAAATGTGGGGAACAGCTGTTCCGATGAAAAGTTAGAGATATCTGGAAAATTATAGTTGTAATCGTGAATTAATTAATGATGGCGCTCCATATATGACAGATTTTTGTAGACAAAGGATACTGGCCTATGCTGAAATATCAAAGTCTCTGCAGAGCACACACATGGCCAAAAAGACTGAGACCAACTGACCTTTGACCCTGACCGACAGTGTAACTTGAGAAGGCACTGTCAATGACTGACTCTGGGGTGAACCTGACCAAGACTTTACAACCTGACAGACGGTGTGAATGTGAATGAATGCTGGCATGTGATCAGTGTAACTGCATGATTCTAAAACAATAACTAACCAAGCATGTTTTTGGACTAACATATTATTACCCGTTTCTAATCTACTTGATGATATTTTACTCCCACAGGAGGTGGCAGTTTGCAGAATGTGAAACTCAAACTAAAACATGAAGATTCTGTTTCTTTTAGGACTGAAGGATGGAGAGAAACACTTCATTTCACTGAAGTGTTTACTGTGGAAATTATGGATGTACATTTGGGAAAATGTTTGGTATTTTCTTATAATCCATGGTTACACATGAGGTTCATGTGTAAAAAGGGGGAGTGTAAACTTCACAATGTACATTTTTCATTTAGGGACTGAAAGGAACCTGCTGCCCCAACTCAATTGTTCAATCTGACCATTGATTGACAGTTTTAGAATGGACCTGCTCCATATCTGGGGATAAGATACTGTTTGATGAATGTTGACATGTTTCTAATATTGATTGAGTTATAACAGGTAACACAGATGCAGAATCAGTGGCCAAGGGGCTACTGTGAGAGATGTAAGTCCAGAATGGACTACTGAGGAAGTTGACCGGTGAGTAATGTTTCAACAGGTATTAAAGTAACTGAGGTTTGAAATGTAGAAAGAACATATTACAGTTAAAGCTAAAACACAGTAATGTAATGAGACTTAATTTAATGTAGACAGCATCATGTAACTAGCCTGGTAAAGAAGTAAAAGCCTTAGACTTTATTGTTTAGGTCATTATGGGGATATACATTTCATCTAAATTGATAATAGAAAGACATTTGATGACAGTTTGTTGGAATTCTGTATTCATTTTTTCAGCTTGATAATATCTAAGCACTGACAGGTAAAAGCAGTATCACCAGGAAATCATTCACTTTGTCAGTATCATGGTTTTGGGTGTTTTTGAATCCATAACATTAGTGTGTTTCTTTACCAGAAACATTAGCAGTTCATATTATATTTAGATTTTAAATAGGATCTCAGGGATTTCATTTAAAAATAAACACAGATGCTTGTCAGGAATTCAGAGCTATTGAAATATGTTATTTAGTTCACCTAAAGATGTTGGGATTTTATTCTGGGGGCACGGGCCAAGTATTAAGATTCTGAAGCTGCACTGGCAGATAGGAGGGCTACAATTAATTTAGAAAACCTGTTCACAGACGGCTGTTGTTTTAAGACACCCCACCAACAGGCTCCAAGCGGCCTACGCAGTGGTGGGTCAAACAGCGGAGGGCTCCGGAGCCCTGAGCGTAGGCTTGAGGGATTTGTATCAGATTTCTCCACACAGGTTGGTGATGCCAAAGGGGGACCCAGGTGGCTGACACAGCGGAGTTCGTCTGGCTGAAGGTCATCAGGACAAAGTGGCTCAACCCCAGGCTCTCCGGCCCCGACCGAGTGACCCAGCGGATCTCTCATGCCATCCGCATAGGAGGAAAGGGGGACAGTTCGTACCACGGGAGCCAGTGTGCGACGGGGAAACCACCTGCTAGGACCGTGGACGACATCAGGACGGACGTGGCCCTCGCAGAGGTCGACTCGGAAGCAGCCATCAGTGGACTGGACGACAACGACCTCGAGGACATCCTTACAGCAGACGACTAGGAAGCGGCTGTCAGCGGGCTGGGGGACTTGTCGAGGCAGCAGAGGAGTCTACTTCTCTCTGATCAGTTCCACCAGTGAAGGGAAAGCCGCATCTCCCCCTCCCTATCAGGGGGGCTGATGATTCACCACACAAGGAGACTGCTTTCTAGCTCTCAGGTTGCCCTCTCATGGTTCCTTCCCTGCCATGGAAAGTGGTGTTCTGTTCCCAAAGATTTCAAGTACTTTGGGTCTCAGTTTCTGATAGATTTATACAATATTGGGGGACAGACACAGTGGAAAGGAATGACAGTAGTTATGTTTCAAGTGCCTTGTGTAAGTTGGTCTCTTTATAGAGAGACCAAAAGGGGGATTATTGAAGATTATTATCATCTGATTTTTGGGAAGTGTATTACATTTGAAATGGCAGAAAGTCTTGTTGCAACTTCCAGATATTAAAAGAGGCCCCTTGAGTTTCTCTGGAAAGTATCAATAGTAGCAGTTAAGTGAATACAATATAAACAGTACCTGTGTTTGTGTTTTGTATTGATTTCTCTGTTTTATCCTTTCATAAATATGAGGACTAAAACTTGCTCAAACATTCTGGGGTGCTTGGAGTAAACAGGTTTTATTGCTCTGTGGGGGAGGTGTAGGTAAGCAGAGCAGTGGGCTAGTTGGAAGAGAGTACCTTCTGCTTAAGATCTCCAGTATGTCATGTTTCAGGGAAGTCTACATATCTTGAATAGTATATGTGTGTGTTTAATTACTTTGTATAAATAATGGGAGTAAGATGTGAGCAAGAGAATATTCTTTAGACCCAACTCAGGTCTCTGGAATGTGCAGGAAAGTGTGTGTGTGGAAGTCTATGCAGGAAAGTGAGATAACGGACGCCAGATATATTTTACTACCATCTCAGAGACACTTGTTTATTATCCTGGCTGGCTCGCGCTGATTCGCTAAGAAAAGTCATCTTTTACATCTTCCAATGAGATGATCTGAAAAGATGACCAGCTGACCCAACCCCTCCTGTTTTGTTTTCTGCATGTAAGCCTGTTCTATCTGTTGGTTCTTTCTCTTTTGCTCCTGCCGTCAAGATGAAAGGTTCTCCCGGCATTTGGACCAGAGCAGGGGTTGGGCCTACCCCTTTGGAGAATTGTATTTGTATTCTTACCGTTTATCATTAAAGCAGATTATTGTTTAACCCCTATCCTGGTTGTTTTGGGTTTCCCTTCTTTTAAAGCAAACTCATATATGATCGGCGCGGAGCAGAGATATCTGCCACAACATGTTACGGCCCTTAAATGCTAAACACTTATTCCACTTTTGGTAACGAGTATTGTCCACATCGACACGGCTATAGTTTAACCACACCTCGGAGCGCGTTCTCTCCGCCATCTCCTCCTTGTGTTGCTGCATGTAGCAGCTGCGTGTGTGTAAACTGCCCCGCCCCCTCCCACACAGACGGGGGAGAGAGAGATCTCTTGTCTGGATTGGAAAGACCGAAAATACTAAAAATAATCAGACGCATTTTGCTGTCTTTTTGCATGTTAGAAACGGAGTTGGCGACACTTAAACTGCAATGTAATGTTTGTTTAGCAACAGAGGTCGCATAAACCGAATATTTTCCGTCTATGACGGAATTTTTTTAACAATGACGGAAAAATCTGAAAGCCGTCCGTCATTTTAACAGATAGTACAAACTCAGAACAGCGCCAAAGTATCCCCGCAGCGGGGCTCCGTTATTATGCTGTGTTATGCATGCCCGCCCGAAAGGAAATTATATCGTTTCCAAACCTAACTTTGCCGAACAGATCAACAAAAGTATTTGCTTTACGCTGTGCGCGCTCTCGCGATGTGCTGTGGGCATGCATAACACGGCGTTGACAGTTCACGAGCGTGCGCTCTCCGCTAGGGCTGTGCATCTTCACTGGTCTCACGATTCGATTCGATTACGATTATCCTGTCAACGATTCGATTCGGTTCGATATCCCGGTGCATTACGGTGCATCACGATGCATAACAATGAGTTGCATCCTCAATTTTCAATATTACTGTATGGATACTTTTTCATCAATGAATACAATCAGTCAGATAAATATGAACTTTTTTTATTCTATAGAAAGTACATTACAAATCGATCAAACCACTTCTTTGTCTTCTGCTCTATAACATGGCACATCCTAAAAGTGCCAAACATCATTATGAGTGTGACAACAGGTAGCATTGAACTACCATGTGTGTCATATCAACATGTTTATTAAATTGAAATAAATAGTATAGGCCTGGCCTACCTATAGTGTAAAAAAAGGTAAATCCTCAAAAACAAAACATTCTGCAGTGCTGTAATCTACAACAATGTTTTCAAATAGCAGCACTGGGCACAGGGCACTTCCTGAATGTGCCAAACAACAAAAACATGACTCACTGCTCAGCATTTGGGAATGTGTAGGTTCTTCTGCAAGAACACTAGTTGATCCACATGTTCTGGTTTGAGAGTGCTTCTTTTTGCAGTGACCACATCTCCTGCAGTGGAGAAAACTCGCTCTGCAGACACACTTGTGCCTGGGATACACAAGTATCGCTTTGACACCCGTGAGAGGAGGGGAAATGTGATCTCATGGACACGCCACCAGTTCAAAGGGTCCTCAGTCAGAGGGAGAGATGATGCTTTACAGTATCTCTCTATTTCCTCCTCAGCAATGGCATAGGGGGTCTTGGGTTCTGCTGTACCTTCAGTGTCAGTGAAAGACTGTCCCAGCAAACTCACGAGCAGTGATGATGATGAGGCCTTTCTTTTGGGAGCAGAAGGGCCGTCAATCACTTCTGTCCTCCAGAGTGTCCTCTCATTCTATGTTTGAACAAAAGAATAGAAAATAGCATTAAAATAGCAGTTAGCACTTTCTCAGTCAATGCAACAGCTCACATCTATTCTATTCTTCAGTCTTATAGACTGCTCAACCACCACACATAATACAATAACTGTAACCATTCTCACACATACACACACTTTCAAATGCACTTAATATACTATTTTTTATATCAATATTTTTAACTATTTATTCCCCGTATGATTGTATGTTGTCTGTCCTATTGCCGTGTTTTTTAGTGTTATGTATTTGTCTGGATTTTTGGCACACCGGGACAGAGTTGCACTCTGAATCTCGTTATACTCTGTGTATAATGACAATAAAAGGCTTTAACTTAACTTGAACTTAAACTATAGAACGTTTTCACTCATTGTAGCTACTATTATTAATATTGTAAAGTTTGTTTTTATTTTATAAGTTTACATGAAACATGGTGAAAATACCTCCAAGGATGCAGCCTCCTCAGTCACTCCTCTGTCGATCTCCAATCTCTCCTCCACTGTTAGAAAAGGCAGTCCCTTAAAACGGGGATCCAGGGCAGAGGCTGTATGAAGGATCTTCTTTTCTGCCTCACCGTTGTACCTCTTCAGGAGATCTGTTGTGATGGCATTCTTGATCGCGTGGATCATCGGTGAGTCTCCAATGGTGCCTGTCATGTTCTGGAGGAGTTGTGCATTTATTGGAGCAATGAGAGACACAGTTGGATTGCTCTCTTCTGACATCAGAGTGGTTGCATCCTTCATTGGCTTTAATGCACTCACAGCGTCCTCTGCATTTGACACATCTGTTTCGTTAAGAGTGCAGAGGTCTGACTGTCCTTTTCTCACCTCTGGAGACAGCAAGGTGGCACATATTGCAGGTTGTTGTTCCAAGAACCTCTCGACCATGTCGTATGCACTGTTCCACCTTGTGGCAACATCAGTTATCAGCTTATGATTTTTCAGGCCCAGACATTTCTGTTTCTCTTTCAGATAGTGGTTCGCTGTAGTGCTGCGGTGGAAGAATGTTGCAATCCGTCGGACTCGACCCAGAAGCCTGGAGAGGGTGGCCACTTTAAGCGCCCGCTGGGACGCAAGATTCAGTGTATGGGCGAAGCATTTCACATGATGGAATTTTCCTAATTCAGCTGCAACGATCATATTAGACGCGTTGTCTGTCACCAGCATTACATCTTTGTCTGATAGCTGCCATTCTTCCACTACACGAGACAGTAGCTCCGCAACATGCGCACCTGTGTGAGACTCGTAAACAGCTCTAGTTTGCAGCACATGCGACAAAAACTGCCAGTCCTCGCTGATGTAATGTGCCGTTATTGTTAAATAAGACTCCGTTGCGACAGAAGTCCAGGCATCACATGTTATGGCAACTCTTTTAGCTTGGATCATTGACGCCATTACCTGGGCTTTGGTTCCGTTGTAGAGTGCAGGTATGACATTTTCTGTAAAGTGGCTACGTGATGGGAGCTTATACCGTGGCTCCAGCGTCTTTAACAGGTGGCGAAAACCGGCGTTTTCCACGACCGAATAAGGACGTAGGTCCTTCGCTATGAAAGCTGCCACCGACTGGGTGATTGCCTTCGCTTTCTCAGAGTTGGGCGGAAAAGTTGACAGCACCTCATCAATTCTTCGCTGGGCTGGGTCCGCTGTTTTCTTGGTGGCAGACGTTAGCTTCTCACAGTGAAAACGGCTAAGGTGGTTCCTCAAGTTAGTGGTATTTCCACGAAGGTATTTTATTTTTGTGTGACACACTTTACACACGGCGTGCGACTTGTCCAGTTCATTTTTCCCTTTTAGTTGATAAAACCCATAATGGGTCCAGATGTCTGCTTTCAGAACACTAGGAGCGTTTTTTATTATTTGCGCACTGCTTTCGCCTCCCTCCATTATTGCACTAGCTCGGTAACCCACAATGCAATGCTACGTTGCTACCGTGACGTTTTTTTTTTTTTTTTTTTAAACTTTATTGTTCAGCTGCTGCCGGAAAATCTACCATGTGAATAATCGGTTATCTTCCGTCACTGCATCGAGACCGAATCGTCCACGTCTGCATCGCAATGCATCGTAGAAACGATTATTTTCAACACCCCTACTCTCCGACCCCCGGCAGAGTTGTGTACAGGCCGACGGGTGATAATGGATTTTGACCTATGATTTTGAAGGAAATGTTGCGATCCTGTCCGTCAAAATGACGGGCAGCGAAAAAGTCTAGCGCAACCTCTGTGTAGCAATAATACATACGACATATATCGGGGGCCACAGGTTGTTTATCCTTGACAGTCGCACAGTGGGCACACACTGAGTGTTTTCATATTCAGCAAATGTGTACACGCTAAACTGCAGACCTCAAGAAGAAATAATACTTTCATTCACTCACGGCAAAAGTTACTTTACTTACTATAAAAACTCACGGTAAAAAAATGCACTCCCTATTCCATTGTCATGAAGGTGGAATCTAACTATATCCAGAATAAGTTTTATTGGATCCAGGCTAGAAACATGTTTATTTCTGCTGTAAAGTTGGGCATTTTAACATGGGGGTCTATGGGAATTGCTCCTTTTTGCATCCATCCCCTGTCGGCCACTAGATGAACTGCAGTTTGTGGCACTTCCTTCTGGGCTTCCCGGCTCTGCGCTATGAAGCGCTGATTGGCTGTGGGTGGGCCAGACGTGGGTGGGCCCAGGCCCACCCACAGCTACGCCACTGTTTGTAATGCGTTACACTAGGGATGTAACGATACCAAAAACTCACGGTACGATAATATCGCGATAACAAGTCCACGGTACGGTATTTATCGCGATATTGAATAATAAAGAAAATAATTAAAAAAAATTAAAAAAAAATTCAATACAAATTTTTCTTACTCGGAAAATGTTTCTTTATTAAATAATAAATCTGATTTGTATAGCATTTTAGTAGGATAGCAGTATTGTCAAAAACAAAGTGACAGTAACAGACTGGAACAAGAAAACCAGTGTTTTTGTACCTATAGTACTACCAAACAAAGTAGGCATTTTCTTTGTGCCACTGCATCTCTCAAATAAACAAGGACATTTAATAATCAGACCCTGCAATAAAATAAATCAAGTTTCACTTTAGTTTTTCAAGTAACTCAACTCAAACTCACTATAGTCACTCACTCAGCATCATCAGACAGGTTTTTAGGAATATGAGAATGTCCACATTTCCAGGTATTTATAAGCTTGGATGTTTGGGCATTTACAATATCCCCTGCTCTGGAAAGAACTCTCTCGCTTGGTACTGATGTTGCTGGGACAGCAGTGGTGGCGTTAATCGAATATTTTATTTAACAATGACGGAAAAATCTGAAAGCAGTCTGTCATTTTTGACAGATTAGAACAAACTCGGAACAGCGCCAACGTTTCCCCGCGGCGAGGCTCTGGTGTTATGCCGTGTTATGCATGCCCTCCAAAAGGAAATTATATAGTTTCCAAACCGTACTTTGCCGTACAGATCAATACATGTCTGAGAGGTTTTGCTTTACGCTGTGCACGGTCCCGCGAGGTGCATCATGCACACACGGCATAACACCGCCCCCCCCGTTGACACTTCACGAGCGTGCTCTCTCTTGAACAGTACATTCTATATTATAAAGCCGTGGAGGGCGGGAGTTTATAAACCAAAGAATAACCGCCCTTACGGGACGCTGTAATAAGTAAAGCGAACGCACCCGCAAGGACACCTGGCCTCCTATTGGTTGAGGGATTTTGACAGGATTGTTGCACAAAAATTTAGAGCGCGCACAGAATAAATCTGAGAGCAGAACAAATCTGTAAACAGCAATATATCTGAGTGCAAGCGTACAGTTTGAGCAGAAGCAGAGCAAATCTAAGTGCAAGCAGGCACTATTTGAGTGCGACTACAGGGTTTGAGGGAAATAAATACATAAAGTATGCTCTCAAATTTAAATACCACGCTCTTGAATAAAGATAGGGAATAACCCCCATATAAATACGATGTCCTTTTGTGTTCTGTTGTTTTATGTTCATGTTGTAACCTACTTGCTGCCATGTTGGACAGGTCTCTCTTGAAAAAGAGATCGATTATCTCAATGGGACCATCTGGTTAAATAAAGGTTTAAAACAAAAAAAAAGTGTTTTAAAAAATAATAATATTTTTTTTAAAAACATTTTTTTTTTTTATCGCGGTAGATTTTGTCAGTCTCACGACGGTATTGGGACGTTTATTTACCGCGATACCGCGATATTCGGTATATCGTTACATCCCTACGTTACACCCAACTCTGGCTGTCAGCAAGAAAAGGAAAACATTTATTTTTCCACACTTGTATGTATTAACACCTTTCTTTCATCCTGTATGAAAGCTGCTCTTCTTCTTCAGGTCTGTGCTGGTTTGAGATTTCACTAAATGTCCATGTGGTTCTAGTTTCGGTTGACCAACTCAGCCAACACAAGGCTGTCTCCCACACACCAATGTGGTTTTGATGTTCACTCTATTTAGCCTTCAACTGTCGGGTGGTGCAAATGTGTCAGCTATTAGATATAATGGGAAATTCCGTGAAAACGCCTTTTGTGTCCAGGAAAACAGAACAAACAGCAATAAACACTACTTTTAAAATATATAAAGGATGAATTAGTCACCTATGTGATAAGTGGTTAAAGAGATGGACAGGATAGAAGAAGAAGATAATTGAAGTCATTATATACCTAATGATATAATGTAACCCAGAGCATGCACCAATAATGCTGTCATGAATACAAAACACTAAACAGATGCAAATGAAAAGAACAAATAGAGCCTACAGACACTTAGGTCCAAGCAGCCTTCGGAGTTCTGTTATTTGGTTGGAGAAATAACATTAATGTTTACTGTTGTTCCATCTGCCAGCCGTCTCTGTACGTAACTGGCATACAGCACAACCCTAACCCTAACTCAATAAATCAGTCTGTGTCGAGAGCAAATGGCGTTTGTAACCACTTGACAAAAATAAAATCTACAAACCCCTCCACAATGGTCAGAATTTGAGGCCTAAAGCATCGGGGAATACAACAAATATTTGTTTTATTATATAAGAACAGATTTGGAAAACGCTCCCACTACATGCAGTATTATTATTGGTTGATTCAACTACAACAAATAGCTCAATTGCAGGGAGTCCGTTTTGGCGAATGACGGAGTAAGCTGCTAGTCGGAAGAGCTCTGTCACCATTTAACATTTATTTGTCATTTGCCCTACTAATTTCCCATCTAAACTTGCAAGGCCTGCTTCTAAGAGTGACTTTGACTTGGTGTCGACTGTACGCGGTTTGTCATGGGGATGAAGACCAAGAAAAGCGACAACAATGACGGCGGAGGCGAGGAGGGCTGTGAGTTACCTTCACAAGCTAGCAACAACTCCGCACATGGTGAGGTCGGCAACCAGGCGCTGTCGCTCTCTGACATACAGAAACTACTCACCGGCATGGAAGAGCGTATAATTGGAAGCTTGACAGCACGAATAACATCCAACCACGCAGCTATAATCAGGCACGATGAGACAATCCAGGCCATTGAAACGTCAATGAACGACTTCCAAGAAAGAATAACTAGGAGTCTACAGAGTCCTGCATCGGGTCGGTGACCCGCAAAAAAAGTGATTCGTGTGTGGTATTTTTTCAAACGCTTTTTTCCGGGTTCAGTTCTGGGTAAAACAAAGATGATGCAGGTCGGGTCGCGGTTGTTGCATAATAAATATATTAAAATAATAATAATTTAGTTTAATGTTTAAATACTCGGACCTCTCCCCCGCGGGACCGTGCATAATCATAACCTCTGCAGCGCATCAATCTGCTGCTGAGCGTGCCACATTCTAAATGGCTGAGGTGAAGGCGGAGCTCGGAGAATACAGCATTTTCAATAACACTTCCTCAAGAGCGAAATCCAACGAGCAATGAGCCAATTAGCTCAAAATGGTCCACCCTGTGTCACCCCGGGGCTGTTTCTCAAAGTCAAGGACGCTTCCTTGGTAGGACATGTCCTTCCGAGGCTAGGCAAGAATCCTTCCTGGCATTCGGAGAACAAATAATGGAGCAGGCTAGTGTGCAGGTGTGCATCATATTCAAGGCCCCGCCTTAAATTGAGCGCGATTTGTTTGAAGACTCATAACTGATTTGCTAAGATCGAAGATGTACTTGAGTAACTGTATTTTGTAAAATGATCATCTCTCCAGGACAGAACCACTAAACTAACATAAAACGATCTCCTTCTGTTTGCAGCCTTGAAAAAGTCCTGGAGGATAAGCAGCCATAAGAAAATCATGAAATCACCATCACCAATAAATAATAACATTTGTATTCATATATCAAGTTTAATGTCGGCAAACCTTTTTTTACACATATTGTTGCACATTGTAGCATAAACCACAAATATCAACAAAAGAGGCAAAGTCAAAACAAGGTTCATTTTAATTATTTATTTAGGTGCAAAACGCTCTAAGGTCTCATTCAAACCTAATAGTCCGCTTCTCTGGTGCACACCAGACGACATTGTTTCATTTTTCAGAAGGTTCGGTTTGCGTTCACACCAAGCCCCCAGGAAAATATTTGTTGTGACAAAACGGCGGTACTACACTTCCGTATCAGTCGCTGGTCCCGGAAATACTTTTTCCCATTGACTTACATTGGGAAAGAGACGTCTGTAAATCGTTGGATACTTTTTTTTAAACTAAATAAACTACCCAGTATGAACATTTGTATAGCCCCCTCCAGTTGTAAAATGTGCTAATAACGTTATTCTGAGTTATTTTCCTCGGCATTTTGAACGTGGATCTAACCCACGGGACCGCGCCGCCCGGCACGTTCATGTGACGTGTTCAGTACTACATGAGTTTTACCTTTACCCACGGATGCACAATAAGAACGGATTATATGAATACTTTCGTGACGTTTCGCTCTCTCAAAAGTTGGGCCATTTTGTCTTCATGCGCCAATGAGCAACTCTCATAGGAATGAACGAGGCCCCGCCTCCCACGCTGTATCCAGTTCTTATTATACATCCATGGTTCACACGGGCAAAACTCAAACGGACTAGAAACTTTAAACCCAAGTCATGTGCACATTTACTACGCCACTGAACATACTTACATTTAACTGTGTACTGCCTGGATTCAGCCATTTTCCGCCAAAGATTTTGGAAATTGGTCCGTGCACAAAGAATTGTGGGTAATTTAAGACCGCCGAGGATACACATGAGCAGCCTCGAAATGTCCTGCAACGAAGGATTCAGTCCTCTGTAGAATTCCAAGGATCCTGTACATTCTAACTGTCCTTCGGCGGGATTCGTTGACGTAGCATCCTTGAAATAGTGGCTCTGAAGGATCCTTCCTTGACATTGAGAAGCACCCCATATCTTTGCCACTGTTTCTCCATTATCTCTCCCAGCTGCCTTCTATCTACTCATCAACTCCACCTTATATCTATGCCTGTCCTCCATTCACTCATCACCAGATCTTTTTCAGTGGTCCTAACTTCTAGGCTGCTTTAATTGCACTATGAAGTTTAATATCAGTGTGTTTGTGTTATGATCAGAATTTGACTTTATCACAGGATCACTACCTCTCACCACTTTCTCATTCACCTCCAGGGGCGCCGCCAGGGATTTTGGGCCCCATGAAAAGATATCACATTGGGCCCCACCACCAGGCACAGGCCACGCCAACCAAGCACAATGCTGTAACCACACTTCCAGAACCCAACCCACTCATTTATGCTTTAAATAACTCTACCTGTACAGGCTTGCATCTATCTTGTAGTCCAATACTAAC
The DNA here is from genome assembly GCA_028583405.1 of Pogonophryne albipinna. Taxonomy (NCBI): domain Eukaryota; kingdom Metazoa; phylum Chordata; class Actinopteri; order Perciformes; family Artedidraconidae; genus Pogonophryne; species Pogonophryne albipinna. The sequence goes on from CM053248.1 coordinate 8,059,409, forward strand.
TGCACAATATTTACTCACACTGAGCGGTGAATAACACTGTGCAACATTCTACTGCAGTAGAATTCACTATTTGATATAACACTAACATTCCTGACAATAGACCTCAATAGTCATCTTTTATGGTGTACATGCCTTTTTAATAACATTTTTGAATGGAACATTCCAAAAACAAAATAAATATAACTTAAATATACATTAAATTAAAATAAAGTGAACATTAACACCAATATTTTCATTTATAAAATGCTATAACAAAAAAAACAATATCAGCAGCAGATTTTTTTATTAAATATACATACCAACTACAAAATAAGCGGGTATTAAAGTGTAAATGGACAACAAAACGGAAATGGAAATGAAAAGGCCTGATGGTGGCGCTAAATTAGAGCCTATTACCTGTTCTCAGTCTTTTTCTCATCATGCATCTTCTGTGTAGTGATCCAATATCGTTACCATAGCCTTAGGCACGTTCACACCGCAGTACTTTTCCCACTTTAGTTCCGATATAGTTCCGAAATGTTGCGTTCACACCAAAAAGAGCCGGAACTAAAATGAGTTAATGAGAACCTTTTCACCCCCTTTTCCGTCCCTGCTAGAGAGCAGGGACTTTCGTGGGAGAAAAAGGTTCCTATGTCTGATTGGCTGAGCGGATTACAAACCACGCCCCGTAAAACTCCCAAAAAGTTTTGTGAAGCCGCCATTTTATTATCCTCGCATTAGCATTATTAGCATTAGCATTAGCCCAGCGCAGAAACGCAGAGAGACTAACTTATGGCAAAATAAAACATGGGAGCGGTGGAGATGAGGAGGTGTCGGCGTTCTGTCGATTTACTCGGAAGTCTTCAGTAGAAGCTGCTGGGAGTCCCAGCAGCTTCTACTGAAGCCAGTCCCCAACTCAGGGGACTTCCGGCCGGGGACTTTGGGCGGCAGTATACGCCCTGAAGTGGTTTGCGGCCTGCCAGTAAACCCAAAGCAGAAGAAGAAGAAGTGACGTCAGCGGCTTCATTTGCCTAATCCTCCCTCAGGGACTTATTTCGGTGTGAACGCGATCTGTACTTAGTTCATGAGAACTAAAGAGTTCTCATGAACTAAGTTCTCGAGAACTAAAGAGTTCTCATGAACCTTTGTGGGAAAAGTACTGCGGTGTGAATGCACCTATTGTCCTTTAACAGTTATTACGAGCCCTGGCTCAGCCTTACTCACCAAGAGCCCAGCGCCTAGCCTTCTTACAGGCTAAGTCACTGATCAAGTCCTTGAAGTCCAGCTTTCTAACCAACTGGCTTTCAATGGACAGCATGGCAAGACTGCAAAGCCTTATGGGGGGACAGGGCTGCGGAGCCTAAAGATGGATCTGTTGGTCCTGGCACCAGGGGAGGGACAACTGATTTAGTATGAATAGCTGCTAAAATGTACCTGCATTTATTAAATGTCAGCTAAAAGAGGAGTGAAATGAAAAACCTCTGCATTTTCTGTGAAAATATTAACAGTAGTTAAAGGTGGGGTAGGTAATTTTGGAAAAACCAGCTCGAGTGCGCTAGAATTTGAAAATACACAACCGGAAAAAATCTGCCACTTCCTTACAGAGCCCCTCCTCCAACACACACGAACGCGCACATGACCAATGAGGGCACGAGATAAGTTTGTGCACAAATGGAAGGCTGACAGGCAGGTAGGCCATCCAGTTATTTTAGCCGGGCCGGCTCAGATGATTGGTCGTGCTTTTTACAGTACTACGGCTTCCACAGATGACATTTTTTATGGATTTTTTGTCAAAGCACTTAAAATATTCATTGCTATCGGGATGTTAAGAGCATTCCATGGAATATAACAAAAAGTGTATCTCGAGCCGGTTTCTCAAACTTAGTTACCCCACCTTTAATGTCGGGAAAACATTACAATTATTATTTACAATGGACTACGCTTAGCTAACAGACTAATTTCCACCACTCATGGACCACACCCACCTTTTCTTTTGGTAAACTGGGTGACATACTGTCGCCCTTTAGTCCCTCTCTCTTGTCTTTCTCTCCTTTCTTTTCTTTCTTGAAAGCCTGACTTTGTTAGTCGTTGAGACATTGCACACACGTAAGTACTAGCATCCCTGCTCACATGCTCTCACTCTCTGCTAGATAGTGCCAGTGTCGCACAGCGTTTGGAGGCAGGACCAAACCATTACATGTAAATAGAGAGGGGTGTTTGATGCTTTGGATAATTAACTTTTGGAAGAAAATAAGTCAAATGAATCGTAAGTTTAGTGAGTACATTATCAATAGGACGTCCTATTAATGTTAGTTATTGATCATTGATGAAAGGTTACTTAAACATTTTTTCCTTAATGTTCTAAACATTTTGGGGCCCCTGTCAGTCACAGGCCCTTAGAATCGTCCTAACTTTTTACCCCCTTCAGCGCCCCTGTTCACCTCCCCTTACTAAACCTTGTTTCTTCAGTCAATAGCTCCCTTTTAACCTCTGCCACCTCTTTTAGAATCTTTCCACACATCCATTCATTCCCTGCTCCCTGTTTACTAACCTTATCACTTCATTAACCTCTTGTCAGTGTGCTGCATTTGAGCCCAACTAACAACACAACTTCCTGTTATATCCAGAGCAACGTGATTTGACATGTCAATAACATGGTTGACAAATTATAACTAATATATTTATATAATATATGTCATTATTGTAATAATGATTGCCATTGTAGTTTTGCCATTGACTTAATTATTAGTTGGAATAATAAATATGGCTTTTGGCCAAAAATGCAATATATTGTACTATGTTGTGCATAGTAATCATCACCTTATTTATCACTTTTTTTTTAAATTAGTTTTATTTGTAATTTAACCTGTTAAGCCCTGAGCCTGTTTTTCAGGTCTCAGGCTCGAAAATGACATTCCCAGAACAAATGACCATATCTTCCCTTCTAAAAGGGTTACATTAATAATCTTTTTTCTCAAAGTAATGATAAACCTGTGAGTTGGATGTAGAAAAGTCAGAATCAATATAGATGTTTTTTATTTTAAAGAAATTCAGATTGAACATAGTAAAAAACTTTAAATTATAGTGTCCGTCCAAAAATTATTTTTTACTTAGTGAAAACTACCCTTGGATGATGGGTTAGTAGACTAAAAGCTTTAGGAATCCAAAGTACAACATATAATAAGTACCCTGTATCAAGACTGATGCAAAACAAGTGACATTTGACCTTTTTAGAGAGGTTTAGCAAAAAAAAACTCCACCTCTGAGGTGATTTGGGTAGAAATAGGGGTTTTACCGTTTCTCTGAAACCCATTGGTCGATTTTGGTGATTGACCGTTAGAGCCAATATAATCGAAAGGGAATTTCCCCACACATGGTAAAAAAAAAAAGGTGGGGGCTTTGCATCAGAGTGAACCTATCTCTCGCTCGGAAAAGCAGATTTATTGCTTATGGATTATCAGAAATAATTTCAAAGGGATACAGACACATTGGATTAACCTATGGATTAACTTCAGCGTTTTTATCGTTTTAATGTCATTGAAGACCACTTTTGACCAGACAACGACACAGGTAAGCCATGTTAGCGTTTTTAGCTACCTACCGCCACATGTTTTGATGTCTGTTTTTGTTTATAAAGTCGCGAGTTCTAATCATGGAGTGATGATGTGTGCACGAATCGATGTGTTGGATGTGCAGAAAGGATAAATAATAGGGTTTTATGAGTGAGTTTCGGTGCAGTAATCTGTTAGCATTTTTCGCTCGTTGCTAATTCAGAGGCTCAGCGTGCAGCATTGTGTTTTTTTTTTTTTTAAATAAATAAAAGTGATCAGTTAGATGAGTTTCTTCCTGTTACATGGATATAAAACATTCATAGTTTATTAAATGTTAAGATGCACGATGCCAGGGTCTCTCTGGCTTAACAGGTTAATAGACTTCTAAAGATTTGAGAATAATTCCATGAGGTGAAGCTGAATTGCAGAATTTGCTTTCTGATGCATATGATAAGAAAGGTAGAATTCCCCAGAATAAACGATTAACTTTTAAACTAAATTTGTGTCCTGTCAACCCTTTGCCTCTGATCCGACTGTCAGGATAATGGTATGAGGACCCAAACGCAGTAAAAAAGGGAACCAAGTAGTATTAACAAAAAGCGAGCTTTATTAAACAAAAGCCAATGACTGGAAAAAAACAAGAAACAACTAAACATTAAAGGTCCCATGTGTCACGGCTAGGCAAACCAGTATGAACCCAAAAGCACGACTCGACAAACAAAGTACAAAAGAAAGTATTTACTGAAAAAAGTGGCACTGTGAGCTCTCCGTAGAGGTAACAGGTTAAGGTAACAAAAAACACTCTTACGAGGAAAAGGTTAACATAGTATCAAAAATGCAAAGGATAAAGTAAATTCCAAAACTCGGTTCTTAGCTCTTAGCTCTTAGCTCTTAGCTCTTAGCTCTTAGCTCTTAGCAGAAAACATGGACTGGCAGTCAGGCACATGGGACGAAACGAACTGGCAACAAGACAAGGGAGACATAATCTATATATAGGCAGGCTAAGGGGGAACAGGTGCAGACAATTAGGGCGGAGTCGACAATCACAGTGGAGGGAAAACACAAAGGGAGGAAGTGAGGTAATCTGCAACAAGAAGGAAAGGTTACTACAAAATAAAACAGGATACAAGACTGAACTAAAAACATTAACTTAACAGATTTTACGAGACATAACACGGCCATTTCCACTGATCATAATTCCTTTGTTGAGGTCTAGAATAGATTTACATTGTTCAATGTTCCAAACTCACATTGGTTTCTCATACAGCACCTCTGTATAGTATGTGTATTCACTCTCTGTCCTAAACGGCTTGATGGAGCTCCTGCCCCCCCTCCCTATGAGCCCACTGTGCTCTGATTGGTCAGCTCGCCCACTCTGTTCTGATGAGTACCACCGTTACAGCGGAGCATCAGTGATTATGTGTTACAATGGCGTTAGCAACCAGAAAATGACACCAGTAATGACAAACAGATGAGAATGCTGCGTGGGGTCTGGTGCCGTGTTGGCGGGACGTTGCGGGGCTCGCTGCCCTGCCTTTTGAGGATCGAGGAGCGGACAGTGTGAGCTGTATTGCTGGTGTCATTTCCTGGTTGCTGCGTGGGGTCTGCGAGATTGCGAGACATCGCAGAACTCAGCCTGAGCACACACATACACTCACAGCCAGACTGTTCGCCACACACTCACAGCCTGAGAAAAGATAAGGCTGAGTGAGTGTGTGTGCCGGCGAAACTCCGTGTAGTAGCACGGCTGAGAAAAGATAAGGCTGAGTGTGTGTGTGTGTGTGTGTGTGTGTGTGTGTGTGTGTGTGTGTGTGTGTGTGTGTGTGTGTGTGTGTGTGTGTGTGTGTGTGTGTGTGTGTGTGTGTGTGTGTGTGTGTGTGTGTGTGTGTGTGTGTGTGTGTGTGTGTGTGTGTGTGTGTGTGTGTGTGTGTGTGTGTGTGTGGGAAGTTCCCTCTTTGCATGAGATGCATGTTACTTGCACAATACAAATTAGGAAACTTAGGAAACATTTGACTCCAACTGGAGCAGATTTATTTAAAAAAAATTAGCAACACACTATACAACAAGCATTTTTTGGGTAAAAAAAAAAAACTTTATACAAACCCTGAATGTTACAGTATTACTCCAGTAAGTCATGCCATGCCCTGTAACAGTTATTTTTGGTAGTGAAGCACAGAGGGACCTATGGAGGACGGAACATGACTTAAGTATAAATAAATAAATAAATAAATGTGTAAATAAATGTATGAAGAAATACAGGAATAAATAAATAAATACGTAAATAAATAAATAAATACAGGAATAAATAAATACAGGAATAAATAAATACAGGAATAAATAAATACAGGAATAAATAAATGACGAAATAAATACAGAAATAAATAAATGTTGAAATTAATACACAAATAAATAAATAAAAGAATAAATAAATATGGAAATAAATACACCAATGTATAAATAAATAAATAAAAGTCGAAAATAAAACAGAAGACACGTTATTATATATCTTTCATTTATTTCTACATTTACTCAACATACATTTATTTATTTATGTATTTATGTGTCCGTATGCTAATGAGGTGGGCGGTCCTAACCTCAGTCTGAAGCAGGATTCGCCAATTGTTGGAGCCAGGCAGAAGCAATAGATTCGTGGCAAGTCACATCTGTACATTCTGTGTACAGTGTACACCCACGGCAACTCGCTAATAATGGCTTCGGCTGGAAGGGCGCTGGCAGACCTTCTGCGGGATGCGGCTAACCAGCTTGAAAACTGTAAGTGACTCATGTTTAGGTCTAGTGTAAGACTGATATAACAATGTAAAAAAACTGATCTGTGTGTTAAAATGCCAATGTACAGTTTTGTACCCAATGTGGCGCTATGTTATGTTTTGTGCAGCACCAAGGACCGCTAACGTGCCAGTTTCGTCTCCTCCTCCTCCTCCTCCTCATCCGTTACATAACGGGACTCCCAGACACCCAGTGGACGGTAGGTCTTTGCATCAAACTATTTTTAATGCAAATCCGATCAATTTACTAAGTTTATATCGCCAATGACAAGTTATTTGATTCAGTTTCTGTCCACCAGCTTGAAGGGATCATTATATTTATAGTATGTGATGCTAATGCTAAACAACATTTTCCCCCTGGATTCTCGTTGAATCATTATTTCCTTGCAATCAATATTGCTTATCTTCTTAACTTGATCCTAGCCGAAGTTTCAAGACTGTTTGGCCCCTACATGGGAGGGAGGAGGACGGCAGGGCGGCAAACCCTTTCTGGTCCTGCACACCTGCATTCTTATACCCATTTATTCTGTTGCCTTGAGGACAAGAATGCAGCCTTAGTCCCCAACCGATACGCCAAAGAAAGACTCGCTGCTGCTGGCTTAGGGGAAAAACAGCTCACATTTAAAGGTCTGTCAGTCATTAGAATGACGATTATCAATCGCTCTTTCCTTTTCTGTGTATTTTTTATGGTAAATGTACATTTGTGATATATAAATATATTGAGTTACCCTTACAATCATAACATTATCTTTATGTTAGATCTCTTATGTGTATCATCTATTTCTAGTCAGCCATACAGATTCAAATGAATTCCTCAAATTCTTGATGGATGCCTATCCAAAACTGCGGAATGGTGGCGGTTTCGAGTTGCTAAAAATATCTGGCACTACGAGAAGTCGCCACTTGATTGTGATCCCCTGTCCCAATGAGGGTTACTATGTCAGATATTTGAAGGACCCTCAGACCCAGATTGGCCATGCTACGGTTTTCATTAGACCAATGCAAAGAACCCTGAATTTGGACCCTGTAAGTTCCTCACTTCTATAGTGGTGTCACAATATTAAAGTGGAATCTGTGACTTACAGTAACATAATTGTTCGCTTGTGATGTAGTTTAAAACTATTTTTGTTTACAGGCATGTCGATCAGAAGGCGACAACGTGTTAATTGGACCAAATCAGAAATGTGTCATCTGTGGAGAGGAGTTCCCCTTTTCCAGAATCAAGGATCACAGCAATAACTGCATGAGGTATTACTCTCTACAGAACTAAACATCACATTCGCCAGGCACACTGCAACTGCATGTGTAGACACACAATAACCAATAAGCATAAGGCTGTGGGATGCTGCAAATGGATGTAAAACATTTTGACATATCAGCACATCTGAGGTTTTATAATTATGGGGCCAGATATTAGTACTTTTTGTTCCAACAATCCCTCTGTAACGCCATATTTTGCTGTCCTCTATAATACATTTAAATATGAAGGATATACATTCTGGATGTTGGTTTTGAGGAAAAGTAACATTTGGTTTACTTGTCATTCTATTTATATGCCCATCTTTTTCTAGAGTGCGATATGTAATGTAAAGTATACTAGACTGAGTAACAGAAATGACCTCTTTTTACACTAGACCATCACAGAGCAGCGGTGAGGTACGGATTGAGTTGACAACTGAAAGGGCCTCCGGAAGTCAAGTTAGATTTGAAAGCACGTTCACAGGAGCACAGGGAAATGAGACAACAAGGGCTAGGAACACAAGACACTCGGTGCCACCTCAGGAAATGTTGCCTTCTCCTGAGGTAGTTGACATCGATCCCACTGAGGAAAGTGGCTTAAGTAACATCCTTTATTAAGTACATCATGTATTGCAATAAGTTGTCGCTCTCTACATTTCACTTGATCCAATATTAATTTGGAAACCTTTTAAACTATTTTTAGATTGGAAAATAGCGCCAGATCCCACAGAGGCAGCAAAGATGTTTAAAGAAGACATTTTAAGCCAGCATGCAACTGGAAAATCCTTGTGTCTTACTATGGATCTTGGAGACAGTGCAGAGGAAAGGGAAAGAGCAGTCCTTACTTTTTATAAGAAGGCAAATGTTGAGTGGGCTTGCCCCTTGACATGCACACTTAAGGGTAATTCGGTTACAAACAAAACCTAAGATAAAAAAATGAACAAACCATATTTTCGTTAAACTGATGTCTGTAGTGTGTGTTTACATTTTTCAGGAGATCCAGCAATTGGTGATGGTGTGACTCGACATTTCTTTGCAACCATCATGTCAAAACTTCAGGCTGGTTTTGAGATGAAGTTTGGTAAGTAAATATTTACTATGGCTGACCGCTGGGTCTCAGCCACTAAGTTATGTGTGTTTTTGTACCAATTCCAGGCTGAACACAGATCTGTCCCTTAACCCCAGAAAACAAAACGTATTCCTAAAACCTGATGTGATTGTAGCTGCTGTGAACATGTAGGTTTCTACAGGATCAACCAGTATCCAGTGGCGGTTTGATAATTCCTTTACTAATGCTTTGTGATAGTTGAATATCTATGTCCTTTACTTTACTATCAATTTACTTTGACTGTTTTCCTATATTTGAAGTGCCTGGAGGAACTCTTCTTTTTGAAGGAGAACAAGATCATCTGATTCCCTCCACTTCTCATCTCCTTTTGGAGAGTGACTTCTTTGTTGTTGCTGGCCGAATGATTGGACATTCATTCCTCCATGATGGGCCATGCCTAGGTGGACTGAGCCCAGCTGTCCTGCATGTGCTCTTTGGTGGATCCCCGGAAGAAGCCACAATAGATATTAAGGACTGCGTTGACCTTGATATCCGTGAGACAATCAAGTTGGTATGTTCAATTTTTTTCTAACCTATTTTATTATTCAACCTTTGGATATTATTTATTTAGCTGATCTACTTTCAGATACTGTTAACATCAAGTGGCTACACTTTGCACCAGCAGGGGTTACTGAAGCATTATAAAACACCATGCACGGATATATTAAATATCATTAGAACACTTACAGATGTCCTCCTATAAGATGTTTTTTGACAAAACATAGCTTTTACAGGTTACCAACTACTAACATGCTGATTATAAGTTAAACTTCTTATGTTGTATCAAAGTTGAATGTTTATACAAGTATTGACAAATTAAGGATTCTTATCAAATTCATTCTACTTGCCATTATTAGCTGGAGGGAACAGCAGAATTATCATTAGAAGAAAAAAAGCTCATCAATGAGTTGGCACTGTCCTGGGATTTGCCTCTAGTCACATGTGACAACAGGAGATGGCTTTTTGATAAACTGATCCTCCATGCTGTGAGTATTCTGTACTTAACAGGTCATATGAATCAGACTGACTAATCAGAGTTGAAGTTTTGAAGTAGGACCTAATTTTGGCATATCACATTTTAGCTTTTTTGTTAAATACATATTTGGATGTTAATACGTGTATTAAAACATGCTTATTGGGCTATTAGATAAATCAGGCTGCTTTGCTTTTCTACTGTGATGCAAATATTGTGCAGGTCCTTGGAAGAACCTCCAGACAAGTCAAGCAGTTACGAAGGGGTTTAAAAGAGACACTGATCTGACCTCTGCTAACGGAGAGGAAAGACACGATTCCCCTTCTCTTTCCAAGAGCATCTGATTTGCAGTGCACACCACGGGTAAGTGATCTCATGCTGCTCAGTCAAATCCTTCCTCCTAACTCACAGGAGTTAGAAATTGGGTTTATTTACTACTCTCAGACCTCCATTGCTTTAAGTTTATTATAACAAACATTCACATACGCAAACATATTTTTAAATGAAATGATGCTACTTGTGGCTTAGAAGGAGCTAAACCAATAGAATAACTGTATATTTAGCCTACTCTGCTGCTACACAGCAAAACCTGCAGTTTATTGTATGTTCTGTTTATTATTGTGCTTTCACTGGGCTCCTTTCGAAACTAAATCTGTCAGATGGTCTTGGAGAAGATAAACTGGCCCACACAGGATGAGGATGAAGACAGTGAAGTCTCTTTGGAGGATTCCTGTAGGCTCACAGGATTCCTGCGCACATTTATTGAGATGGGTAAAACAACATCTTCAAGCTTTGTTTACTGAAAGTTTGTAATTATTATAACGAAAGCTGCGCTTCCTCTGTTTTTATGTTTAACCGTGGATTTTCAGCTACAGTAACAATCCAAGGCGTAATTTAAGTAACATTATTGTTATTTAACTATTAACTGAAAGCAATTATAATAAAATGAATTTATTCTCTGTTTTATAAAGCATCTCCTCTTATCCTTGGGAAACTTGTGCAGTTCTGGATAGGATGGAATGTGCTTCCAAGACATGGCCTGGATGTGACCGTGGTGGAGAGCAACTTCCCCAGCTCTTCCACATGCTTTCACCAGCTGAAACTTCCAGGACATTACAAAGAGTACTGTACGTTTGAAAGGGACATTCTTGCTGCTATTTGGAGCATTGAAACTGGGTTCGGGATGGTCTGACGAGACGGACACACCTTAGTACTTGTGTAAGATGTGTTGTCTTTTGTTTGGCCGGCCAAAAATGTATGTTTTCAGAGAGGAAAAAAAACTCAGTTAATGCCTACTCCGGCCAGTTTGTGTAACACTGAAAATATATAAAGATAAACATGCTTTCCTTGTTATTGCACATAACAAAGAAAGCATGTTTATCTTTATATATTTTCAAAGTTTTAAATTGATATTGGTTACAAAATGTTCATTAACTGTTACAAATGTATATTTCTTGATGCATTACAGTAAGTGTTGATTCACAAGCATATGGTTCAGTGCAACACATGTTTAAAATGACTACTGAATGTAATTTCATTACCATTTAATTTTTATTGTATTAAAATCGAAATATACTGAATCTTGGTACCAGCGTCTTCATGTAACTCAGTCAAATATTGTCTAGACTACATTTCCCACAGCAACAGCCTTTTGATACACACACATTTACTGTAGCATTTCAGTCAATAAGCCCACAGTTTGTACATAGACATTCCACACATTGGACAGAGGGCCATCAGGGTCTGGAAGTCTTTCCACTTCCTGGTCAGTCAGTGAATGTTGCAGCTGAACTTCAGGAACCACAACATGAGGCTGGCGATGAGCACATGGTCCAGTCCAGTCAACTCCAAACTCAATGTCAACCTGCAATTGCAAGAGCTAAAGTTAGAGTCAACCAAAATCAAAGTTTTAATATATTTGTCAGTTAATTCATTTTATATAACCTAAAGTTTTGTATCATCTCCTGGAATTCCTGATTAATGTCTCATGAACAACTATGACATCAATCAAATAATTAGAGAGAGCAGAAAGCCCTGATGTATCATTATCTTCCTTAACCGCTTGTTCTGGTTGATCACAGCATTTTAGGAATACCTCATAGAAGTGTTTAAAGTGCCGATGATATTCAGAATAAAATAATTCCATCACATTCAGTTTCCTCGACAACAGGCCACTATTTGTTACATTGTGCAACTATATGCACTTTGGAATGGACCTCCCTTGTATTGTTTGTTTTAAACATGTGTAATGACAGAAAAAGTGGGTATTAGTGTTAACATGGTCCCATGTAGGAAAGTAAAGTCAAAGTCAAAATAAAACTATTGAATACAATCAAACCTGTATAGGTTCCTGCTGGGCCTCACGCTCATGGCGAGTCCACAGTTGCAGTGGGGACCGGTTTCCCTCAGTGCTTAGTCGGTGGCAGTTCCAGCCTTGCTGGAAAACTGCAGGTGCTTCTGCATGTGGGGCACAAAGCACCAGTGCAGAGCATAGAGATGCACTTCACAGTCAGGATTGAGAAGGCCTTCTCTCTCTAGGTTGAAAAACATTGTGTAGAAGAGATCCAGCACTCCCACATAAACGTCTCTCCAGAGCCTTTCTATCCTTTTGAGGAAAAAGGAAGGAAAATATTTAGTCTGCTAAGTGAACAAAAAAAAATAACATACATGCAAAATATCACCTTTCACCTATACCACAAATGGTAAGTAAATTTAGAATTGAATTACATTAATTAGAAGCTAAGTATTAACATTTTTGCCGATTTCAATAGGATAATGTTCCTGATTAAGTGGCAAGTGCACAATAATGCCTCTGGAAAAAAGCTGGAAGTTGGATTTAGCAAACAACATTTTGCTTGAGCAAAGTTCATCAAACTTGGGTGAGGTTTTTCTACTGTAAGCTTTGTTGAAACTGGATTAGGAAATATATCAGCTGAACATATGGATGTATAAAAAAAAGACGGACAAATGCCATATTTATGCCACATTAACTGTTGTGGTTCAATATTAATGTAAGGTTCTCTTGACTGGAAAATACATTCAAAATCCAAGTTCCAACAGTAATTTGCCCAGTCATGCAACGTGCTGGGACTTCCACTAAATAGATGTTTGAAAAATATTGTTATCCTTCTTGTCAAATTATACAGTTGGTGTCATAATTATAGTGTTTGTATTATAGAAATATAACTTTTTTATTTCTATGGTTTTATCTCACAGAGGAAGACGAACAAAAATAAAATTAATAATAGCTAAAGACATATAGTTGACATTGCAATCTTTACCAAAGACTTAATTTGATAAAAGTTTGACTTGAAGTTTAAGGTACCTTTGATTATGGACACTCCTGCCAGCAATGTGTGAATTCCTGTTCTCTCCTCGGTTTGCCACCATGTAGCAATGTCAACATTTTCTCCACCTTTATCTGACGTCACACGTGATGGCACACTGTAGACATTGGCGGCTTCCAAAAAGCTTCTTAAAACTGTTGCTGCCCGATTGTTGGTGGCAGCACTCCAGTACACGATGAGACGACTAAAGCCGTCAATACCACCATGCACAACTAAACGCCACCTAAAGGGATATGTATAGGCACACATTAAGGTCAATACACTAATGTATGTACAGACATTTACACATTTAAAAGGCCTTACCCTACTAAAAGTTATAATTACAAAACAAATCATCTTAATTTTGATAGTAAAAGTAATTTGCATGCAGAGGAATTTGGTGCAATTAATCATTTGATACATTTCATTTATATTTCTTCTTGCAGTGTTTTAACTTGTTTTTATGTCTACAGAATATTGTATGGTTTGTTAGAGGAGACTGAAACTTCAGATTTTCATAACCAACCAATAAAAAAAGCTATCATGCATATGACAATAAAGCCTTTGAATCTTGAAGTCTGGTTTGCATTGAAGCTGATTGATTATAACACTTTAGATGGGCCCATCTTTTGTAACTGTAGTGAAGTGGATGTTTGAGCAATGCTTGAGAGTGTTAATGATTATACTATACCTAATCAGTTTGTGATTTCCGTCGATGTGCCATAAACTGTTCGGTGCTGGTACAAAGTACTTCCTGCGCCTTCTTGGGTTCAGCTGCAGAGTGCGAATCAAAACTCCACCTGGATCAACGCGCCGCATGGATTCCTGGACACGCTGTCCTGTTATATTCGGGAAAATGCAGAGATATGGTGTACTGCAACATAATGAAAAGTAAAGCATTCCTAAATATGCCAGAATAATGTGATTCATTATCAAGTAGTAAAAAAAAAACACTGCATGGAGGATTATTATAATAATAACAATCCCTTACTTTGTATGCGTATCCCTCGTGCATTCAGGTGCCCCACCATCATTTTGTATCCAGAGTTGGGATGATGCTGCAGAATTTGGGAAACAGTTTCATCCAAACTGTTGCCATCTAACAGAGTTAGTAGATCTTGGACCCTGATCATCAAAAATAACGAAACAATAGTAAGTCACAATAAACAATAGTCACCTTTTGCACTGTACAATCAAAACACATCAGAATGAGTGTGTTGCTCTGTACTAACCTGCATTGAAAGATTTAGGTGTCATCTGAAACAAATTAGCTGGTCTCTTAAACCTCATTACTATTATTAGGCCTACATCATGTCTGAGGTAATGGTACCTTTGCTTTGTATACAAAGCATGTTTGTATCTTTGCCCCGACACATGTCTATCTGATGTATTGGTTTCAACATATAAATTGCCTATTACCATTTTAATAAATATGTAAACAATCTATAAACAAGTAGGCTAATTTGGATGGAGAAAATGTAGGCTAATGAAACGTTATCATTACTAAACACAAGTTAATGCGTCTAACAAATGTGTACACTGATATAGCCTACGCCAAAACAATAAAAGTAAGAAAATCCAGACAAAAAACGTGAAAGAATGCGGATTAAACCTACCGTATCCAGTTCTGTGTCATCCTCCTACGAATTGTTCTTTCGCACACCACATCCATGTCGAGCTGAGCCAAGTCCTCTATACATCGTTCCACACGAAACTGGACATAGTCTTTTGGTTCTCCGTTCTCTAAATGGTCCGCTAATGATCGTAAATGATCTCCAATGGCTCTTAAACCAATATCCATAAATAAACCTTACAACTGTGGATAAACCATGGATGTATACAGATAAGGGCTAAACAGTAAAGCTCCTGCATTCGAATCAGCGCGGTTAGCCAGGCGTTAGTAGTAGAGCCCTCTGCCAGAAATGATCACACACTCCTGTAACCAATCCTACTTCAGACTGAGGTTAGGACCGCCCACCTCATTAGCATACGGACACATAAATACATAAATAAATAAATGTATGCGTAAATGTAGAAATAAATGAAAGATATATAATAACGTGTGTTCTGTTTTATTTTCGACTTTTATTTATTTATTTATACATTGGTGTATTTTTTTCCATATTTATTTATGCATTTATTTATTTATTTATTCTTTTATTTATTTATTTGTGTATTCATTTCAACATTTATTTATTTCTGTATTTATTTCGTCATTTATTTATTCCTGTATTTATTTATTCCTGTATTTATTTATTTATTTACGTATTTATTTATTTATTCCTGTATTTCTTCATACATTTATTTACACATTTATTTATTTATTTATACTTAAGTCATGTTCCGTCCTCCATAGGGACCTGACACTTCCTGCAGTACACAGGTGTCTTCACCCTTCTGTTGCCAGCATCAGAGCACCTCCTGCAGCACCTCCTGGCCTTGGTGGCATCTTCCCCATAATACTCGGGCATCCAGAAGCCATTTCATCATCGCCTTCCTCACTGTGAAAACAAATGTGGAAAAAACAAATAGATTAATTCTCTGGCTTGTACTTTCAAAAATGTAACTCAAATCAGAAATAATTTCTCTACAACAACAGCAGAACATCAATTTTGAGTGTGTGAAATAACATTATATCACTCAAAATGTATACCGTGTAAATTATGTGAGACAGGGTTCATATAATCTTTTCAATATTTAATAATATTCCGTATATATATATATTAGGGCTTTCAAGTTAACGCGTTAACGCAAAAAATAAATAACGCTACTAATTATTTTAACGCGATTAACGCATGTGATTGCAACATCCAGGCAGCTCCCGTTCGAGCATATGCCTTGAGTTGCACATAGCTATGGCGCTGGCTCCAACGATCCATCACACACACACACACGCACACACACACACACACACACTTTGTATTGTATTTTTGTATGAGAGGTTCCAGGTTGAATTGAGGCGAATATTTTTAATGTTCAGAGGTTGTTGTGTTTAATATTCATGAGAATATTTCTCATTGTTCAAATGATAATAAACATTTGCATAAAGCATATTTGTCCACTCATATGTTGATAAGAGTATTAAAAACTTGAAAAATATTCCTCTAAGGTACATTTAGAACAGATAAAAAATGTGCGATTAATTTGCGATTAATCGCGATTAACTATGGACAATCATGCGATTAATCGCGATTAAATATTTTAATCGACTGACAGCCCTAATATATATATATATATATATATATATATAATATAAGTAATAATTGTAAGTCGCTTTGGATAAAAGCGTCAGCTAAATTAAATGTAATACCGTGTTAAATTCAACATGTATATGTCTTGTTTATTTCAACAAGAACAAGAAACGGCATCCATCTTCTTTGTTTGTTGTTGAGTGTGTGAAAGAACATTATATCACAAGATGGATGCCGTCATGTTATTGTCGCGTGTGTGAAATTACTATAGATGAATACACTCTTACACCAAATAAATAACAAAAAGATAAAAACAGATGAATACTCTTACACCAAATAAATAAGTAATAGATACAAACAGAGAAATTACATACCTTTCAGGTGACAGAGGTTCATAATCAGAGTCATTACTGTCCCCTGTATGCGTGATGAGATAACTATCTTCCGACGGAGAGTCCTGAAATACGATGTCCAATGCCTCCTCGACGGACAAAAAAAGTCTTCTTTCTGGCTGCCATTGTTACAATGAAGACAAAGAAAACAAATCCTGCTGTTTCGCTGATCGATCTGCCGTTCTCTGCTCTCCTGTCGCCGCGGGACGGGACATGCTATGCTATGCTATGCTATGCTATGCTATGCTATAGCCTACTATGCTGCGTAAAAAGAGTGGGCGTGTGCGTAAACCAGCTATACTGCCTTTATTTATACTTACGCAAGATCCTATCTCTGGAACCCATTGGTCGATTTGGGTGATTGACACCTTTTTTGAATCGTTAGAGCCAATCAAATCGAGTGGCAGTTTCAAAATACGTAAATACGTTATGCCTGCGGAGGTGGAGCTATGTGTAAACTGCATCTCCCGCAGCTGAAGCCACGGACTGTTAATCGTTGGACCTACTCTTCTGCCGTGAATGAAATGATTGATTATCAGTAATCATTTTAAAGTGACAAGAGACATTGGATTAACCTTGAGCAGCGTTTTTATTCCTTTGAACACAACTTTTGATCACAAAACAGCCAAGGTAAGACCTAATTATTGTCATGGATTTGAAAACTGATATTGTTTACTTGCTATGTTCTGGCTGCTAGCTCGGTTAATGTTGTGCCTGTAGTGATGGGGTGTATACCCATGGAATCTGTGGAATCTCAGCTTTCAGAAAATGTGTTGTTTGTGCAGAAAGTATGAATTATAAATGATCGTTTTTGTGAGTTATGAGCAGAAATAGCAATTGCCCGTTTTTGCCATGGGCTCATTTAGAGGCTTCTTGTGAGACTTCTTTTTCTTTCTTTTTTGTATCGTCAGTTAGCCAAGTTTCCTCCGGTCAGATGGGTATGGAATATTAATAGTTTCATGAATGACACTTCAGATATAGCACTGTTGCTACATATATAGCATTTTCGGACCCGAACTCGGGTCCGTGGGGTTAAAAAAAAAAAAAAAGCAGTTAAAACAGAATCTCTAAATGTGTGCACAAAATTATTTGTTTAATTTCCAAACATACCTTTTTGGATGAATAGTCATCATTTTGCTGATCTGTTAAAGATCGGCTGACATTTTCATCAGGCGCCATCTTCAGGTTCTAATTTAAATGTGCCTAATACATTTGTTATGGCTAAGTACACACCTTCCTATCAGTTCTACTTTATATGTGCCAATTAGCATAATGTTAGCATAATTGAATGCTAAAGTAAGATAGTCAATTTGCTAAATATTAGTATATTGTTATTGCCCAGATGCTGTCATGCTAGTGTTAGCATTTAGCTCAAAGCTCACTGGCTGCAGTCTCTTAGTCTTGTTCAAGTTTTCATTGTCACTTCCAGCAGTGTGAACACACTGTTAGACTATTGTGGTCTGGAATTGGGATGTAGCCAGTGTTGTATGTCCAGAAGGCCAATCTGGGAAATGTAGGAAGCCACCAATATATCACGATCAGATCTGTGGATAACATGGAGGTTTTTTGCAAAAGGCCAACTTCTCGTCCTCAAATATGAGCAACAACGGAAACACCTACCAGAAACAACACCTCTGGAAGTCTCTTTCACATTTATCGGTACATCTTCTGCATAGATTGACCTTTCCCATCCCCAAACCCACTGTAGTGCTGGTCCCGCCTCCACTACAAACCTCCCATTATGTCTTCATCATCAACAGAGGGCAAGGTACCAAAGAAAAAAAGAAGAAGCGGAGGGAGAGGACGAACCACAGTGAAATACAAACAGAGAGAAAGAAGAAGTGAAACAAGACACACAAGAAGATACAAACCACAAAATCAGAGGTGTGGTGAGGAAGGACAGAAGGGAGGCAGAGAACTAAAGACGTGCAGTGAGGAAAAGGGGGCTAAAAGGAGGGCTCACTCTAAAAACGTCTAGAAACTAAAAGCTTGCCAGACTGAGAGACAGCGGACCCTGCATCCACAGGTAAGGCAAGCAGAACATTTTATTTTATCTTGTCTTTTTCCCAAAAATTCCAAGAAAACAAGCGATGGAGATAAACGGAAAGAAAAGTATGAACACAGATGCTGAACAACTTGCAGCATGTACGGGACATTTGAAAACACTTTATTTTATGGTCCTCATGATTAATCTCTGTTGTCAGAGATGAAAATGCTGAATTTAGTAGAAATCATACTCTGTGAGATCGTAAAAGGATTTGTCAGAAATATTTCCCTGTTTGCTAGCTGCTTTGAAAGGATTCTCCAGCTGTGGCATGTAAAGTGCAGTGTTTTTTGTTCAATGTGTCTAATATTCAGATCGCTTTCGCCATGTGTTTTTTCGCTCATTCACTGAGAAAAAGCTGGGAAGAGGTTGATCGGGTTGTGAATTCTTATGGAGAACTGTAAGCATTTTCAGAAACTCCTATAGTAAATCCCTGTGTAATTAAGAAGGTTTAAAAAAAAAACTCACGCCTTTACATGTATTTTTTTTTACTGTAAGATGTGAAAAAAAAAGTGCGTATTCTTCCTGATGCAGTTTGTCAGGGCTCCGTATATCGCATTCGCGATCTGCTGTCAGCAATCTTCAGCACTGCGTGTCCAAGGGGGAAAGAAAAGCTGTTGCTCTCAAGTGTTCTGTTTAGAGATAGCAACCTGTTTAAAGTTGTGCAGGAGTCCAAGCTGCAGCACTGAAAAAAAACTGAAAAGTATTCATACATTTCATATGGAACGTGTGCCATAAAAAAATATTATTTAAAGCAAGATATAACATTTATACAATTATAATATTGTATTCAATGTGTAGGTTTATTTTATGACCTGTAACTGTGCAACTAAAAGTAAAAAAAGATCTGTATTAAAGTCAATGAAAAATTAAGTGAGGTGTTTCAACAATTACACTTAGGATAAATAAATTCATATTTTATCATATGGGATTAATATTGAATTATTGCTTTTTGAAAATGTTCAAAAAAAGGTTTTTAAAGTATAACAATTGTATAGTTTATGCAATAAGGTGAATTCTGCAATCTCACTTATGATACAAAAAAGTGAGAATTAACAAATATATTATTTTAAAATTGAAAAAGAAAATGCGCATTAACACATGTTTCTATTACCTTGTTGAACTAAAGCCGTACGTTCTGCAAGATGGTTTAGCACTACAACTAAATAAATAAAAAATAGAGAGATTCTGCACAATGTTGCATAATACGTTTTCAGTAAAGAGATAACTATTTGTTAATCTTTAAATCTCGACATTTTAAGTATAACTCAAAATGTATCAGTTGTCGTGCATTGTAAAAATATAATGATCTTTGTCTGTAATTTAGAATAAAAATACAGATTTAGCTATAAAACATAAGCTTTATAAAGTAGTAACATTAAATATATAGTTCATCTGCAATGAATAATACTGAAAAAAACTATAGGGATATATTGTAGGTAAAGCTAAATTATAAACAATGTTCCCTGATGAGTTTATTGTTCTGTTGTCGGTGCCACTGGTTTGTACATTGAGGAATGCTTGTTACACAGCGTCATTTGATCAGAGACTTGATGGTTGAAGTTATCCCTTAGAAAGTTGATCCCTGCTGATCCTCATCCATAAGGCTCTCATCCGCTGAGGCAATAAGGTAATTAAAAGGTAAATCAATAAAGCAGCAGCTTAATCCGAGCATTTATCTAACGTAAAGACACTCGGATGACTTAACATGTGGTTAAGAGTTTATATTATGAGCTCATTCTTAAAAAGTTTTAGTTTGCTTTGATTTCAACATTTGGTATCCTAACGACGAGGATTGAGAGGATCAGAAGAAGAGACGTGATCTTCCTCTGACCTTTCAATAACTACGTCCAGATGTGAAACTCTTCCTGCAGAACGTAAAGGAAACTCGGACAGTCATGCACTTAGTATCCTCCGCTGTGATCACAAATATTTTCCTAGAAATAAACGGCCTGTGATGCGTGAGATTTTCATGAATTACATTTTCATGACGGCTCAACGTCAAAATGCTCTTGCAGTTTTGTGGCCTGTTTTTTATGTGGTGCTGTTTTCTGTCAGGGAGGAGCAAATGCTCATGGGGAAAATGTTTTATTATTGTATGAAACACAACAACACTTTTAAATGAAAAAACGTTCAAAAATCCTGTCGTTACTTATTAGCACTAGATAGAAACCAGATCACCCTTATTACTCAAACCCTAATCTGTTGCAGTAAAGTGGACATGTTTCCATGCACTGTTCTATCCTGGATACTGGGACATCTGTTTAATGGTTTATTAGTGATACAAAACCCTGACTCCTGATGTGTGTGTGCTCCATACTCAAAGTGCATTTCCGGCACACTGTGTCCGAATTGACTTATTTTCAAATTAAGAGGATATGTCAGATGTCAGAGTTAATGTTTGTTAGACTTTACATTTAATTATTTTAAATACAAGGATTAATTGTTAAACAGCTTCATAGTAATATCTTCCGTCTCAGATCTTTGTTCCGGCACAGACACCTGGTTACCCGTACACGAGGCCGAGACGACCACTTTCTTCTGATGTAATGTACCCGGGGAAACCAGGTGTCCCTGATTATAGACCAGGTCTCTCGTTTACATGATCTTCAAAGGAAAAAGTCTTGTTAGATTCTGTAATTGAATGAAAGAACAAAACGTTCAAATAACTGATCATAGTAACAAGTATCGTGTGTAATATTTAGTGCCTGAGACTTATCTTATTTTCTGTCCCAAAGAGGTTATTATTAATCAATGAAGCCCAAAATACACAGTGATGCTGCCACTAATACTCACTAAAGCACCACATGTGGATTAATCCGCCGTTGAAAATAGTTCCCAACAAATTCATAGTTTCCTCCTGTTTCACTAATTAAAATAACACTGACCAGAGGTTTTAGCTAATTATGTTTCAGGAAGTTTGTCGAGGTAAATATCTTTATGGAACTTAATCCTAATTTGAGCAGCTAAAAGGGAAAGACCCTCACACTGAAAAAACCAGGGGGAGATCTCGTTCTCATTAAAGACCCCATAGTTGCACTTCCCTAAATTAGGTTCAGTATCAGAAACACACAGAAACAGATGCAC
Organism: Pogonophryne albipinna; assembly: GCA_028583405.1. Classification (NCBI taxonomy): domain Eukaryota; kingdom Metazoa; phylum Chordata; class Actinopteri; order Perciformes; family Artedidraconidae; genus Pogonophryne; species Pogonophryne albipinna. Next base: position 8,081,085 of record CM053248.1, read on the forward strand.
ACACCAGTACAATCAACACAAATACAAAGATAAACCAACACAATTAACAGTTGTTTTCATTTGTGACCAGATTTAAATGAAACAGTGAAGACAAAATAAAAACACATTAAAACAGCAGCAAGAAATGATCAGTTCTGTTTTTGCGACTCTCTCTTCTGGCCTCTATCCGTTGATGCTTTTACTTTAATAAGCTGAATGGGAACTAAAGGAAAAGTGAAAAGGTCCACACCAGTTCAAAACCCTACATCCACTGAAACAGATGAACGCCTACATTTGTTGAAAATGATAATAAAATAAAAACACAAGCCTATTTGATTGATTTGAAATTAAACTAAAATATTTAAATAGTAAACTTCAGTTTTTACAATGATCATTGTTATGGTTACTTGCTTTTCATTAAACAAATCATACATACATAAGAACAAATACATGTATTATACATTACATTTTATGAGATAAATATCGCCAATACTTTTATTTTTATCCAGAACAAAACATTTGTGTCGTGTAACTGTGTCTCTTATTTTGAAAAAGAGTACTTAATCCATTAACTTTATGGTTATTTACTTTACTTTTTTTATCCAGAACAATTTATTTTTTAAAGAAGTACTCAATCCACTAAACATGGATTAATGAAAGACATCTTTATTTTTTTAATCAACATACTTCTAAAGATGTATTTGAGGTCAGATATTATCATAAGTTCTTGATTAATTTACAAGGGGAAATCCAAAAATGTAAGGGAACCCATTTTTTCTAAATACTTTTGTAATTATAATAATTTATGTGAAACATGTGGCAGCACTAACAGATGAATGGAGCAGACCCGGATGATAGACGGGACACACGTAAAAACTACCGTTGCACAGACTCACCCTCCAGAAGTATAGCCGCAAATCTGCCAGTCATTTCTCTCCTGTCCGTTATATCGCCTTACTGAAAAGAGAACTAATGCAGATTCCATTTTTTTATGATTGTTTTACGATCTCTTAACAAAAAGAGGAAGAGTGTGCCACAAATAAGTACTTCCCATATGCTGACCTTTGAGTTTTCTCGAGAAGGAGATTATTATTTGTTTTGTAGAAACACAGAGCCATACAATGTTCACTCAGGAGCCCAAATCAAATCAATCAATCAATATAGCACATTTATAAACGATTTTTGGTCGAGCCAAAGTGCTGTACATATAATAAAAATAGCCTACAGTAGAGACACTTTGCAGCAAATACAACAGCACAGATTGTTCAGAATATCAGTATGAGAAAAACAACACCCTCTATCCTTAGACCCTCACATCGTACAAGGAAAAACTTCCAGAGAAGACGGACAGACGTGCAATAGATGCCGTGTGTAAATCGAAGAGATAATACATTTTACAGCATATAGACCGAATGTTAGGAAATGCATGTGTCTGTAATAAGAAGATGAATCCACGAGGATGTCAGCTACAATCCTGTGGAAGCCATCAGGGAAGCAGCATGACGAGACCCAAGGCAGGACCGCAGAGACAGGTTCAGCCACGACCCGAAGTCCACGACTTAATCCAGAACTCAGGATAGAGGATCCAAGACACAGGACTACAGCAAGAGGATCAGCCTCGACTCCGGATCCCGGCGTAGATATAGATACCACTCAAGAAAAAAGATTTGGCTGGGTTAATCGGAACAAGAGAATACACAGACACAGACAGAGAGGGAAAAGGTCATTGGATAAAAGTTATTCTTGATAACCCTCTAGAAAGATCTCATGAACTTCCCCACTCAATCTATCAAGACCCGAGCAGTTCTATTAGATATAGGATAAGAAACAGAGATAGGGAGCACAACATCTCTTCGTCAGATGCACTCCCCCGCTTATCTAAGCGACTCTGTACGCCGTTACCCTCTACAAGGCCATAGACCAGCAGAGGGAAAATGGGGGGTGGGTAAGGGTAAGGATTTTTAAGTATAAACCTCAAGGGTCCAAAGGGAAAAAAGATGAAATATAAGGTACTATATTTTAAGTAATCCTATCTACTATTCCTATATTCGAATAATGTATAAACTATTTTAAAAATACTTTATGAAATCCTATGTTATGTTATAAATATTAAAATAAAGAACTAACTAAAGAACTAAATAAATAAATAAATAAATAAATAAATAAATAATTAATTAAACAAAAGCCAGAGAGAAAAAGTGAGTTTTAAGTGTTGATTTAAAAAACCCCAGGGTCTGGGCCGACCTCACATGGAGGGGCAAAGTATTCCAGAGCCTAGGGCCAGCCGCTGCAAAAGCTCGGTGCCCTCGGGTTTTGAGCCTGGTCTTAGGCACTATCAACAGCAGCTGATCAGCCGACCTTAAGGCTCTGCCTGGGGTGTAGCGATGGAGAAGTTCGGCTATATAGGCAGGAGCCAGCCCATTTAGGGCTTTGAAAACAAATAAAAGGAGTTTAAAATCTATTCTGAACCGAACTGGAAGCCAGTGCAGTGAGGCCAGAATTGGGGTGATATGGTTGCGCTTTTTATGGCCAGTGAGAAGACGTGCAGCTGCATTCAGAACTAGCTGCAGGCGTTTAATTGAGGCCTGGTCCATACCCACATACAGAGCATTGCAGTAATCCAGTCTCGAGGTAACAAAGGCGTTAATAACCCTTTCTAGGTCTTTAAAATATAAAAATGACTTGGTCTTAGCCAATAGTCGTATTTTGAAAAAGCAGGTCTTGACTACAGTGCTAACCTGCTTATCAAATTTAAAGGCGCTGTTGAAGGTCACTCCAAGGTTCATAACAGAGGGGAGGATGTTTTTATTGAGGGAGCCCAGAATATCAACCGAGGAGACTGTTGGTTGGGGTCCAAAAAAGATGACCTCGGTCTTACTCTCATTAAGGGTAAGGAAGTTTTGGCTCCGCCAGGATTTAATCTCTGTTAAGCAGTCCTTCAGCTGCTGTAGTGAGTTGGCATTTTGATTGAGAGGCAGATAAATCTGTACATCATCAGCGTAACAATGGAAGGGGATATTATGCTTTGTGAGAATTGAACCTAGGGGCAGTATGTACAATAGAAAAAGGATGGGGCCCAGAATCGAGCCCCACAGGTAAGAGGGGCTTTGGCAGAGGAGAAGGCACCTAACTGCACTGAGAAGCTACGGTCCATCAAATAAGACCTGGACCATGAAAGAGCAGAGCCTGTAATGCCTGCAGACTGTTCAAGCCGTGACAACAGGATACTATGATCCACAGTGTCAAAGGCAGCAGTGAAATTTAACAGCACCAAAACAGCTGGGCTGCCTGAATCGGCGGCTAAGAGCAGATCATTAAAAACTCTTAAAAGGGCTGTTTCAGTACTATGCATAGGTTTAAAGCCAGACTGACATTTTTGGTGGTTAAAAACGACTGCAGCTGGACGTAGACTACTCGCTCCAGGGCTTTAGATAAAAAGGGTAGCTGGGAGATGGGCCTGAAATTTGCGAGAATGGAGGGATCGAGATTTTTCTTTTTAAGTAGGCTTAACCACGGCATGTTTGAAGGCAGCTGGGACACATCCTGAGCTAAGAGAGGTGTTTACAAGCAATAAAACACTTGCTCCAACTGATTCAAAAACATCTCTAAGGAAGCGAGAGGGAATGTGTCAGGATTATTATGTCATGTCACGTTTCTATGTCTAGGTGTGGGTGTTTTTCCGTTCTCCTTGTCATGTTTTCTTCCCTGTATATTGTCTGGTCTCGTTTCCCTGTGTTTTCATGTCTGTCGTTAGTTTCCCTGGTGTGTCTAATTTCACCTGTCACTCCTTGTGTGTCTCCTGTGCTCATCAGTGTCAGCCCCGCCCCTAATTGTTCCCACCTGTGTCTAGTTACCCTGTGTTTAAATTCCCCTGTCTCCCAGTGTTCAGTGTCAGTTCGTCTGGTCTATTGTCATGGTAAGGTCTATGCTCATGGTACTCATGAAAGGTTTTTGATTCCTCACTGCGTGAGCGCCTTCATTTTTGTTCTCTGTTTTTTGTCATCTCGACTAGAGTTTTGGTGGTTACCTTTTTTGTTCATTTTTGCCAGTCATGGAAAAATAAAGTATTTTACAATACTTTACCTCTGTCTCCCTGTCTGCAATTGGGTCCAACATCCTAAGTGCCTGAAATCGTAACAGAATGCTGTCTAAGGTGCAGTTTGTCGGCCGCAGGTGCTTGACTACATCCGAGAGAGAAGAGAGGGATACAGGCTCAAAATGGTCGAGGATAGCAGGGCACAGAAAGGGAGCAGGATCTGGGGTAGCACTAGTATAGGCTAGCCTAAGAGCAGATACTTTTTCGATAAAAAATGTAAGAAATGTATCGCAGAGAGTAGTTGATGGCACAATTGGAGAAGCATCATAAGGATTAATGATCGAATTGAGGACATTAAAAAGAACTTGAGGTTTATGGCTGTTTTTGGAGATTAACAGAGAAATATACTCTGTTTTGGCTGCTTTGACTGCCGTCTGATAATCGGAAAGGCAAGCACGAAGAATTTCTAAGGAGACATGAAGTTTATCCTTTTTCTCTCTGCACGCCTACAAGCGCGTCTAAAAGCGCGAGTACAATCATTGAGCCACGGCTCTGAGAGAACTTTGTTGCGTCTAAGCATAAAGGGAGCAACGGAATCCAGTATTAATGTGCATGTCGAATCAAAACAAGAGATAAGCTCATCCGCACTAAAAGCACAGTTCACCTCTAATTTACAAATCGGATAAGTATTAAAAGCATCTGAAAACTGTGAGGCAGTCAAGGGGTTAATTGAACGCAGACAACGCGCAGGAGCACGTGATTCGACTCCTACAGAAGGGATCGAGGTTGTAAACAGAACCGGTAAATGGTCTGAGATACGCGTTCCTGCACAGATTTCATCCACAGAGATAGACAGTCCAAACGATAATACTAAGTCTAAGGTGTGTCCTTTATCATGTGTTGGGCCAGCCACAGACTGAATGAGACCGAAAGAGTCGAGGAAGTTTAAAAAATCCCTAACCAGAGGTTTAGACTCGCAGCACACATGGACATAAAAGTCTCCGCAGATCAAAACACGATCATATTTCACCATGATCCCGGACAAAAAGTCAGTTATAAAATCATTATTGTACTTTGGCGGACGATACACGACTGCGCAGAGTATAGGCGAGGCTGGGTTCAATTCAAAAAGCTGCAACTCAAAGCTAGCATAGCTAGTTACTGGGTGAAGCAAACGGCATTGGAGATTAGCTCTAAACACTGAAGCTATACCCCCACCACGGCCGGTGGTACGGGGGGAGCTGAAGAAAGTACAGTCGGGAGGAAGAAGTTCAGAAAACGGTACATACTCGCCGGTGTGGACCCAGGTCTCCGTCAGGAACATTAAATCCAGATCATGAGAAGTGAAGAAGTCGTTTAACAGGAACGTCTTGTTTGCTATTGACATAGCATTTAGCAAAGCCATGCAGAGTTTTCTCTCCGGGCTGGCCGAAGGTGTAGTGCGTCTCAGCTGACGAAGATGTGCGTGTTGAACGTCGCGCGGACCGGGAGCAGTCAGTCGGGCAGGAGGCGCTGCCAGCGGGCCCAGCAGAGGCCGCAGCTCCGGAAAGACAGGGCGAATCCACCGAACCCTCGGATGGCGTGCAGCGGGAGGGCCATGACATCTGATGCGTGGATAAGTCACGGAAGAAGCCGTCAGGTGTGCTTTTTGATGGACACCATGCTTTCCCCGTCGTCTAAAGCGCTTTCGGTGAGGCAGGATGCAGGGCAACCGGCGCAGGTGGTGGGAATATCTGACAGTAGAGGGGGGGGGAGTCGATTTACGGTTGCCAGATATAGGTTTGGGCAGCAGTATAAACTCCAGTGAGGGTCTTAGGTGGAGGAGAGCTTGGCGATCATAGACAAGCAGAGCAGGCACATTCTGACAAACAAAACAAAAACAGGATAGCTAAAGGCAGAGCGCTGAGGGAGCGGCATGCCGACACAGGCGCCATCTTGAAATCCTTCTGGGCCGATCTGTTAGAGCGGACATTTAAGTGAAAGTGTTTCCTAAGCCTAAACGTCACATTGTTGAATATATAGCTTTACCTAATTGGGTTTCTTGTGACGTTTAGATACTACTTGGACCCCAAAGCAGAGACTGACAAAAAATAAAGTTTCAATGTGTTTAATAAACAAAGTTAGTCCAAGGCAGGTACTGACGACAGGGAGCTTGGCTGGCCGTAGTCAATCCAAAAATAAAGCTGCGGGAAAACGTTCCCGACAAAAACTCAAAAAGAACTCCTTAACTAACTGCAAAGTGAACAACCACAGACTCCAGGCTGCAGACAAGCACTCCGGACCGCGGGACAGCATGTAATACTCTGGCAGAGAAGTGAGGTGAGGGCCAGGCTCTTACAGAGCAGGTTAATCATGAGTGGGAACAGGTGTGCCTCATCTGCAGCCAGGAGTAAACCAGCAACGCCCCCCTGTCACACACCAGCCCTGCAGAGACGGAAAGACAGAGTAGAGAGGGGTAAAAGGAGCGCACACAAGTAAAACACAAAAACAACAAAAAACCCATGCAAAACATAACAGTACCCCCCCCCCTCAACGGACGCCTCCTGGCGGCCTACCAGGTCCATCCGGGTAACGGACATAAAAGTCTCTCAAGAGTTTTGGGTCCAAAATGAGCGAGCGAGAAACCCATTGTCGCTCCTCTGGCCCATACCCCTCCCAATCCACTAAATACTGGTATCCACGGCCCCGCCTTCGAACCTTCAGCAACCTCCGTACAGTGAAGGCCGGGTGGTTGTCGATGAGCCGGGGGGGTGGAGGGGGTTCGGTCGGAGGGCAAAGAGGGCTGCAGGAAACTCTCTTAAGGAGTGACACATGAAAAGTGGGGTGCACCTTCAAGGCAAGAGGCAACTTAAGCCTAACCACACTAGGATTGATGACCCGTTCTATCTCATAAGGTCCAATGTACCTGGGAGTGAGTTTCCGAGAATCAGTTTGAAGAGGGAGGTCACGGGAGGAAAGCCAAACCTTCTGGCCCGGTTGGTAATCCGGAGCTGGTCGTCGATGACGATCCGCCATCCTCTGGTTCCGGGCGGAGGTGCGGGTAAGAGCTGCCCGGGCTTCACGCCAGACTCTGCGGGCTCGCCGAAGATGCCCCTGTACCGAGGGAACCGCCACCTCTCTCTCTTGAACCGGGAAAAGGAGGGGTTGGAAGCCGTTGGAAGCCATAAAGGGTGACATACCTGTGGCAGAGCACACCAGGGAGTTGTGGGCGTACTCAACCCATGGCAGATGAAGAGACCATGAGGCTGGGTTACGAGTAGGGCTGAACGATTAATCGATTTTAAATCGAAATCGCGATTCGAGATGATGCGATTATCAAATCGCAAAGCCTGCGATTTTTTTCTTTTTCTTCTTGTGTGTCAGACCACCAATCAGAAGTGCTGTGCTCCACATGTACCAGCCATTGTTAATCAATCAGAAGTGGCCCATGATAGAAGGTGATAGACAGATTGATCCAATCACCAGGGTTCGTACGGGTGCTTGAAATCCTTGAAAATGCTTGACATTTTACGTGGTGTTTTCAAGGTTGGGAAAGTGCTTGAATTTTGGGAATGGTGCTTGAAATTGAGATAAAGTGCTTGTAAATGCTTTACTTTTACAATAAATTGCTGTCTGACTGAATAGTTCGCTTTTTAGATTAAAAGAAAAGAATTGCTTCGCTTCTACATAAAACAGCTCCGCTGCGGCCTTCCCGCGCTATGCGCGTGACCTGCAAGTGTTTGTGTTACGTGTGACCTGGGCATTCTGATGAGAGTGATAGATGACTGTGTGCCAGGAGGTTGCAGTTTCAACGAGCGTTGGCTAGCAGAAGACAAATACAAGCCATGGCTAAGACGAGGGTCAAGGCCACGAGTAGCCTCCTGCAAAGTTTGCAAAAATAACGATGCGAGAGTCTGCGCTGACGAGCCACATGAAAGGTACGCCGTAGAGTATTTTAGATTAGGCTAACGTTGCATATTACGTTTGTTTAAGCTAACGTTAGCAAGCTGAATAGCGAACTCGATTGAGGGATAATAATAATTGCAGGGGATCATTTCAGAGGAGCGTACCTATGTTATGTGCGTTACAGTCGCCATCGTGTGGTGTTCAGAGGATGAAGCTCTCACGCATTTCGTGTTATAGTCACAAAATATAATCTATTGATTCGACACAGAGTGATTTTGAAAGCAATGTATTTCTACTGGTAGTATGTTTCGTGCCTAAACCAAATGTGACTTGCTTTATCGAAATCCGTCACATTGACCCGAAGACACATTTTCGTTTGTATTACTGGTCTGTGGGAAGCTCGCGAGTGTGTTTGTGTATTTTTGCGTTTGTGTACCGGGGAAACACTTACAAGAAACACCGGCTGTTGTTATGCTTGCTGTGACGTTACATTAGTCCGTTCTCTGCTTGTAATTATGCCGAAGCTTCAAAGTTGTATTTATCATCTGAATTTGCCGAAACAAGTTTAATATTCTGAAAGGCAATACTTTGTTTATTTGAAAACAGATGAAAACAAACTGTCTTTTATATAAAATTGAAGTATTATACAAGTAAAACTACATTTTGCTTTAATCCCAGGTAATTGTAGAATGAACACAGTCTTCCTTTGAAGATGTATAAGTCAGGTGTCTTGAGTAGTCAAAATTACCTACAAATCATTGTACCCATTTGTAAATATTATTTTTCACTTGTTACCATTGTGAGTCTATTTTTATGCAGCTCTGCTGATTTTGTGGCTACAATTCAGACTAATACGCTACCAGAGGTGGAATAAGTACCCAGATATTGTACTTGAGTAAAAGTACAAGTACTCAGATCTTGTAGTGAAATTATAAGTACTCAGATCTTGTACTTGAGTAAAGGTAGAAGTACTCCGATATTGTACTTGAGTAAAAGTAGAAGTACTCAGATCTTGTACTTGAGTAATAGTAGAAGTACCAGAGTGTAGGAATACTCTGTCACAGTAAAAGTACTGCATTCAAAATGTTCCTCAAGTAAAAGTAGAAAAGTATTCTCATCAAAATATAGTGAAAGTAGCGACAGTAAAAGTAGTCGTTGTGCAGATTGGTCCATTTCAGAATAATATATCTGATATGTTTTATAATGATTGATCATGAAAGTGTTCTCAAAGCTGGTAAAAGTGCAGCTAGTTTGAATGACTTTGTATACTGCAGGGTAGCTTGTGGATTTACTCCAGGTGGAACTAAAGTCTGATTTAACACTTGATTATATTTCACATCATTCATCCACATCTGTGAAGTAACTAAAGGTATTAAATACATGTAGTGGAGGAAAAGTACAACATGTACCTCTGACTTATGTTCACTGCCAACCTAAAAGTACCTCAACAATAGTAATCAATAATGTATTGAAAAGTTATTTGGCTGATTGTTTTATATCGGCTCAGCCAGGTTATATGGGAGGCCCAATCTACGTACAGATCACTCATTTTGAAATATTAAACTTAGTTTTCTTTTCTTTAATTTTTCATCCTTGTGTAGAATGCTATCACGAAACACACATTTGGTTGTTTATAGCATAAAGAACATCTGATTTAATGTGAGGTAGGGAAATAATCATTTGAGTATGTGTATATAAATATGTAATTTACAACAGCTGTAAGATGCTTGAAAAGCTTGAAAATGCACCTTGAAAATGCTTGAAAAGTGCTTGAATTTGACTTTGGAAAAGGTGTAAGAACCCTGAATCACAAAGTGCTTTTGAAAGTGCCTGCCCTTTCCAAATGGCTTCCAATGGAGCTTTCCTAGATAGTTTGATGAAACAAACTATCTGAGTCAGGTTAGTAATGCTCCATCACATGTTCTACATCTAAAAGGGTGAATCTTTAACTGAAGCTTGACTTTAAAGCAACCCAACGGAAGTTTCATGTAAGTTTAGTTCTTTCATTCGTAGCTCGAGCTGCGGGGGTGCTAGAGACGGGAGTATGTTGATACGACCTTCCTAGACGGAGTTATGGCCGCATTTTACAATAAACTTCCGTTGGGTCGCTTAAAAATAAATATCGCAATTCGAATCGCAATCGCAATATTTGTCAGAAAAATCGCAATTAGATTTTTTCCCAAAATCGTGCAGCCCTAGTTACGAGAGGCAACACAACGAAGAGCCGTTCCCAGGTCCTGATTTGCCCGCTCCGTCTGGCCATTGGTCTGGGGATGGTACCCAGAGGACAAACTGGCCGACGCCCCCAATGCCCGGCAAAAGGCCCTCCAAACTTGGGAGGAAAACTGCGGACCCCTGTCCGAAACAATATCCTGTGGGATACCATGCAGCCTAAAAACATGCTGGGTGAGAAGAGTGGCTGTCTCGAGGGCAGAAGGTAGTTTAGGCAGAGGGACAAAGTGCACAGCCTTAGAGAAACGGTCAACGATGGTTAGAATAGTGTCATTCCCGTCTGATGGTGGGAGACCAGTCACAAAATCCACCGCAATGTGGGACCAGGGCCGGTGGGGGATGGGAAGGGGGCGAAGAAAGCCAGCGGGGGCCTGATGTGAGGCCTTGCTGCGGGCACAGACGGAACAAGCTGAGACATACTCCTTCGTGTCTGCGGACATAGTGGGCCACCAGAAGCGTTGTCGAATTAGGGCGAGGGTCCGATGAAAACCTGCATGGCAGGCAACTTTGGACGTGTGTCCCCACTGGAGCACTGGAGATCTAGCATCGGGGGGAACGAACAGCCGGTCTGGTGGACAATCCTGAGCCGCTGGATGGTCCTCCTGGGCCTCCTGGACCACCCTTTCAATCTCCCATCTAGCTGCTCCCACGACACAGGAAGATGGCAGAATGGTTGCATCTCTTGAATCCTCCACTGGGGAAGCGAACTGCCGGGACAAGGCGTCGGCCTTCACATTCCTGGAGCCAGGCCGGTAGGTCAAAGTGAAGTTGAACCGTCCCAGGAAGAGAGCCCACCGAGCCTGGCGCGAGTTGAGCCTGCGTGCAGAGCGAAGGTAAGACAAATTCTTATGGTCCGTCCATACTATAAAAGGATGGTTGGCTCCCTCCAGCCAGTGCCTCCATTCTTGAAGGGTCAGAACCACTGCCAGCAACTCCCGATTACCAACGTCGTAATTCCTCTCAGCAGGGGTCAGCCGACGAGAGAAGAACGCACAAGGGTGGAGCTTCTGGTCTGAGGGTGAACGCTGGGATAAAACTGCCCCCACTCCAGAATCAGAGGCATCCACCTCCACCACAAACTGGACCCCTGGATCAGAATGAGAGAGCACAGGAGCAGTGGAAAACAAACATTTCAGTCTTACAAAAGCTGCCTCAGCTGCAGGAGACCACTCAAAAGGCAACTTGACAGAGGTGAGTTTAGTCAGAGGCACTGCTACCCTACTATAGTCCCGAATAAACCTTCTATAAAAGTTGGCAAAACCCAGAAACCTTTGCAACTGCTTCCTGTTAGAGGGAGTGGGCCACTCGGTCACTGCTTGGACCTTGGCGGGGTCAGTCCTTAATTGTCCCTTGTCGACGATAAACCCCAGGAAACTCACAGAAGAGACATGAAACTCGCACTTCTCAGCCTTAACGTACAGTCTGTTCTCAAGAAGTCTCTGCAGTACCAGCCTTACATGCTGGACATGCTCCTGAAGAGTGCGAGAGAAGATTAGGATGTCATCAAGGTACACAAAAACAAACCTGTTTAACATGTCACGCAAGACATCATTAATCATAGCTTGAAAAACCCCAGGTGCGTTCGTTAACCCAAAAGGCATTACTAAATACTCAAAATGTCCCCGGGGAGTATTGAATGCAGTCTTCCACTCATCCCCCTCCCTTATTCTCACCAAGTGGTACGCATTGCGAAGATCCAACTTAGTGAAGATGGTAGCTTCATGAAGGGGAACAAAGGCTGAGTCTATGAGTGGAAGGGGGTACTTGTTCTTGACTGTGATCTCATTAAGACCTCTGTAGTCTATGCAAGGGCGTAGGGTGTTATCCTTCTTGTCCACAAAAAAGAAACCTGCGCCCATAGGCGATGAAGAGGGGCGAATAAGCCCAGCAGCGAGTGAGTCAGAGATGTAACTCTCCATGGCCTCCTTCTCTGGCCTGGAGATATTGTACAGTTTACTAGACGGAAAGGGGGTGCCAGGGAGCAAATCTATGGCACAATCGTAGGGCCGGTGAGGCGGCAAGGATAGTGCGTGGGCCTTGCTGAAAACCTCCTTGATGCTGTGATATTCAGGGGGTACGGAGATGAGATCAATGGGTTTGAGGGGGTCTGGTGCTCTAGTAACTGTGGGGGGTACAGCAGAGTGTAAGCAATGAGAGTGACAGAATAAACTCCAGTTAACGATAGACGAGTTGGCCCAATCTATGTGGGGGTTATGGAGCTTCAACCACGGGAAACCTAAAACGAGTGGTGACATGGGTGAGGGGATAAGGTACATGGAGATTATCTCGTGATGGTTACCAGAGAGCTTGAGGGAAACTGGAGCAGTACGGTGGGTGACTTGGGCTAGGAGTCTCCCATCTAAGGCAAACACATCCTTAGGTTCTGGAAGAGGTTTCGAAAGGGAGTTTAGACTGCATAACAAAGTCAGAGTCAATGAAATTGTCATCCGCACCAGAATCTATCAAGACTTGAAGCGGAACAGAGTTCTGAGACCAATAAATAGTTCCTTTGACTGGGATGCGGTTGGAGGAGGCTGAGTGGATAGAGGTACGGCTCATCAGTGCTCCCCCTGTCGCTGATGAGCCAGGTCTTTTGGCCGAGAAGGACAACCGGCGCTGAAGTGACCAGCCTGGCCACAGTAGAGGCAGAGTCGCTGATGAAGACGGCGTTGATGTTCAGATTGGGTAAGCGTCATCCCTCCCGGCTGCATGGGCTCCTCCATGAGGAAGGGAGAACCCTTGGTAGCTGGAGAAGCACTGGAAGGCCAGGAGTCAGGAGGATGAAGAAAAGGTCCAGGGAACGCAGGCCGTCTAGGAAACTTGGACTGCGGGGGAAGGGAGGTGGGGCTATGCTCTCCTGATCTCTCCCTACGCCTCTCGCGGAGGCGGTTATCTAATCGGGTCGCTAAAGAAATCAACTCTTCTAAGGAGGAGGTTTCATCCCTGGCAGCTAGTTCATCCTTTAAATCCTCATTTAGCCCCTTACAAAAAATTCCCAGCAAGGCCATGTCATCCCAACCGCTCTCTGCTGCAAGAATGCGGAAATCAACAGCAAAATTAGCAACAGAGCCTGAACCCTGGGTGAGTGAAAGGAGTCTTTTACCAGCCTCCTTCCCCCTCACTGGATGATCAAAAACGTACGCATTTCTGCAGTAAATGACGACAGAGACTGACTGATAGACGAGTTGCTGTTAGATATGGCAAGGGCCCATGCTGCTGCTTTATCACTCAGTAAGCTCATAATAAAAACAACCCTAGATCTATCAGTGGAATAAGTGAATGGTTGTTGCTCAAACACAAGACTACACTGGTGTAAAAACTGACTACAAGACCCTAAATCTCCTGAATACCTGACGGGTGTGGGGATAAAGGGCTCACGAGGATTGCAGGGCTGTCGTTCCGGATCCGCTTGAGGTGGAGGAGCAGGATCTGGAGCTTGAGCAGTGGCAGGCAGCGGGCGCGCGGAGAGGTGTGCTGCGACCTGATCCATATGGCCTCCGAGGTTGGTCACACCGGAGGTTAAATCCCAAATAGCTTCCATTACTCTCTGCAGGGCTCTGTCATGTTGCCCTATAATTACCCCCTGGGCAGCAAGCGCTTCCCTGAGTCTCTCATTCTCTGCGGGGTCCATGTGGCCAGAGTATTCTGTGACGTTTAGATACTACTTGGACCCCAAAGCAGAGACTGACAAAAAATAAAGTTTCAATGTGTTTAATAAACAAAGTTAGTCCAAGGCAGGTACTGACGACAGGGAGCTTGGCTGGCCGTAGTCAATCCAAAAATAAAGCTGCGGGAAAACGTTCCCGACAAAAACTCAAAAAGAACTCCTTAACTAACTGCAAAGTGAACAACCACAGACTCCAGGCTGCAGACAAGCACTCCGGACCGCGGGACAGCATGTCATACTCTGGCAGAGAAGTGAGGTGAGGGCCAGGCTCTTAAAGAGCAGGTTAATCATGAGTGGGAACAGGTGTGCCTCATCTGCAGCCAGGAGTAAACCAGCCACGCCCCCCTGTCACACACCAGCCCTGCAGAGACGGAAAGACAGAGTAGAGAGGGGTAAAAGGAGCGCACACAAGTAAAACACAAAAACAACAAAAAACCCATGCAAAACATAACATTTCTTTTTTATATATCTTGCATAAAAAATACATTCTGTTACACAACAGAATGATAGAAATGAAAATAAAAAAGCAGTCCTATATTCCTTTTCATATGTGCAATTCAAGCTGCTTAACAATATGAAAATATATCAATTTAAAATATTTTTTTTGGATTAAAACCCGCAATTGTCTTTACTCCTTGAGATTGGATTAAAACAGATTTTTATACTGAATATGTCATTTTTTTCAATGTTTAGTTTCCTTTGAGCTCATAGTGCAGAACATAACAAATTCAACACAGTAATAGAAATAAAAGTTCTTATAAAAACACAAATATACAATATAATGTCAAAGCAAAATGCATCTAAAATACACGGCTTACATTAAAAAAGACAAATAAGATAAATATGCTAAAAGACAAAAATTCACTATCATCATTGATATTTTTCTTTTGAGCTTCAGGTTTCAAATGAAATTGTAATTATTCTTATCAAACAATATAAATGTATTTATTTGGAAAAGTGGCCATCATAGAGTCAGTCTCAATTATATTAGCAATGAACCATCTCTGAAATTTGTAAACTTTCCCATTTAAGGTGAGCATAGGTCCAATAAATGTGAACTCTTACATGTTCAGCTGGTTTCTGGCTGTACATTGCTCACGTCATTTACTGCACCAAATGCTCAGTATCAGCAGCGTGAACACATTTTTAAACTGTAGATTTTTGTTTGTTTGCTTGTTTATGTTTCTACCACCTTACAGAGCTTGAAATCACTCCGCAGTGAGCTAGCTTGTAGGCTTGTTTTTGTTTTTCACAGCAATTGTACAGTTTGATTGATTCTCACCGCTCTGATTATCCTGTTTCCAGCTGATCCTAAACTAACTGATAAACCTACTGTGTGGAAGCGCATTATTCTGCAGGCTGTCAACATCCTACGCACAATTCAACATTTCCTTTGTGTTGTTTCTGAAACATGGAAATCATTTGCCGTAAATCCAAGCAGAAGCTGAACCCTGTTTGAAAAGGATACAAACCTTGTCAAACAGGCAGCAAGGGTTCAAATCAAAATATAGATTTTGGTGTATTATTTATTTGTTCTTATAAATTCATCACAGTAACAGGAGCTACATAGAGACAGTTAACCAGCGGACTGTGGACTGATGTGAATTTAGTTTGTCAAGATAGACGAAAGTTGTTGAGCCTTGAGTTTGACACCCCTGGTCTAACCTTTACATGTAATAGTTTACAGCCCAAACCTAGTTAAGCTGCCTTGTATTTTTGATAAAGCTGTTTTAGTTTAACTCATAGTTTTCTTAAATTATTTTTTTTTTTTTTTGTGAATGAAACACCAATCTGCAGCTTCTGCAACAGAGTAGATCAAATTAAAAAAGGGACCCCGTGTGTTTACTTACACCAGGGGTCGGCAACCCCTGGCTGGCACGCGGCACCGTAACCAGTGGCACGCTATGGATAAGTGGAATAAGTGTGCAAAATATTTAAATTGTATTTTCGGATCCTGAACGTGACCGCCGCCAGAGCGCGTCTCCCCGTTACCTGCAGAAGGAAGCCATGCACGCAACGCAGCATCGCTCTCTTTAACTCCAGGTGACTTTCTGCCGCTTTCCTCCGTGGTGCAGTGCTGATCGTTTCACCCCGGAGGAAAGCACTTCACTAATTGCAGTACCCATAAGGAGCTGTACAAATGCCGCAGTTTTTGCGTGGCTGTGTATTTAGTTGAAAGCCCAGTGGCGATCTGCTCATCTCTCATCGAAATAATATGCTACAAAGTGGCGGACTGGCCATCTGTGTGTTGAACTTTCCTGTCGGCTCCCAGACCGTAGTCGAGGAGGGCAGAAGGAACAAGCTTCAGGTTCAATAACCCATTTTAGCTTAAATGACTGGAGCGAGGCGAGCTCTTCTTGGGAGGCCGTTGCATTTATTTAGCTGTTCTTCTGTTTCACAAAATACATTACAGACCCAGTGGCGGCTGGTGGAAAATATTTTTGGTGGGGCTGTTGATATAGTGAGTAAAAAAAATAGTTTTGGGAGAAATGACCCCTTAAATTAGGACTTCTGGTGATGTAATGGCGCGTTTCCAGTGCAGCGCGGAGCTCGCTTTAATGCTGCGTTCAGACCGGACGCGATGCGAATATTCGCTTCGCTCTAAACGCTCCTATCGCTCTAGTCGCTCGAGTTTCACCGCGGCTGCCAGCTGTGTTTACTCGCATCATTCAAACAAGACGCCCTCGGGAGCTACAACTACAACAAAATGAACATATTTTACCGTGATTAAATTGTAATACACGTTTCTAAATGATGCCGACGTAACAACATACTGATACCGGTTAGTAAAAACCATGAATTAATGCTTTGACAAGTCTGCAGACAGACGGCAGGCGAAAAACCTTTTAGAATGCTTGTTTTCTGAATGGAGATTGGGTCGACCAGGCTAAGCTAACGTTGTATATGCTCACTCCACACTCATAACAACGGCCTACAGACATAAATAAACCAGCGACTGTATTCGCCATGACACAGACAGTGCCGAGCCGTGCGGGGGACGTTTTTGGTTGCGTTTCCACTTGGCCTAGTACCGGCTAGCGGGTCCTAATTCACAGTTTTTCTGGCCCCATAAAATCGTGGTTCTAGGGCCAGGAACAACCAGGCTGAGTATGCTAAACTAGAGAGAGAATCGCTGGCAAGGGGGCTACAACTACAACAAGATGAACATATTTTACCGTGATTTAATTGTAATACACGTTTCAAAATGATGCCGAAGTAACAACATACTGATACCGGTTAGTAAAAACCATGAATTAATGCTTTGACAAGTCTGCAGACAGACGGCAGGCAAAAAACCCTTTTAAAATGCATGTTTTCTAAATGGAGCTTGGCTAAGCTAACGTTATATATGCTCCGACCGTCCACACTCACAACAACGGCCTATACAGACATAAATAAACCAGCGACTGTATTCTCCATGACACAGACAGTCTGTGGTTTGTACTTGTTTAACTTTTGTCTAGTTTCTGAACAGATCGTATCTGTCCCCGGCTGTTTGAAGAGCAAGCATGGGAAACAAAAGACAGCATTTACCTGTTTGCATCCAGCTAGCCATGCCTTTCTGGTGTACCAGCTACGTGAGAAGCCTCGTTGATACGTTGTCTTTTTCACGAGCTTGCTGCGATATACCATGGCGTTTTTATATGTACAAAAGTGGTGGGGCACAAAAAACTTAGATGTTTATAGCTTCTGTAGTGAGGTTCATGGCTGGTGAGGCACTGGCACTGACTCTTCAGGTTTACAAATATTATATTTTGACCTAAATCAAAATATAATATTATTTTCAAAAGCTTTTTTTGTCTGATGCTTCAATTAATTTTAAACAGACAGTTCAACAAAAGGATACCCAAAAAATGTAATTTTCTCATTTAAATATTGAATTGTTCTCTCTTAGTAAGATCCCATTTTCAATAAAATTGCAGTCTTACCTTGACTTGAAGATTAAGTCCATTTTCCTATCCTTCTGGACAAAAATCTCTATTACTTTTTTGTGAAAGTCCTCCTTATGTTCTTGTAGTTTCAAAAGTCTATCATAAATCTAATCTAATCAATAGATTTATGATTCGAAAATTATAAAAGTAGGGTAGACATGTGGATATTATCCGGCTGAACAAAACGTGCATTTATCTAACAGCTACGTTTCCCACAGACCTTATTTGGAGCTATTTTCTAAAATCCTATGGAGAAATATCATTGCTTTTTTGTCGAGGGAAGCCATGCGCAGCTTACTTCCGGGTTTTAGGATGCCTCACTGCAGCTCTCTCATCTCCTAAGTTCACACACCACACTTTTCGCGGCACACGTACTTACAGCCAATCAGCTCTGAATTATGTGAGATGACGTATGGTGGGGATGGCAGCACTATGCCCCTATGGTCATTATTTTTTTGCCACACACAATAAATAGGAAAATACTCTGAGCATGCGCAGTGTAGTTTTTACAGTCACCGTTCACTTAGACAGAGAGAGGGAGGGGCAGAATCGGGTTTTGTCCCACATGGCTCTAAACAGCTCAATAGGCACACACTGTAGACACTAATTAGAAGAACACAGACTAAAACAGCAATGTACAGACGAATCAGATGATTAAACATGATCTTAAAATATATTTTATATATTTTTTTATTTATTTTTTGCATTTTGTTGGAATCATTATTTTTAATACTTTCTGCTGACACTAGGTGGGGCTGTGCCCCACCTGCCCCTAATGACCAGTCGCCACTGGCGATATATACAAATCGGGTTGGTCCGGTCCAAGGTCTTTAAGCAACAGTTTATCTCCCAAACTTCTCCTTTCGAAAGGATTGGAGATTAGCTCTTGAACGGAATTGGGCGGGGACCGAGGTCCTGCGACTCCACCTGCACACGAAGCCATTCTCATCACCTTGGTCACTCACGAGTCTAAAAAACAACTCACGTCAACGCACGTAAGCAACGTGGGCGCCAACGTGAGCGCCCTCGTGACCAAAATATTTGACGGCGCTGATTGGCTGAAATTATGTTTCGGCGGCACAGTTTACTATTGAGACTTTTGCAACGTGCTGGTTGCTGCTGTTTGGCTCGGGGGCTCCTTGTACGGCGAACAAGAGACATTAATGAAATTACATTTAAAAATAAAATTGGGCAGTAGCAACATTATCCTAAAAAGTGTACATAGTCACAGCAGTTTAAGAAGTACTTTACTTTTCCATTCAACCAGATCGCTCTCATGGATTCCCATTGTTATTTCTTAGCATGTTTGACACATTAACATCACCTAACAGTTGAGTGAACGGGCCCCAAACCCTATCATAGGTTTCATTTTTTCTTTTCAGAATATACGTTATCTTTTCCATAGAACAGCAATTACTCATTTCCCTCAGCCATTGGCCCACATGTGGCCTCTGAGTGTTCTTCCATGACAAGGCAATCGAGCGTTTTGCTTGGAGTAAACACATGTTTATGAGACTCTTTTTATTCTTTGTTATGACTGGGGTGGAGGGGTAAAGTCCCAAAATAAACAATTTAGGATCAAGAGGTATCTTAACATCTAGCATTTTGTGAATTATTTGTGAGATCTCGCACCAGAAAGTTGCAATCTCTTTGCACTCCCACATGCAGTGAAAAAGTGTCCCTTTAGACTGTTCACACTTAGTACATATATCTGGAATGTTATTATTAAACTGATGTAATCTCACAGGTGTTATGTACGTGCGCATCAACCAGTTGTGTTGTAGCAATCTTAATCTGGTATTCACAGTTTGTCTATGTGCCTCAGTACATATCACACCCCAGTCATCCAAGGAAATATCCTCCTGTATATCTCCCTTCCAGGCGTTAAGCCGGTCGGTTGAGGATTCAGTGGAGTTAAAAACCAACAAGTCATATAGCACTGAAATAAGCCTTTTCCCATGACAATTATCAGAGATCAATGGTTCCAGTTCAGAAAGTGGTGGGGGAGTTAATAACTGTTTGCGGGATGCAGTTATAAAGCTTCGTACCTGTAAGTATTTATAAAAACTGCTATTTGAAATGCCAAATGTAGTACGCAACTGTTCAAATGACATCAACGTTTCATCTTGAAACATATCTCCTATTTTTGTTAGACCTTTCGTTGCCCAATGATGGAAACCTTGTTCCATTCTTCCTGGTTTAAATTGTTCATTTCCCCAGATTGGGCTAAAACGGGACATTGATGATTTTCCCCTAGCACATCTTGAACTTTATACCAAACATTGATCATATTCAATACAAATGGGTTAGATGTTTGTTCCCTGAGTTTTTAACATTGGCAGAATACATGAATGAGTTAAGTGGCAATTTAGGGGTAAGTGAAAAGGCTTCAATGTCTACCCACGCTGGGACTGGGTCGGGGGAGAAGTAATACATTATGCTGCGTAATTGGGCGGCCCAGTAATACCACTGGAAGTTAGGTTTGAGTCCTCCTCTGTCATACGGTAAGTATAATAACGTCAAACGTAGCCTGTGTCGTCTATTATTCCAAATGAAATTCGAACATGTTTTCCTCAATTTAGTGAAATGCGATAGTGGCAGGTAAAGGTATGTTTTGAAACAGGTACAATAGTTTTGGAAGGATATTCATTTTCAGTATATTTATTCGCCCTATTAAAGAAATTGGCATATTAGACCATCTTTCCAGTGATTTATAAATTGATTCAAGAGCAGGATCATAATTGGTTTTTACAATTTTTCCCACATCAGGCACTATCTGTATACCTAGGTAGGTAAAAGAGTCTGTTGAGTTGAATGAGGACACATGGTCCATAGGATTGCATATTTCTTTTCCATTCAATAACATTATGGAGGATTTTGCATTATTCACCTTATAACCTGCAAATAATCCAAAAGTCTTAATTACATTTAGTAAAGCTGGAATTGAATTAGCTAAATCCGTGAGGAACAAAATGACGTCGTCCGCGAAAAGAGCTATGCGATGTTCTAGCTGTCCCAACCTGACACCTGAAATATTCTTGTGTGTCCTGACTGCTATGGCGAAGGGTTCTATGGCGAGTGTAAATAGGAGGGGTGACAAAGGGCACCCCTGTCTGACCCGCCTATTAATATTAAATGGTTGAGAAATAACATTGTTAGTCAGAATTTCAGCTGTGGGTTGAGTGTACAATAACCTAACCCAATTACAGAAAGCAGTCCCAAATCCAAAACGGTCTAGTGTTGCAAATAGAAAAGGCCATTCTATTCTATCAAATGCCTTTTCGGCATCGACTGATAGCAGAGCAGTGTCTGGCACGTCTTTCCTCTCGTGAAGTATATTTAACACTGTCCGTACGTTACGAAAGCCTTGTTTCCCTTTAAGAAATCCGTTTTGATCCATATCTATAATGACAGGGAGAACAGACTCCAATCTACGTGCTAATACTTTGCAGAGAATTTTAATGTCCGAATTTAGAAGTGAGATTGGACCGGAAAGATTGGCATTTATGGGCTGGTTTGTTTGGTTTTAAAATTAAAATGATCATGGCACCTCTCAATGAGGGAGGGTGTGACCCGTTTTTATAGGATTCCTGAAGCATTTCTATAATTGGAGTTAAAAGTTTCCTTGAATTTCTTATAAATATCGATTGGTAATCCATCAGGACCAGCTGCTTTGCCAGCATTCATGGCATTAATTGCTTCTATAATTTCCTCCGTTGACAAATCAGAGTCCAGGTTGATTTTTTCTTCATTTGAGACACTTGGGAATTTTAAATTATCAAAAAATGAAGTTTGAGCGTCCAAATTAGATATTCTGAGGAGTATAACGTTTCATAGAATTGTCTAAAGATTACATTTATTTCTTCAGGATCCACAGTTACATCTCCCTTAGAATTTTCGATTGCATTAATAGCTCTTTCTGACTGTAGCTGTTTAATTCTCGAGGCCAGAAGTCTACCTGGTTTTTCTCCCTGATCATACAAATTATGTTTAAGCTTCAACAAGCTATTCGCAGCCCTCTCAGCAGATATTTGATTGTATTCAGCCTTAAGAAGTAATAGTTCCTGATGTGGGTTTTCTGAGCTATCCATAAACTTGTCTTTCTCTAGCACTTTAATTTTATAATCCAGCTCTTCCAGTTTTTGACGGATGCGTTTTAATTTAGGAGACGTAATATAATCTGTCCTCTCAAGAAGGCTTTAAAATCTTCCCATCTGATACAAGCCGAGGTCTGACTTGTGTTCATTTCAAAAAACATATCTATTTGTTTCCCAATAAAGTCTATAAAAGCCAGGTCCTGTAGCCAGTTGATATGAAAACGCCATCTCGGAGGGCTATTAACCAGCATGATCAGATAACACTATGGCATCATAGTTGCAGTCTTTAATTTTATATCGTATCTGTGTTGATATTAGAAAGTAATCTATCCGTGAATAGGTTTTATGTGTGCTAGAGTGACAAGAATATTCCATATTGTTTGGGTTCAGTTACTGCCAGATTTCTGATAAACTCAAATCCTTCATAAAATGTAATATAGATTTTCTAGCTCTAATATGGGACGTGTCCGATCCAGTAGATTTGTCTATTTGTGGGTTCAGGGCCACATTAAAATCGCCTCCTACAATGAAATTACCTGGGAGCGTTGATAAGGTCAAGAATAAATTATCAATCTTATCAATCATCTTCGTTGGGGCCGTAAACATTCACTAAATTAAGTTTCTCGTACAGTAATATGCCCTGAAGTATAATGTACCTGCCCTTGGGATCAATTATTGAATTTACTACTTGAAATGGGATTGACTTGTGAATTAGGGTTAAAACTCCTCTGGCATGTGAACTATAAGAGGCTGAAAACACTTGGCCTTGCCATCTTTTTTTGACTTTAGACAAATCACACTGCATCATATGAGATTCCTGCAGGAAAACTATGTGTGAGTGTTTTTGTTTCAGTCTACTAAGTACCTGCTTCACTTTAGTTAATTTACCCAAGACCCTGCAATTCCAAGATGTAACCTTCATAGATTTAGACATACCTCGATCGAACATATATTGTGTTATATAGATTGTTCAGTGACTGTACTGGTGAGTGGATAAACGATACTGCCCTAACAAAATATGTGTAAAAAGACATATATTCCAACACATAAGTACACATAAAACCCCAACCCTCTAACATACATTTCCTCCTGAGATCTACAGAAAAATCTCCCCTCCCTCTTACCACCTCCGGCATGACCAACCTACCACCAGACCTGCACACTGTGTAGTGGGCTGTCCTTTGTCCCCTCTTTTACCCTCCCCTGCATCGTGTTACAGATTAACACTTTCAGAACCCACACAAATACATCCCCCCTCCCATCTCTTTCCCGAACACCAAAGTGCCATTTGTTCACGATAACAGCAACATTACCCGATTCCTAACTTTGCAAGAACAAATATTGTAAACTTTGAACATTAAAGGGGGGGTAGGTAAGTTTGAGAAACCGGCTCGAGTGCACTAAAATTTGAAAGTACACAGCCGAAAAGAATCCGCCCCTTCCTTCAGACTTCCTTACAGAGCACCTCCTCCAACACACATGAACGCGCACATGACTTAGGTTGGCTATATAGTTCAGGGGAATTGTAAACCATACAAAACAGATAATTACCTGTCCAAGAGAAAAAGAGCGACCACGGCGTCAGATTTCAACTCGGTGTGTATGGGGGTTATTCCCTATCTTTATTCAAGAGCGTGGTATTTACATTTGAGAGCATACTTTATTGATTTCCTTCACTCAAACCCTGTCATCGCACCAAAGAGTAACCGCCCTTACGGGACGCTGTAATAAGTAAAACGAACGCACCCGCAAGGACACCTTGGTTGAGGGATTTTGACAGGATTGTTGCACAAAAGTTTCGAGCGCGCAGAGAATAAATCTGAGAGCAGAACAAATCCGTAAACAGCAATATATCTGAGTGCAAGCGTACAGTTTGAGCAGAAGCAGAGCAAATCTAAGTGCAAGCAGGCACTATTTGAGTGCGAGGACAGGGTTTGAGGGAAATAAATACATAAAGTATGCTCTCAAATTTAAATACCACGCTCTTGAATAAAGATAGGGAATAACCCCCATAGGTGAGTTCCATCAGTAGTCGCCATCGTTGAAAAGCAACTCCGATATTGACTCTGGTTTGAATTCTCTTAGTTTCCACTTTGTTTTTGTTCTTAATTTGCTCCGTTACATTATTTCTTTTGCCACCAGTAGACGATGTTGAACCTAACTCTGCCATGGTAAAAGTGGCCGCCTGTTGCTGGCGAGTCATTGAAGTACTGCTGCAATGCACGCCCAATGACGGCACGCCCAATGAGGGCACGAGATACATTTGTGCGTGCACGAGATGGAAGGCTGACAGACAGGGCGCCAATCCAATCCGTTTAGCCGCCCGGCTAAACGGATTGGTCGTACTTTTTACAGTATTACGGCTTCCACAGATGAATTTTTTTTATGGATTTTTTGTCAAAGCACTTAAGATATGCATTGCTATCGGGATGTTAAGAGCATTCCATGGAATATAACAAAAAGTGTATCTCGAGCCGGTTTCTCAAACTTACCTACTCTCTTTAAGGTTCACAGTGAATAGCTTGAATTCAAATAAGAATTATATTCCAACTAGGGCTGGGCGATTTGGCCTAAAAATAAAATCTCGATTTTTTTTCTAACTAATGGAATCAAATCAGTTGTTCAAGAATAAAAAAATAAAAATAAAAACAGCACCACGGCACTTGGCTGTCATTAATGTGCAAACATTTTTTTTAAATCAAACTGAAAAAAAAATGTCTTTTAGGCCATTCCTGAAAAAACTTGTAAAATGAAATACAACAAATAATAAATAATGATAATGAAATGAATAATAAAAAAATACCCTCAAACAAAATAACATCCCTTTAACTTTCTAGGAAGTTGTCTACAGGTTTTTCGCGAGGAAGACAAGCCTGTCTACTGCCTCTGGCTTGAGGCATGCTCTTTGGCATGTTACAATGTTACCCCCTGTACTGAAAACCCTCTCCGAAGGGGCACTTGTGGCAGGAATGGAGAGATATTTCTTGGCCAGATTACTCAGTCTTGGGAAGTTAGCTTCATGTAGCTTCCACCACTGCAGTGGGTCTGTATCAGGGTCTGTCTCAGACGACAACAAATAGGATGACAGCTCAGCTTCAATTGTGTCCTGCTCTGACTGGGAGGTAGAGGACACTGTCAGTAGTGATGTGTCGGTCGCGAACGAGCCGGCTCAAAGAGCCGGCTCTTTTAAGTGAACGACGGGAGCCGGCTCTCGCCGGCGAACGAGCCGTTTTTTTTGCGGAGGGATCTAGATCGGCATGAAGGCACATTATGCAATGTGCACATTATCCCGCTTATTACACATGGGCACATTCTCAACAAAGTAACGACATGACTCCCAATATTAATTGAAATGCTTTTATGGAATTAGAAAATGATTTTTTTGATTTAAAAAATAGTTTTATGTATTGATTTAAATTGACATGCATCCGCTAAGAAAAGTAGTCCGTTGTTACTGTTTGAACTGACGTAGCAACGGCAGGAACTGCTTCGATAGTGTTTTTGAGGAGCTTTTTGATTACAGATTTGAAAACATCGTTGCTTGCTTTAAAATTAGCACAGTTCATTATGTCAAACCTTGGAAAGTATCTAGATATCCCTGCCCTAATGCCAAAGTAACTGAATATGTGTCGCCGTTTGATGTCTATGTCTGGACCGCTGCGTAAAAAGGAGGGTTTCTGCCCCATTACTTCTCTTCTTACTTCTATAAGAATAAAACACGGAGGAAGGAGATCTCTTTTTCTCCCCCTCTTCTGACAGCTCAGCAGCTGATCTCAAAGCACGCTCCCCTCTCCTGCAGGGGGACGTGGTCAGCTGCAGCTCACAGAATCAGCCCCCTGCAAAAACAGCGCTGGAAAGAGCAAATGGAGCGAAATGAGGCATGGCTAAAATGCAGGATCTTTTTGGTATTTTGAAAAAATATATATATTTATATACTTTATATAGGTCGATACAGTAGCCCCTTTTAAAAAAAATAGTTTTTATAGGTGTTGCTATCTATTTTGTGTAGCGTGGTTCTACAAGCAAGTCAATGCATTCATTGGGTGGTATCAGAGAGTTACACGGGTCTGTAAATGCAATGAAAACAATTGGCCACAGCAAATCATTTATATTAAACATGTAATTTTTACTTTTGAATACTTCAGTACAAAGGATGTATTGAATAATTTAAGTGATATAGGCCTATGTGTACACAGAGCTGCAGATCGGGTAGTCACAGGCAATGTGGCTGAGTTTTGTGCGTCCCTTAAAGAGCCTGTGACAGCATCCCAACAACTGTTGTGCAATGAAATATTGGGCTACTAGTCATCTCGAACCGTCAGTTTAAAAAAGAAGATGCAATACCGTTCCGATAAATATCAATAATTTCGAACATCGCGGGGAAATTCCTTCGAGTCATTTTGAAGTTTTGGGGGAAGCCGGAAGTGACGTCAATGCGGGAACGCTTCACTGTGCGGTGAGAGAGCGAAACACGGACAAAGTGTGTTGTCATGCGTAGAAATGGTGAATTACTCAGTTTAGGCACGTTAATAACGTTTTAATGAAGTTGACTACAGTATATTCATATCTGTCAGTGCTTTCATGTCAATTCGGCGAACATAAACATAAATGATCGTGGTGAAGATGATGATTAAATTAGGATTACAAATCGGTAGTGAGAGCTGCTGAATTTCCTCCCGTAGGATGTGATATAAAAACAAATCGATTATTTTTGTAGTTGTAAACTCAAGTGGATTAAACTACATTTATTAGTGCTTTCATGTCAATTCGGCGAACATATGATACATTAAATCAGTGATCACCAACTGGCGGCCCGCGGGCCACATCCGGCCCGCCAGACATTCTCATCCGGCCCGCACGACGGGGGTGACTGTGGCGTTGGCGGAGTGGTTACTGCATTCGCCTCCCACCCATTTGTTTTTTTACAACGTCTCGTGAGTAAGGTGCAGTACCGGAGTCCAACAGAGAGGCAGCAGCTGCGGGTCAGTAGACTGCGTACTGCGAAACCTTCCCTGCCTTGAACAAGAATTGATCCTTCGTTGTGAAGAGTCTGGTTAATGCGCTCCGCACCACAGCAGTAGCCCCGCTGCGACAGAGTCCAACAGAGAGGCAGGAGCTGCGGGACAGTAGCCTAGAAGCAGGGTTGGGTTGTAACGGAATATATGTAACGGCGTTACGTAATCAGAATACAAAAATCAAATAGGCTAACTGTATTCAGCTGGCGTTACATTTGAAAAACGAGTAATCTGATTACAGTTACTTTCGTAAACCTGAAGTGAATACATTTTGGAATACTTATTGGAATTATTGGTGGAAAAGTTTCCTCACAAAATGTAATATTCATTACCGGCATAACTGTGTGCACACTGCACAGCGCTGCAGCATGTCTGTGAGCGAGAGAGAGAGATGCAGAGTGTCTGTGAGGCCCCGCCCCCGCACGCAGATGAGAGAGAGAGATCTCTTTTAAACTATATTGAAAGTTAGAAACGGAGATGGTTAGATAAAATGTGCAAGATAACGTTTATGTAGCATTTCTTTATTGTTGAGATGATGACATTTATAACGGGATCAAATCAAAGTGAATGGCCTGCTGCTGCTGAATGCATGGGGCAAGTGACTGGAAAAAGTTTTAAAAGTTATTACATCGTTTCAGATAATAATAATAATAATAATAATGATAATTCATTCTATTTAGGGGCGCCTTTCAAAGCACCCAAGGACACCTTACAATTCATAACATATTCTAAGGAAAGGTTTTAAGACAGTACAAAGAATGCAGTCTGGGTGATGTTTTTTATGTGGGGTGCAGATGAGAGAGCTGTCCAGAATGACACCAAGATGTTGTGTTTGAGTTCTTGATAAGCCATTAAACCAGTAAAATAAGTGTCTCCTGTTCACCAAAACATACCCATCTGTTATGGAAAAAGAAAGTATTCCAAAAGTATTCTAAAAGTAATCTGAATACATTTTTAAGACACGTAACTGTAACTGTATTCTGATTACTTTCAGAGCATGTATTCAGTAACTGATTACATTTACAAAGTAACCCTCCCAACCCTGCCTAGAAGTGATCCTTCGTTAGCGTGAAGAGTCTGCTAAGCTTTATGCGGTCCACAATACCTGAGCGTGCTCCACTAGCACCCCCTCCCCCCCACTTCAAAATTCTGGGCTATATAAAAATCGCTGGCCCGCGATAGTGTCTATTGGATACATTTTGGCCCTTGGACAAATGTAGTTGGTGATCCCTGCATTAAATGATCGTGAGAATGATGATTAAAAATCGTTTGTTTGAGCCGGTCTGCATTTCCTGATGAGAAAACAAACCGATGCTTTTTGTAGTTGTAGTACACAAACATGGATTAAACGTGTGTTTTTTTTTACCACAATGTGGGGAAATTAATGGATAAAATGCACGGATTATTATTATTATTATTATTCCCACTCCGATCGGGACACTAGGTCCACCGTTTCCCCGCAGCGAGGCTCCCCCCGTTGACAGTTTACGTGGGCTGGGTGCAGTGGCGGACTGGCCATCGGGACGAATCCCGATGGGCCGGTACCGAAGTGGGCCGGTCGGATAAATCACTAGCACATCCCCATAGGCGGCGCGTGAGGCTCAGGTTTGGGAAGGCTAAATAACTTCTTTTACCTGACGCTGCCCGCCTCCGGCGTCTATAGAAAAGAGATCAACTCAGTGTGCGGAGTTTAAATCTCTCAAGTTATATTACAGGATAAAGGAAATACAGTTTAAACTGCCGTATGCAGAGAAGACGCCGACGTGTCGCACTTATCATTCATATTACATCATCAATCAGATCATCGATCATATAATATCATAATATATCATATATTTCCTTATCCGAGTCAGCTTCTCCAGCCGTATCTGGCCGTGCAACACTTACAGTGTCACATACTGTATGCAAAAGTATTATTTTAAGCAACACATTATGTTGACGAAACACTCAAGTCAAATGTAATTAAAGTCAGATCCACTCGTGTCTTAGACGTGAACGCGCTCTCAGCTGGTGAGAGAAACCCTGGCTTGATTTACCGAGTTAATAACCAGCGTCGTAGGACCGCTTAGCGAGATCTCGTTTGTTAGTTTGTTGTTGTTAGTTTGTTTGTTACTCAAACATATCCAGGGTATGTTGAACTGGCTTCG
Organism: Pogonophryne albipinna; assembly: GCA_028583405.1. Taxonomy (NCBI): domain Eukaryota; kingdom Metazoa; phylum Chordata; class Actinopteri; order Perciformes; family Artedidraconidae; genus Pogonophryne; species Pogonophryne albipinna. The sequence goes on from CM053248.1 coordinate 8,110,075, forward strand.
TAGTACAGGGCACAGGTGGCTAGCAGCGCTAATGTCAAAGACACAGACATTATACATTATATTTGTATTTTACCAGGATGCAGTGACACAAATATTTGGGAAGGCTTAGCCTTCCCCAGCCTACAGCACCCGCCGCCCCCGACATCCCCCACTCCCCCCATTGACAATTTACTAGCGGTACCGAAGTGGGCCGGTTGAGAGTCCCGGGATGATTTTTAGTCCCAGTCCACCACTGGTTACATGACCGTATGATCGCCCATATTGACGCACCTAATTCCTAAACTTCTAACAGATACAACATAAACCGATCCTTCAGCCTCATATGAGCTCTCAGACACGTTCAAAATTAAACTGTCATCGCTGTCTGAGCTTGCTGCTGTGTGCACCATCGTGCGTTTACATGCAGATGCTGGGATTCTGAACGGTGCAGCTGGAGCGCTGAGCCCGCAATGACGTCACCCACAATTTGGCGGGACTTGAAGAATCCCCGAGAAGATCCAGAAAATGGTCAACATTGAAGGGCAGATTAATGGTTATCAAAGTACAAATATCCAAAATCAGTTCAGTAACGGTTTTCAAGGGGACAATATTTACTCAAATTGATGGGTTTGGATGATGGGGGAAACTCGTGTCACAGGCTCTTTAAAGCAAAACAAATCTGCGGAGTCTAGACATGTTTTTAAATCGCGATTTTTCGGTTCAGCCATTTAACAAACCCTAGGAAAGTAAAAATGCAAATTAATCGTTAAAACCGAAAAAATCGCCCAGCCCTAATTCCAACCAATGGAAGCGTTGTATAATTTACCAATAAAAAAATAAAAAAATTGAGCCTCCATTCAAGGGGGCATCGCCTTTTGCTGCCCCCTTGACTCCCAAAGCAAAGAAAGAGAAACATTGAAAAAATGGAGAGCTTGCCTGTGTTGCCTTGTAAACTGGCAATCGTAAAAACGTAAATTATTATTGGGGCATCCGCTCCGAAACTCACATATAAGCGGTGTTCATGTGGTTAATTTCAAACCCGGTTTAGACAAAACAACTAAAACAATTATTTATCTGGAAAGAATATAGGTAAGGTAGGGGCAAGCCGCCCCGTCATCTCCCACCTGTGTATGTCTCATTGCCGGCTGTCCGCCTGTAATCGCCCGGTCGCTTCCGAGTCAGTAGTCAAACGTTTCTCCTTTTAACATATTTTGATTTACGTCCGTAAATCATGTTCAGTTAGTGTTCACGCCGTCTTATTTCTTCTGTATGTCCTTGTTGAAGTTCTCCGTGTCCGAGGGGTTGTCAAAAAAGTAAGATCGCCGGGAAAACTATTCCATATTGGACGTCCATCTCCCGCAGCCTTAGTTTAACTCCACGACGTCATCTTCATCGTTTGATATTCGCTCCTCCGTCTCGGATATTCTCTTCTGACATCTGGTCAGCTCACTTTTAACGCTGTTGACGGCTGAAAGTAGCCCATCCAGTTTAGATGAAAACTCTGTCTTCAGGCCATTTATTGCTTGTAGGATAGCATTGTCGGTGTTGTCAGTGGTAGCGTTAGCTTCTGAGCTACCCTTGCACTCCTTGCTAGCTGAGTTGTCGCCTTGCGTGGCCATGGCGTCCTCACTTGCTCCGTCTTCTGTTGAGTTTTCCGCCTTTTTTGTTTTTTTTGACGGTTTCTGTGGCATAATGGATGTTGTGGGAGTTTAGAATCAAATACCATGCAGTTTTAGGTGGGTTCCGAGTAATTAGAATAGGATTTTAGTAGGAATTGCAACCGTGCTGGGGAGTGTCAGCCTCTCAGCTCAGCGCCATAACCGGAAGTCCTTCTTCTTCTTCTTCTTCTTCTTCTTCTTCTTCTTCTTCTTCTTCTTCTTCTTCTTAAGGATTACACTTGTTGAAGGTCATATACCAACTATTTAAAGAAAAATAATTGGACAAAATAAAAAAAACTAATTTACAAAAAAGACGCATCCTACACACGGTTCCATTGGAAGCTTCAACGGAGACGCTTCCCGTTCACTTTGAATGGGGTGACGTCACGCTTTGCCAAACTGAATTGTGGTTCCGTTGCTTCGCTTTGCCTGCGTTGCTCACGCTGAAAGTTGAGAAAAGTTCAGCTTTTCAAGCGTCGACGGATGCGCCAGCCGATCAAATGATATGCCAGTACAAGCGCTAGCCAATCAAACCGCATGCTATGTGTGTCCGGAAGGGAGATTAATGTGATTGGTTGTTGGTCGCGTGCCATAGATCCATGCAGACTGGTTTACTGACTCTCCTGCTCTGCTAATTTATGCTGGAGTGTTAATACCTCATGGGTATTTTGTGCACACTGTTAAGCCCCCTTAGACAAGTGTAAATGGTGATATTGTGCTATATAAATACAATTTCATTGGTTGATCGATTGTCCACGATGCCGTCAGCAGTGTGCTCCGGTGCTTCAATAAGTAGCTCCACACCAAAATGTCCATAAAATGAAGTCAAACTTTGAAATATAACTAAATTAAAGTCTGTACTGTTTTTCCCCACATAAACATAACAGTCTGCAGTGGGCTGGTGGTCTCCTGCACGCTCTGGCGACTTTCTTGTGAGCACGATTTAGGTTTTATTTTTTTACATGTCCCTTTGGGGAACATCGTACTCCTCCCTTTCTCTTCCTGAGTTCTTTTTTTTCCATTGTGGTTTTTCTTTCCCCAAAGTGAGGATTGTCGGAGGGCGGCGTATACTGCACAGATTGTAAAGCCCCTGTGGTACATTTGTTACCGTCTGTCTGTTTGCTCTGCAGTCTGTGTTTAACTACACTCTTCTCTTTACTCTAATACATGCTCTAATCTAATGAAAGTATGCCCCCTGTAAACACAGCTTCATCCTTTTTCCAATTGAAAATTGACAGCTCATAATCAGGAATGATCATTTCCAGTTTACAAATGATCACATCATTTACAGTTCTTAGTGAGACACTGATGCAATGCTGTATTTTATACTTCTGATAATCCGACCCATTACTTTTGGATTATTACAATTTAAATTCTTATCAAAACAGTGTTTGGGGGGCATATGCTTTATGTGCAGTTTTATAAGAGCTAAAAAACACAAATATGAATGTATAAACACTTTTGACTTATAAAGATGTGATGGCTATTTGCACCCATACTTGAACATATGTGTAGCATTGTGGATTCTACATATATATATATATATATATATATATATATATATATATATATATATATATATATATATATATATATATATATATATATATATATATATATATATATACTATATATATATATATATATATATATATATATATGTTTTTGTAATACTTAACATTTGAGTAGTTGATTAAGAAAAATTATCTATATCTATATTACATTTCAATATTTTCCTAAACAGAAAATGTATAACAGTTGTATACCTCTTCCCTCCTCAAGATAAAGATTTCTTATGAAGATGTATTGCTTGGGGAAATAATCTATCAATTTAAATGGGAAAAAAGCCAACATCTGCAAAGACTACTCAATTTGTTTAAGAATATAAAAAATGTGTGTAAACTGCACATCACAGGAGCTCTCCTTTCAGCACCACGAACAGCTGCACCAGAGAAGCAGTGACATTCAAACTGTTCACATGGGAAACAATCATTTTAGTTTTATGAACTTTCAGCCTGAGCTGTACTGTAAGTGGCAGTCACTGTTTTTTCAGGTCAAATTCCCATACTGGCATCCTATACTTCTCCGTTTTGGTTTAATTCCTGCAATGTATGTTGACACTGCAATCTAACCGCTTAAGGCTTCACATGAAAACTGTCCAAACCAATGTTTGAAAGCAGTCTCAGATTGGTTGTATTGGGCTGCAATACAATAACTTCATTCAGTGCCCAAACAGTACGCACCAGAGCTTTATAGAAATAGATTTGAGTTGGTTTGTGAAGGCACCCTAAATGCAGTTTGAGTAACCTGCAAATCACCTGCGATGATTGAATGTTTCTACTGCCCACACATCTGCACATGTTTTTGTTGCTTGTTAACTTCCCCACCGATGTTTCTGGCATTGTTTCACCTCTTTAAATCAGCCCGCTTTGAAACCTCATGAGAAACAGCCACTCTGATCCTCTGTCGACGCTGTAAAGTCGAACCAGACGCTGGACAGGAGATGTATCAAGGTGGTTGGAGGTGTTGTTTAACATGTACAATGTGTGAGACATTCTTGCTCAATGCTTTCAAAATGTATGTTGTGGGTTTTTTAAACACTTTCCTGCGGGCTTCAGCGGTGGCTGCAAAGCCTTTTGTTTTTTCCTGCTTTACAAAGAACAGTGACTGTGATCATCTTAGACTCAGATCTGTTTACTACTGACCCAAAAGCTGTCATCGATGAAAACGAGTCAGGTTAAAAGCCTAAATTGGATAAAGACATGGTCCACAATGTGTCCCAGCTTTTCTTGCTATTCGGGCCAGGCACGGCGCCAGGATTTATTTTCTCCTGGTGCTAACGCGGGGCTACATCAATAAGTGGGGGTGCTAAGAAAATAGTCGATATTCAGGCCTTCAGTTTCTTTATAAAGGAAGTTCTCGTTGTTTTCCTTAGAATCCGATCCAGCACAAAGCATCATTGAATCATATGCAGTTTTAATCAATCAATCAATCAATGTTTATTTATATAGCCCAATATCACAAATGTTACATTTGTCTCAGTGGACTTCACAGTTTGTACAAAATATCAGTATGACAATACGACACCCTCTGTCCTTAGAGACCCTCACATCGTACAAGGAAAAACTTCCGAAGAAAACCCACAGTTTTAAAGGGAAAAATGGGAGAAACCTCAGGGAGAGCAACAGAGGAGGGATCCCTCTCCCAGGACGGACAGACGTGCAATAGATGCCGTGTGTAAATTGAAAAGATAATACATTTGCAACATAGGTAGTCCAAATGTTTGGAAATGCATGTGTGTATAATAGGAAGATGAATCCACGAGGATATCCATCCAGGACCTATGATCCATGACCACAGCCACGACTCAAGATCCAGGGCTCGCGATGCAGGACACAGGACCGCAGGATCATCCATGACTCCGGATCCCAGCGTATATAGACACCAAAAAGAAAGAAATTTGGGGAAGCTGGGTTAATCGGAACATGAGAGTACACAGGTATAGACAGAGAGAAGGAAGAAGTAAGATGTCCCCCGACAAACTAAGCCTATATCAGCAAAACTAGGGGCTGAATCTAATCAGCCCTAACTATAAGCTTTATCAAAAAGGAAGGTCTTAAGCTCACTCTTAAAAACGGATAGGGTGTCTGCCGCCCGAACACAAACTGGAAGCTGATTCCAGAAATGTGGAGCTTGATAAGAAAAGGCTCTGGCTCCCATTGTACTTTTAGAGACTCTAGGAAGATATGCCTGATTTTTGCAATGTTACGTAGATGGAAGTAGGCGGTCCTTGAAATTGATTTTATGTGGGCGTTAAAGGATAAATCCTGATCAAATATAACACCAAGATTCCTTACAGTCTCACTGGAGGCCAAATTAATGCCATCCATAGTTAGTATATCTTTAGATAATTTGTTTCGTAGATTCTTCGGGCCAAGTATAATAACTTCAGTTTTGGTCGTATTTAACATCAAAAAGTTTAAGGTCATCCACGTTTTTAAGTCCTTGAGGCAGTCTTGAATTTTATTTAGATGATTAATTTCATCAGGCTTGATTGATAAATATAGTTGAGTATCATCTGCATAACAATGAAAATTTACAGAATGATTCCTTATAATATTGCCTAACGGAAGCATATATAATGTGAACAAAATAGGTCCGAGCACTGAGCCCTGTGGCACTCCATGGCTAACTTTGGTTTGCGTGGAAGATTCATCATTGACACGTACAAACTGAGAGCGTTCAGATAGATAGGACCTAAACCAGCCTAAAGCAGTTCCCTGTATGCCAACTAAGTGCTCTAGTCTTTGCAATAAGATATCATGGTCGATAGTATCAAATGCAGCACTGAGATCGAGCAAAACAAGAATAGAGACAAGTCCCTTGTCAGAGGCTATTAGAATGTCATTTGTGACTTTAACCAGAGCTGTCTCTGTGCTATGATGTGTTCTAAAGCCAGACTGAAAATCTTCAAATATATCATTGTTTTTTAAGTAATCACACAACTGTTTTGCGACTGCTTTCTCAAGAATCTTTGAGAGGAACGGAAGATTAGAAATAGGTCTATAATTGGCTAAAACCTCTGGATCGAGGTTGTGCTTTTTAAGAAGCGGTTTTATCACTGCTACTTTCAATGATTGTGGAACATAGCCTGATAATAAAGACATATTCATAATATTTAATAAAGAAGTGCTAATTAATGGAAAAACTTCCTTCAACAGCTTAGTTGGAATTGGGTCTAACATACACGATGGTTTAGAAGAGAGAATCATTGAATTTAATTGTTCAAGGTTAATGGCTGAAAAGCATTCTAGTTTACTATCTAGTGTAATATTAGAACTTACGTTTCCGGGAGCTGTTGATAACACTATACTGGTCAAAGGCAAGAGGTCATTAATTTTGTTTCTAAGAGTAACAATTTTATCGTTAAAAAAGCACATAAAATCATTACTACTGAGTGCTATGGGAATAGAAGGCTCAATCGAGCTGTCAGCCTGGCTACAGTGATGAAAAGAAATCTTGCATTATTCTTATTCTCATCTATTAATGAAGAGTAGTAGGCTGCTCTCGCTTTACGCAGTGCTTTCTTATATTCATTGAGAGTAATATGCCAAATTAAACGAGATTCTTCAAGTTTAGTGGAACGCCATATCCTTTCAAGTGGTCTCGACTTTTGCTTTATTTTGCGGGTTTCGGCATTATGCCATGGAGCTAATCTATGTTGTTTTATTTTCTTCTTTTTCAAAGGAGCGACAGAGTCTAATTTTATTCGCAGCGCATCTGTAGCACTATCAACAACATGAGCAATTTGGGGTGGTGTACATTTTGTATAAGTTTCCTCCCTTACATGCAGACATGCTATCGAGTTAAGTATTGGTGGAATCTCTTCCTTAAATTTGGCTATAGCACTAACAGATAGGTTTCTGCTGCAGGAGCTTTTGACTAATGCTTTGTAGTCTAGTAACATTTTTTAACTGAGTTTTGCCAAAGAATATTCAACAAATGTAACAAACAAACATTTAGCATGATCCACCAAAAGAGATGCCAAATTATTCACTGTTATAACCATTTAATAAATGGGGCAAAGCCTGCGAGCTAGTTCAGGCAGTCAACTGGAGCTCCAATGATACATTAACACGGACCTCGTCCCTCTTACAACCAACCAAACACATTCTCCTAAATCTGCCGCTCTATTTAAGCTGCCTCTGCCTCGCTATGCTGCTGCTGTTGCTGCTGCTGCTTCCACACTGCTGCTGCTCGCCTGCCCCCCCCCCCACCCCAGCTTCCACCTGTAGGCTCGGGGGATAGTTGTCCAATCATCACTTAATGTTCTATGTCAATCTGTGGAGTGATGAGGCCCGAGCCTAGACGCCAAACTTAACTCTATGCTGCTTCTAATAAACATATCAAAGAGAAACACATGAGTTGTCTGACTGAAATAAAGTTTAGAAACACAAACTGTTTTTTCAGCATCATAATACACAATGGGCCTTTCTCCTTTCTCTAATTCCCCTCCTCGATACTTAGTCCCGCCCACAGGAGATGCGAGCGGAGGAGTCGAGGAGGGGAACCGAGGAGAGAGGAGGGGAAGCAGCAGGCGGTTAGAGAAATGAGAACTCCTCTCCTCTGAGCGGTCATTTTAAAGAGACGTCCATTAATGATGACAGGAGGCATATAGGTCTATAATGGTCACTCACAACTGAACATTGATTTAAAAGATTATTGTTGATGACAAACTAAGGGAAAGTGTCGTGATTCACAGTAGAACATTCGTAACAAGGTTTTGACGGGCGCACTATTCAAACTGATCCTGACACTAACTATGGCTTTAGAGCATTCCTACCGTAAATTACCACTGGTCCGCGGGAAACATGAATTATTCAGGACGGTGGAGTTTGTGTTTGTCATAATTTTCTTTGAGAAATGAAATAACTATAGAGCTGCAGTTTGAGCCATGTTGCTTTAGGGACTGTACAGTAGAGGATGTTGGTGTATGTGGGGAGAGGGGGAGTTCTTAAGTTTGACTTAAAACCGTGTCCACTACAATAAAATAGCTTTTGGAAAAACGTATTTTTCCATTAATTAACAAAAAAAGGCAAAGCACACAACATGTAAAGTATGTTGATGTAAATAATCCTTGCGTTGTCTTTTTTTTGTCCTTAAGACAAAACCGTTGTCTTTTTATAAGCAATAATTTAGCTATGAGTCAACCACCGTTTTTTGTATTTATTTTCGTAAATTGCAACTGCTTGTAAAAGCACAATAACACGCTGGCCTATAGATGAGAGTAACACCTATGTCACTTCCGGGCGAAAATGACGTCCCCGCCCACTTTTGGGGGAAAAAAACTCTGTTATTTGAATGGCGGTCAATACAAATTCTGATGCTTTTGCCAATCCGATGAGAATTATTTGAAAACCGTGGATGTTTGGATCTTCAAAGAGCCCGATTACAATGGCCAGTCAGGCAAACAATTACATTAAATCATTTGAAATCGACAATCGGGCTCGATATATGGTTAAATTAAAATCAGTAGGCGAGGCTGTAATTTCGCCAGCTGTTACTCTCATGAGCGAGGCGGAAAATAATTGTTTTATCATACCTAAAAAGCTGCTGTGTCGTTTATTGCACCTCAAACATTAAAACAACTCCAGAGTTACGTGTTTCTGTACTTCCTCTAAGAAGAAAGGACGGTAACAGAAGAGCTCTGTGGCTTCAGGCTTGATCGCCATTCAATTGACAGCGTTGGTTTCCCTCAAAAGTGGGCGGGGCCTTAAAGTGACGTTAGATGTTACCCTCATCTATGGACATCGATCGCCAACTGCTATATTTAACCATATATCGAGCCCGATCGTCGATTTCCAATGGCTTAATGTATTGTTTGCCTGTCTGGCCATTGTAATCGGGTTCTTTGAATATCCAAAAATCCACGGTTTTCTTACATTTCTGATCGAATTGGCAAAAACTTCAGAATTTGTATTGACCGCCATTCAAATGACAGCTGTGTTTTCCCCCAAAAGTGGGCGGAGCCAAACTTTTTGCCCGGAAGTGATGCGTGTTACTCTCATGTATAGTCATTTACACATTTACATGTTATGGAAATGTTTATGTAATCAATGATAATTTGTTAAGTTATTTTAATTTTATATTTTTAGATCCGCGAGCCAGAGTTAAACCACTATAGAGTGGTGCAGAGATGACGTATTTTTGTAGGCCGACACGGACGTAAGCTGCGCATGGGTTGCCTCGACAAAAAAGCAATGGGATTTCTCCATAGGATTTTGGAATATTGTAAAAAATAAGGTCTGTGGAAAACGAACCTGTTTAATAAATGCACGTTTTGTTCAGCCGGATAATATCCACATAATATCTACCCTACTTTTATAATTTTCGAATCATAAATCTAATCGCCAGAAGCAAAATGCTAACGTTATGCTATAAACTAACTACAGCCGAGTACAGCAGGGTCGCACAACTTCAACGTCACGCCAACTTAAGATCCATATTCAAAAATACAGATTCAAAATTGTACAAGTTGAAGTGTTTATTTTAACAGTTTTATGGCAAGCCATTTGAGTATTTATTCCATATCCTTGATATCAGACGGCAGCTGACTACACTAGTTGGCTCTTTGATTTCACTTGTTCGATATATGGTCACACTAGTTTGGCACTCTGCTTTACTAGTTAAATAAAACATTACACTAGTCACTCTTTTTCAGCAACTATTGGCACTTTTGTCTGACTAGTTACCAACATCTTCAAATCAACCCTTAAAACTCATCTGTTCAACATCGCCTTCCAACAATAACTCACTCCCCCCCACTTACACTTACATTTCTGCCCCCTGTTTTGTGTTTATGTTTTTTATGTTTGATGTCTTGTCCTTGTATGTTTCTTTGTAAAGCGACCTTGATGTTATGAAAGGCGCTATATAAATTCAAGTTATTATTATTATTATGATTATTATAAGCCTGACTAGTGACGCCAGGAGCAGCACTAGTAGCACCAAAGTCCCAACTTGTAAGCTTTTTTGATGAACTAGTGGCCCTCTGACCGTATTAGTGACACTAAAAGTCTTACACGTGAACTAGTGCGCTGCAAAAGCTCTGACATGTTAACTAGTTACAAAAAAAAGTTGTTTGTCTACCATCTGGTGGTAAAAATGAAAAAACAAGGATTGCAGGAAACATGCCAGGAAGCACACAAAATTAAACAGTCTCAATAAGAGCCAGCTGTCAGGGAAATTATAAACAAGGTAATAAACCAAACACTTGATGAAGTTATTATTCTTTTAAGTCAAGTCTGGCTGAAAACCCATGGTGCTTAACAGAAAGGAAAGGAGAATGGAGAGACTATCTGGTATTTCCATCTCACACTACACGACTGCAGCCCACACACGTTTAATATTAATTAACATTTGATCAGTGTGAGAAAGGCAGCTGAGCTTCTTTATGCAGCACTGACAAGCCAAGTTCATTTTCATTTGAAGTTTTAGTGCAGTCTGAAAAACATTATTTCTGAATGTGATCTTTTTATGTTTTGTCATTAAAGAGGAAACTGGATAAAATGGTTAAATATGTCTGCAAAGATAATATTATTGTAGGAGTTCTGACCCAGATGTATCACTCCTATTTCAGTTAACACAACATCAATGATTGGTGTAACTAAGGTGTACAAGCTGTCTCGACCAGGGGTTCCCAACCTTTTTGTCCCGCTGTATGAAGAAATTAAAGGAAGGCGCGGAAGTGGAAACAATTCACAAAGGCATTAAACTGTTTAAAACACATGCTCAAAGTAAGCCGGATTTTGCCGATGTGTTTATGTGGATTCAAAAGTCGTAAATAATCTACAAAATGGAGGAGACCGATCTGATTGGAGCAACTGACAAATAATCCAACTGAAAGCGGCATGGACAATGACTATGTTTTAAAAATGCGCTTATCCAGAAAAGCCTGGTTTGGACACTTTACGGGCAGAAGAAACATTTCTATAGAAATAATTATACCATTGGGCCACTGAAAAGACACAATAGCAACTCAGGAGGGAGCCAGTCTAGATTTCCTTTTGAGGGCCACCAGCTGCAGAGAGTTAACTAATTAAGGGGGCGTGGCCCCACATCTGTGAGAACTCAGCAATCAGGTGTCCATTTTAGGTAGCACTTTCCTGGAGCTTCAGCGTCAGACAGACAAAGACTATAGAGTCCTGCTGGAGTAAGACTGACAAAGACAATACAGTCCTGCTGGAGTCACGAGGGTGGCAAAGAGGAGGCAAATCCTACTAGTGATGGCAAAATGAAGCTTTGAATGAAGCATCGAACCACTTGGACAATTGTGTCGGAAATAGGTTCATTTCTCGAAGCTTCAGTTACAGCGACCTCTCCTGGCGAAGTGCAAGGCTGCAGTGGGTTTAACGTATCTTTGCCTTGAAAAATATTCGATGCACACACACACTAAGACTGAATATCATGTTCTATTTGCAATTAAAGATTGATAATTGTGTGTATTGGGTTATTGAGAAGAGACTAGAGAGTGCTGGACATTGTTTTGGTAGGAGAGGGCCTTTTATCAGTTATTAAAGTATTAAAATTGAAAAGCAATGATTAAAAGTACATCCATTCCGGGCTTTGAACCGGCTGCGCGGAGGACATTGCCGCATTCGGGCCTCCGGCTCTACCCACTGGGCTATCTATTCCTTAAAATATTGAACTATTTTTATATTACTGATAATTGTGTTTTTGTTCACAACTTCTCCACATTTCGAAGTGTTTCCCGAGCCAGAACGACCTATCTTTCTTCTTGGCTTGCTCTATAATGATACTACAATTCAAATGCAATACCAACAACAACTCAACAGCAACAACGCAAACTACGACAACAACCCCCACATTGCGCATTGTTTAGAGCGGTTATAAAGTGTTGAAGCGCTCAAATTTGAAACTGTTTCAACCTGTCACCTGTCAGAATCGAGACGAGGCAGTGCATTGAATCGCGTGATTGGACCGCGAACCAGTCAAGTGATTCATTCCGGAAATGAAGCAGTTGCTGCTTCGGACGTCACGTGTCACGTGATTTGAAGCAGTTGCTGCTTCGGACGTCATATGTCACGTGATTTGAAGCAAGCTTCGAAGCACTGCTTCTATGGAATAGGAAGTCCAGGGTTGAAGCTCCGTTCGAAGCTTCAGTGTCAAACTGCCATCACTAAATCCTACTTTGATTGAGCTAAGTATCGCTGGTGTTTTATTTCATTTGGTTGTTTAGCCCCTCATGCTATAATCATGTGTATTTTCTCCATTCCTGTTCCTGTGTCCTCTCGCAATTATCACTGGCCCCGTGTATCTCGTAATCGATATAACCGGCCTGCTCTCGTCTATCCCACATGCTCCACTGACATCCAACATCAAGTTTCAGGCGGCCTGTGGAACTGCCAGTCAGCTGTTCCTAAGGCTGACTTCATCTCTGGCTACGCTTCCCTGCAGTCTCTGGATTTCCTTGCTCTCACTGAGACGTGGATTACTCCATCCAACACATCCACCCCAGCAGCTCTCTCCACAGCATATTCCTTCTCCCATACACCCAGACCCACTGGCAGAGGAGGTGGCACTGGTCTCCTGCTCTCTCCCAAATGGAGCTTTTCCCTCTTCAAGCTACCTAACTTCACTCCTTCCACCTTTGAATTCCATGCCGTCACAGTAACCCATCCTATACAATTAACTATTGTTGTTCTCTACCGTCCACCAGGCGCCTTGGGGGACTTCTTGGAGGAATTAGATAATCTCCTCTCACACATCCCTGAAACTGGCCCTCCCGCTGTACTTCTCGGAGACTTCAACCTCCAGACAGGGAAGATCGACGAACTAACATCTCTGTTAATTGCCTTTGCTTTCTCACTGTCTCCATCCCCACCAACTCATAAAGCTGGCAATGTCCTTGATCTCATATTCTCAAGGAACTGCACTACTTCTAACCTCTCTGTAAACCCGCTCCACACATCCGATCACTTCTTCATTTCATTCTCTCTACCCCTTTCCAAACATAACAAACTAATCTCTTCTCATCCTGCACCTGTCCGCCGTAACCTTCGTTCCCTCTCCCCCTCTACCTTTGCCTCATCGGTGCTCTCAGCCCTCCCTTCCTCTGACTCGTTCCAACTCCTACTTCCAAACTCTGCTGCAGAAACTCTCCTCTCTACTCTCTCATCCTCTCTGGACTCTCTCTGTCCTCTCACATCTCGGCAGGCTCGTCAGTCCCCTCCTGCTTCCTGGCTAAATGACGCACTGCGTGCTAATAAAACCGTCCTTCGGGCAGCAGAGCGGAAACGGTGGAAATCCAAACACCGTGACGACCTCCTAACATATCAGGCTCTCCTCTCCTTTTTCTCTGCTTCCATCTCTCAGGCAAAAAGCACTTTCTTTCAAGATAAGATCCAATCTTCCTATTCCAATCCCAAAAAACTATTTTCCATTTTCTCCTCCCTCCTGGACCCCCCCAAAGCCCCTTCCCCCTCCTCCCTTCTGTCAAGCGATTTTGTTAACCACTTTGAAAAAAGGTTGATGATATTCGCTCTTCTTTTTCTGACTCACCTCATTCCTGCTGCTGCTGCTCAGGGCTTACAGGGTTAGTCTGCTGGCAGGAACACTGGTGATGTCAGTTTCCTGTAACAGATTGTCAAAGCAACGTCATCAGAAAGTAAATGACGAGCACAAGTAAAACGTTATAGTAAACATCACCACATTGTTAAACACAGAAATATTTGGACACCATCGTGTTAGATTTGCTAAGAAATATCAGGGACTTGTTATTGTTGCAACAGAACACCAGCTGGCATTCATCAAATGTATTTGCGGATGGCAACACACATTGAAACGATCTGGAAATTACCAGAAGTCAGACTAACCCCTTGTGCTTCCAAAATTCCTAACAAACAAATTGTTGCCATAATGCTTAAGGTGGTTAAGCAGATCTACATTCAGGTAAAAATAAATAAAGACAATTAACACCTAAACAAGACATTCAGGACTTTATTGTACTTTGTTTGACGTTGTTATCTTTACCCTGAGATTATCACACAAATACAATTCTATTTGAATAAAAGCTTCAAATAGGTAGGCCTCAATGCTAAAGAAAAACACTATTATATATCAGTACATGATTTGAAGGCTAATAGAAAATATCTAATAGTAATTGAGAGCTTTTTTGATAATGGGCAGACCAACTCTTCACATTTTGTTTTTACTTTACATTTTTGATAGCTCAAGAAAAAGACTGGCGAAGACATACACATTTTAGTAATGACTTGCAAGTAAACCTATACAAACTTCACCTTGGTCATTGGGTTCTTGACATTTATCCAGTCTTTACAACTTCTCAAAGCACTTTACGTAAACATGGCTTCATTCACTCATTCATACAGAGGCAAGGGCTGCCATACATGTTGCACCTGCTCAAGGAAGCTAAATTCACACGCGTTTGGGAGCCATGAACATGTTTCAGTGGCTGAAATCGATCCCACACAAAAGGCTCACACGGAACATAACGGACACTAAACATATTAGTTCAATAAGATGTTTTTGTAGATTTTGTTTGCACATCACCACAACAAATAGGTATGCAGTCATGCAACAACAAACGTATCTATTACGACATCATGTGAAGGCTAGCAGACCAATATTGAAACGTTGATGAGATATTTCAGTGTGGACCAACTGACAGCTTATTTCAAGTGACTAAACCTTGTAGTAAGAGGATCATTTATTCTCACCTTCTTTCCAAAACAACATACATTTAAGTTTCTTTGTGTGTTCTCTTCCAGAGAAAGATGCATGCCCTCCTGCTGCTGAGCTGCTTAGTCCTCGCTGCAACAGATCACTTCCTTGCCTCCGCCCACATGATCCCTGATGAGTGTCTCACCACAAAGAGCGTTGTGTTATTTAACGCTCTGTCTCACAGCCTTGACATAGCCCCCCGTCCTGTTGTTATTGTAGGTAAGTTTGCAAGTTTAACTGTGATTATTCACTTATATGAAGATAAACTATATATGGGCACGCAGATGATGCATTTTTCTCTAAAATTCCTGAAAGCACCTTTATTTTCGTATGTCCTTTTTCAGAATTGCCAGAAACAGTGAAGAGGAACATGAAAACAAAGAAACAAAAAAAGGTATT
The DNA here is from genome assembly GCA_028583405.1 of Pogonophryne albipinna. NCBI lineage: Eukaryota > Metazoa > Chordata > Actinopteri > Perciformes > Artedidraconidae > Pogonophryne > Pogonophryne albipinna. The sequence goes on from CM053248.1 coordinate 8,125,374, forward strand.
ACCCAAAAAAACTAACCAGACTAAGCTGTGTCACTATTACATTTATATAATTAAATAACTATTTACTTTATACATTTGAAATGTACAGAATCAACTTCTATGGTAAAAACCTCTGACAATCTGTCATTTTTATGCATTGTCACCAAAGCACATAAATATTTCCATATTTTATCTTACTCAAAATGTTTCTCTTGTTCTCACTGCAGTACTTTTTTTGTATCTTATTCTAACAGTATGGTGATGTATTGTTGATACTTCTCTCCTTCTCTCTCAGAGAAAGAAGAAGCGCCCTCGTCCTCCTGCTAAATGCGTTCCCCTGGGGGGAAGCTGTAAATCTTCAAACAATGTGTGCTGTGATTTCTGTGCTTTCTGCCAGTGTCGGCTCTTCAGAACTGTCTGCTTCTGTCGGATGGGAAACCCAAGCTGCTGAAAAGCCAGCTGCAGACTAATTTAGCTCCAGCTATCAAAGCAAAACGTTATACCAAAGCAAGCCAGTTGAAGTTAACACCATGACAGGTGAATAACTTCTGGGCCTTGGTTTGGTAATCTCAGAATCTATAGGCTATCGGTCTGACGACAGGAATTCCGGATCCTGACTTCTTCCATAGTTCGCCAGTCATCATTGACAGTCAGATTAGGACCTTGAGAGCAGGTGTTTTAGGTCCAGACGACATTTCAATTAATCTATATGAACAGATATCTACGTTTGAATGCTGATAAATGAAATAAAAAAGCGAATCAAAGTCTAAATTGTCCTCAGAAAAATAGCTGATGGGTTGCAAAATGTCATCCAATTCGTTCTGCCTCTCTCCACACTCTGCACACGGACTGTTTACCCGCATGCAACCAACGCTCGTTCAAACATGATTGGTCAACACTTTTTGGACTGCAAACAGAAACCAGAGGGCTTCAGGTACCGAAGTCTCATTGGAGACAGATTCTGAATTAATATGCAGATATCTTTTTATAGAGATTATTGGTTTAAAACATTGCATAAAATTCACTGCATGAAAGCACTTTATTTCAGTGAACTTTCCTAAACGCTTACAGGATGTACTGCTTGTAGGAATGTTATGACACTCACAAACCTTTAGATTTTTAAATTCTCTCTCAACATCTTAAAAGATTTGGAGAGGACATTTTGTAAAGTCAGTCAAAGGCAAGAAGTAAGCTTTAACCTGAATCAAGTCAAATATTTACTTTGTGGTCTAAGAACTTTAACACAATATTTAGTAATTATTAACAATCACATTTCTACACTTAAATGACCTTTGATAATGTTACCTTAAAAGTGAGATTACCAAAATGATGATGAGCTTCCAGTTTGTTTCCATGGTTTGTAACTTCCTGTCATCATATGTTTTTAGTATTGTCGTATTTAAACGTAGTCCGCAAATCTGGAAATCTTTCACCCAAGAATTGTTCATGTTTGTTAGACAGCTTTAACATTACTGATTTCAAAATTGCCGCCTAGACAATATTTTTTAGTGGCAGAACATTTTGTTTGTCTAAATATTTAACGTAAATGCATTCAGGCTGGTAAATAAAACTTTGTGTATAAAACTTAACAGCTGATCCCTCTGTTTGTTGTAATTTCTTGACAACAATTGAAATAGATTCAACTTGAATTTGGATTTTAAATGGTAACTGTTTTTTGATTTTGTCTTTGATTTTGAAAAAAACACCAGTGGTGTAATAATGTTCTCCCTCTGTTAGATAAATAAAACTCCAAACATCTTTCATTGTGTTTGTGTTGTGTTTTTTGTAAAGCTATTTTAGTTTTAAACCTGATGTTTATAAGCTTCTTAGTTTTTGCAACAGTCTGTAAATATACACAACTTTATAATAAAATGCACACATTTACCTTTTTCTAGACTAAACACAGGTACGATCCAGTGGCGGCCGGCCCATAGGGGCGCTAGGGGCGCCGCCCCACCTCTTCCCACATACAAAAAAATATTTTAAAAAAATATATATTTTATATTTTTATTTTTAATGAACAAGTGTAGTGGAAATTTCATATTTCATCTTATATGTCTTATGTTACCTTATATGCTAAACCAAATGCTTCTCATAACATTGTCTAAAACACCTATACCATTTCCTGAGATGTGCTGTTCTTTATTCCCAAGCGCTTCAAGGCCACAGAGCTGATTTGGCAGACTATGTTGAAACTACTCCTTTTTACTCAAAGTTTGCTACGGCTCAAGGACACGGATGTCTCACACAAAGTTGTAACTCCCATAACAATATGAGACCGTGTGAAAGCAGATGTCCGAGCAAACTTTGTCTGCCCGCCTTTCTTGTATATAAGCTTTTCTATTTTATGACTATTGCGCACACTCCTGCAGACTATCCTATACTCTGTGAGACCTGTGTCTTTGAATATATTCAAATAAATAACCAGAAAGACAACTCTGTTTGTTTCACCATTTATTTGTTTGACTTGTGTAAATATCATACAATTGGTATCAGTAAAATATATAATCTACAATAAAATCTCGTTTAAAATTGTGTTACGATGTCTAAAGTTACTGATAAGTCACATGTTTCCTGCCTGGCCTTGCCCATGGCATTAGTTTATCATTACCGGGCGGAGCCCCCGAGCCAAACAGCAGCAACTGAGGTTACCTACTGTAACCCAGCTCCTATGAGTAAATGGCGCAGCCCTCTAAGGCTATCGCTATTGGGTTATCCCTCTGCGCCCCCGCGCAGCACTGAAGACTTGTAGTCCACGCCCACCCGCTAGGTGGGCCCCACCCTCGGGCCTCCTTCCGATATAAGTAGGAAGGGGGCCCGGCAATCTGCTCCCATACAATATAACTTTTCTTTAGCTATTCGTAGAGCCAGTGGGGCTGACGGGTGACCCGCAAAAAAGGTGATTCGCGGGTGGTATTTTTTCAAACGCTTTTTTCCGGGTTCGGGTCTGGGTAAAACAAAGAAGATGCGGGTCGGGTCGCGGGTGTTGCATAATATCTATATTAAAATAATAATAATTTAATGTTTAAATCCTCAGACCTCTCCCCCGCGGGACCGCGCATAATCATAACCTCTGCAGCGCATCAATCTGCTGCTGCATTGGAAATGGCTGAGGTGAAGCTCTCAGCGGAGAATACAGCATTTTCAATAACACTTCCTCGAGAGCGAAACCCAACGTCTTGAGGCTTTTGGTTCCTGGATGAGAAAATAACCAACATCCCACGCTTTGAGACAAATATGCACCTGCGTGTGTTAACAATTGCACGTTTTCACTGCTCATATATAGGCGGGTTCGGGTCGGGTTGCGGATCTTGTGCCGACGGGTCGGGTCGGGTTGCGGAACTAATTGGCAATATGTGCGGGTAGCGGGGCGGGTTCGGTATTGCACGTCGCGGGTGCGGGGCGGGAGCGGGTCTTGAAAATCAGACCCGTGCAGGACTCTGGTCTGCGCCCCACTGGGTCCGCCCGGCACTAGAAGCACAGACACACCTGCTCAATAACACCCCCCTGCCTGTTGTGCCATGCGTAATGGCGCATCACCGTCCCTGGAACATAGCAAAACATGCCTATCTTCCCGACGGGGTGAAGGCTGGGAACAATACATACCGGCCGCTGTGAGAAAGTAGAGACGAAGGTCCCACCTTGCCCAGCGATCATAGAGGGGGAACAGCAGCTCTCTGCGTGTCAGACAGGTAGGAGAGCGCACAGCTGGATCCCTGACGTCACTCACTCTGACCAGGCACTCCGTACAAAGTGTGTCAGAGGAAAAAGGAACATCCCTCCTATAAGAGGGAAAAGGGGCCGCTCTCCGCGTGCCGAGAGGCAGGAGAGAGGCGCACAGCTGGCTCCCTGACGTCACTCACTCCGACAGGACACCCAGTACAGGGTGTGTCAGAGAGGAAAGGGAGACATCCCTCAAATAAAAATGAATATATGAACAGGGGGAAGACCAAGATGCAGCAGTGCAAATATCTTCCACTGACATACCTCCGTGCAAAGCCGTGGAGGAGGAAATTCCTCTGGTGGACTGCGCATTAATGTTCTCCGGGGGCTCCACCCCAGAGGAGACATATGCCTGCGACACAGCCTCACACAGCCAGTGTGACAGCCGTTGTGCAGACAGAGGTTGCCCGATCGAGCGCTCTCTAGTGCACAAACAGGCGCTGAGAACGGCGCCAGGCCGCCGTGCGCGCCACATAGCAAGACAGCGCGCGCACAGGACAGAGGAGGTGAGACGTGGCTTCTTCCTCCGACCTGTAAGGAGGGGGGAATAAGCCAGCCAGGGTGATCCCTCTTGACCTAAAAGAGTTGTGATGACCTTAGGCATTAGTCAATAGTAAACTGTGCCGCCGAAACATAATTTCAGCCAATCAGCGCCGTCAAATATTTGGCGCCCACGTTGCTTACGTGCGTTGACGTGAGTTGTTTTTTAGACTCGTGAGTGACCAAGGTGACGCAGTATTTGGATGAGAATGGTGTGCAGGTGGAGTCGCCGGACCTCGGTCCGCACCCAATTCCGTGCAAGAGCTACTCTCCAATCCTTTCGAAAGGAGAAGTTTGGGAGATAAATTGATACTTAAAGACCTTGGACCGGACCAACCCGATTTGTATATATCACTGCAAGCTCGTGAAAAAGACAAAACGTATCAACGAGGCTTCACACGTAGCTGGTACACCAGAAAGGCATGGCTAGCTGGATGCAAACAGGTAAATGCTATCTTTTGTTTCCCATGCTTGCTCTTCAAACAGCCGGGGACAGATACGATCTGTTCAGAAACTAGACAAAAGTTAAACAAGTACAAACCACAGACTGTCTGTGTCATGGAGAATACAGTCGCTGGTTTATTTATGTCTGTATAGGCCGTTGTTGTGAGTGTGGACAGTCGGAGCATATATAACGTTAGCTTAGCCAATCTCCATTCAGAAAACAAGCATTCTAAAAGGTTTTTCGCGTCCGGTATGAACGCAGCATTAAAGCGAGCTCCGCGCTGCACTGGAAATGCGCCATTACATCACCAGAAGTCCTAATTTAAGGGGTCATTTCTCCCAAAAAAAAAATGTTTACTCACTATATCAACAGCCCCACCAAAAATATTTTCCACCAGCCGCCACTGGTACGATCCTAAGTTAAAAACATATGAGGTTATCATGGAGGTTGTTAACATCGCAGTTTATCAGTGGATGTTTGCTGGAACAGCTTGTTTCCTGACGGACACACACAGCGTTGAGACCGGTCAGGTAGAGACCCGAGGCTTCTCAATTCTTAAATTTCCCCTCCTCGACTCCCCTCCTCGAGACTTAGTCCCGCCCACAGGAGATGCGAGCGGAGGACCGAGGAGGGGAACCGAGGAGAGAGGAGGGGAAGCAGCAGGCGGTTAGAGAAATGAGAACTCCTCTCCTCTGAGCGGTCATATTAAAGCGACGTCCGTTCATTATTACGTGGCAACAGCTGCATCAGCTGTCGAGTGTTTTGTCATAGCGCTGTATTTTATAATCTCTGTTACATCAGCTGAACATTGTTCCCCCACATATTTACTTTGAATTAATTGAGAGTGCGGTATAATGAGACAATAACAGGCTACAGATGCGGACACACACACACAAATATATTTATATAAATATATACAATTTAAAGTATGAGAGCACTCTCATAATAACGTACCACAATCAGAGACTGGATATATCCCCCCCTCTCTCTGGTCGCTGAAATGGGGAATTGAAATTATGGGCCAAAAGTTGTATTTACAAGTATTAAAAGTAAGCAGAGGACACCAAACCAACTGAGACCCGTCTGTCCGCCGCATCTACGCACTGTACAACACACACCTACACACTGTACCACACACACACACACACACATACACACTGCCTACCACACACACTTACAGCTCCTAAAGCATAATCAGGCTACAGCCGTTGTGTATTTTATTATGTGAAGCACTAAATGGTCTTAGAAAAATATCGACTCTTTGTTTGTAGATATCTACTAAACTAAAGAAAATAAAGAGAGTAATGTAGGCCTGTTATACTGAGTGATATATATTGTACACTGCTCTGCTTTCTGCACGGACCTCACAGCTGTTCTCACTGTAAACATCGCAACGCGATGAAAGCAGTTTCTAAAATAATATACAGAGGATGCATGCAGAGCTGTCATTGGCTGAGATAAGTCCGGCCGTGCGTCACGCCTCCACCGTTCCCGGAAATGCATCCGCGGAGGAGCCGTGGAGGAACCATCAGTGTATCCTCGGTTAGAGCTCCTCCAGAGAGCCTCCTCGACGCTCGATGCTCGGTCCTCGGTGTGCATTTAGAGAAATGAGATGTCCTTCAAAATGGTGCGCTGAAATTCATTTCCGGGTCACTACCGGAGGACCGAGGAGTCGAGGGTTGCGTTCCGATAATCCAAAAATCAGCTCCTAAATTCTAACCCTATCTCCTATTCCTTGGCCTCTGAGTGAAACGTCACGGGGTTAGTGGATAGTGGATAGGAGAATTCAAAAGGACTTAGGAGAAGAGACTGCGGTACTTTAGAGAATCCAAATGCACTTTCACTATCCGACGTGTTTATGATGCGCCAGAGGACGTCATAAATGTGCGTCTGCTGCTGTGGGGGAACTATGGAAACTACAGTTTTCTATACAACCGACTACATGGATGTTTAATAAGAACGACGCACTCATCTAGAGACTCTGCACCGTGCTCTGATGCTGTTGCTTTATGCTTTATGAACGTGGACAACAGAGAAACATATTCTTCATGACCAAAGTTGGAATTGAAATAAAAAAGGAAAGTGAAATTTATGCTCGTCACCCTCTCCCTCCGGTCCACATTAATACAAATGATCCCAATACGTATGATTGTATGAACTATGAAAATATCTTAAAATCAATACAAATGTATTTATTATAAACGTTAGTCCTTAACATCTATCACTGTGTATATCACCATTCAAACATCTTTTAAAAGTTGAACAAACCCCACACAGCTCAGTGAAATGTTGACTTTATTTGACAATTTCAATAAAAACTAATGTTCATATTTCTCTTTTTGATTATAATACTGATGAACGTTCAAAACAAAGCACTTTTGCAAGTTACCACTTACGTTTTAAAATGCTTAATAAGCACCGTAACTTTCATGATAGCCTATAACTTCTCCGTCATAATCGTTTGTTTCCGTGAACGGCCGACTGTTGTGTGACGCCAAATGCTGTGGCTGCAAGGCATTGTGGGGCAGCATTTTCTCCTCTCCTTTTGGTAAGGGAGGTCCAGTGGTTCATAAGCTAAAGGAGGTTATAAAGGAAGTTTGAAACCTCCTTTCCTATCATTTAGAGAATTGGAACGGCACTTAACATGGCTGCCACTAACGCACTTCCGGGTCATTTCACTTGGTTAGGAAGGTTCCTAAGCTAAATGGACTATTGGAACGCAACCGAGGAGTCGAGGAGGGGAAATGTGAGTATTGAGAAGCCTCTCTAGCCCCCAGGAAGTGTGCCGGAGTCTGATGAGAATATTCGTTGTGGCCAAACGGCGGTACTACACTTCCTTTAGGTTGCTGGGCCCGGAAACACTTTTTCCCATTGACTTACATTGGGAAAGAGTGGTCTGTAACTCGTTGGATAATTGTTTTTAAACTAAATAAACAACCCAGTATGAACACTTGTATAGCCCTTATTAAAAACATTCGTTCCTCAAGTTGTAAAATGTGCTAATAACGTTATTCTGAGAGTTATTTCCCTCTGCATTATGAACGCGCATCTAACCCACGGGACCGCGCCGCCCGGCACGTTTATGTTACGTGTTCAGCACTACATGCGTTTATCTTTACCCATGGATGCACAATAAGAACGGACCCATATCGCCTTACTGCCAGCCCACGGAGCTGTAATAATGGATATATTGCACATGTTTGCTGTAATTCATCATTTGTAAAATATTATACTACATGGGCTGTATGATTAAATCTTGTACCGTAAATGTTGTATTAAATAAAGTTAATATTACTGACGTAGATGAACGTTCCTGTAGCTTCTTATTGCACTTGCAATATACCATTAAAAGAGTTGAACGTAGCTGTTTGCTATTAGGCCGACTATATATTAAGTGGTCATATTTATATATCAATAAAGATATGTGTCAAAGCTCTAATCAAATTAACAGTTGTATTAATTATAATTGTATATATATATGTATATTGCCTGTGTTGTATATGTATACACACAAATGAACAACCTTGTGTTCTTTCAAAAGTTTTACAAGTTGTATTGTAGTGTTTATTTTAGTGTTGTTTTATTCTTATCCACATTTGGATTTCAGAGCACAGGACAGGAGAATGCTGGGCACAACATCACGCTCAACAGTGAAGCTGGCAATGCTGAACAAAACCAGTTATAATATTTATTCCGCTGAAAAAGTGATCCTCCCAGCGTCTCCGGAAGAAAGCCCTCAGTTTATGTGTATGTTTATTTTAGAAATGTTTTGGCACATTTGTTCCTATTCTGCTAATGGTATATTGCAGGATATTTAAGTCTCCCATGTACTTTTTAAATTAATAATAGTATGTTCATCTTGATGTTTAACTTGTAATATTGTAATCATCTTAGTTAGAAATGCTGTTTCCACCCCATCCTCTGCTGCTGAATGATTTTATATATTGTTACTTAAAGTGCTTGTCTTTGATATTATAATGATTACACCAGAAAGTCACTCTTTGAGAGATTTATTTGTTCACATTTTTCCCAGCCACAAGATGATGTTCATTGGAGGCCTCAAAGCTGGGTGAAGGTATTGATGCACGGATCAAGCAATCCTTTACAACAGCATTCCACTATGCTTGGGGATGTCTGTAAAAAAAGGAGAAATAATCTTAAACCAAATAAGTGTCGCAATATAGGGAAACAAACTGACAAAAACATCAATTAGATCAGAATACATTTACATTGTTACAGCAGAAAAGAGCCAAAGACAGCCTAATGTTACTTAAAGTATGCATAAAAAAAGTATTAAAGATTCAAAACAAGAAATTATAATAAAAAAAATTACACATTTCACAAAATACACACCCTGTAACAGTTTGGAGGATTTAGCAGCCAGCTATATTACACAGTTTTAGCGGCATATTTTTTTATATATATATATATATATATATATTAAAGTTAGTTTGTTTTAACATTCACATGTTTCAGCATTCCTGACCATATAGAAACTCAGCCGTTTTATTTTGTAACCCTTTGGGGGAGAGATTTAAATTGAGTTTTTCTCCAGTAGCTGATTTGCTGTGATTACAGCAGCACTGGATAGTTGTGCGCCACCTTTGGGTTGTACTCTGAATCAGTGTGTTGGTGAACTGTTGCTCACTACAGAAACAGAAGAACTGTGCAAAGAACGCATCTCTGAGGAGGTTTTGACATTTTGCTTGTGCCTCGTTGTCAAAGCAACAGTGGTGTGAAGAGGAACTGCAGTTTTTGGGGATTTCTATTGTGCAGAGGACAACGTGTGTCTGCTAATTGTATCACATTGATCCAAGAGTTTCCATCACAATGCCAGAGAGACTTTCCTTGAGCCCACTGACCAGGGCCGTTTCTAGCTTTTTGGGGACCCTGCCACTGAGTACAGCTGCAGAGGACAACGCATCACTGACTGTTCTCATTATGACAAGATCTTGAGACAGGCTTGTCTCAGACTGTTCAGAATCTGAAGAAATTATGCAATGATTTTACAGCATAACTGTGCAAGAGTTTCCAGAGGGTGGTGTAGAACGATATGCTTAGTGTTTAGGAAAGGAGGCTGATTGTTTAAACGATGGTTGGAATACTGAAAAGATTAAAGTTTAATATTCTTGTTTAGCAAACAAGACATCTGATTATTATGTCACACAGGATAATCTTGACATAGAAACTAGCTATGAGTAAAACGTGTGGTTGTTATACCATTATTATCATGAACTACAAATAAATAAGGAAATAATATCTGCTTAAAGATGAACGGATTTCATATCCTAGAGAGGATTAGTTATTGTGAATACTCCACAAGGTATTTACTAATGTATTTTAAAGAACCACATTTAAAGAAATTGAATTGACTTGATAAATAAGTGAAGATAAAAAGTTGTATTACCCATGAATTGATCAATTGGTAAATTAAACATAGCAGTAAAGAGGAAACTATTAAAGTAAAATGAGGAAATAATCCTAAAACACTGAGGGTACTGTGGGATAAAGGGGGAGACATGATGGAAATATTCACTACACTGTAAGCAGTGGGTGTTTGAGTCAAGAGTACAGAGTAGAACAGATTCTTCAATCTATTCATCATGTGCACAAATTATTCTTATAGAGTTTTTATTCATGTGTGAATTTGGTAGAGATTTAATTTGTTACAGTATTAATCTACAGTTTAAAGGGAGAAGTTTTAGTAACCACTCTATAAAATCAGACAAATATTTATTTATATAGGTCATGTTGAAGGGAAACCTAGTTTTCAATTTGAGGTATTGGTTTCACCATTGTGGCATATATTACTACAGGAGAACTTTTTATGGGAAATAACTGTTGTTTGTCGTCCAAAATGTAGAGTTTAAAATAAAAATAAAAACAGCACATTTAATTTAAAAAAGCAATTTCATTGGAAATAATGTGGGGCCTTCAATCACCCATTGTAATGGTGCATATTATTGACGACCAATAGGGAGGAGGGGTCACTCGACCCACCCTGCAGTGGTTTTTAAAATCTTACTTGCAGCTTCACATGGAGCGCACGGCACCAGATTATGAGTTTAAAAGACAAAGCGTCACCACCTCCTAATGGACATCTATTTAATTAGTAATTAACAGACATTTAGAGATGTTAAAAAGTAAACACATACCTACCATAAGTGATAATTCCTAAACTCAACTACAAACCATTGATGAAATGACTTCTGTTTTTAAATCCTTGATAAAGGAAGGAGTGATTGTTACATATTCTGACACCCAAGGTTCCACTCACTAACATTGTTCTTTAAGTGGACCAGAATTGAAGATAAATTAATATAATGAGTTATGAAATACATGGCAGAGCTTTACAGATCCTAATAATGTTTTGACTCAAGATAATAATTATATGCACAAGTTTCTGAAAGAGATCTATTAGACATTTTAATATAGATTAGGTGTTAATAAACTGCAGTAGTAGTACTATAAGGAAGTGACATTTTTGGCTAACACATTTCAGGAAATGTGGGAAACAGCTGTCCCAATGAAAAGTTAGAGATATCTTGAAAAGTATAGTTGTAATTGTGAATTAATAAATGATGGCGCTCCATATATGACAGATTTTTGTAGACAAAGGATACTGGCCTATGCTGAAATATCAAAGTCTCTGCAGAGCACGACACATGGCCAAAAGGACTGAGACCAAATGACCTTTGACCCTGACTGACAGTGTTACTTTAGTAAAGCACTGTCAATGACTGACTTTGGGGTGTACCTGACCAAACTTGACTTTACAACCTGACAGTGTGAGAGTGAATGTATGTCTGCATGTGATCAGTGTAACTGCATGACTTAAAACAATGACTAATCAAGCATGCTTGTGGACTAACATATTATTCTGGGGCTCTGTGGGAAATGAGAGGTTTCCTACAATTCCACAAAATTGGAAAACCGCACTGTTTATTTTAGGACTGAAAGATGGAGAGAAACACTTCATTTCACTGAAGTGTTGACTGTGGAAAATAATGGTACATTTGTGAATAATGTTTGGTATTTTCTTATAATCAATTATTAACTGAAGGTTTTCTTCCCATACAGGATTTTGTTACACATGAGTTCATGTGTAAACAGGGGGAGTGTGGGTTTAATGTGTTATATCAACATGACTGTCAAATTCACAATCTACATTTTTCATTTAGAGACTGAAAGAAACCTGCCGCCCCAACTTGGATGTTCAATCTGACCATTGATTGACAGTTTTAGAATTAACCTGCTCCATGTCTATAAGATACTGTTTGATGAATGTTGACATGTTTCTAAATATTGATTGAATTATAACAGGGATATAACGAAGATGCAGACTCAGTGATCAAGTTCTTAGTCACGCATTACATTCCACTACATGGGTTTCCTAGGAAAGTGAGGTCAGACAATGGCAGCCATTTCAAGAACCATGACCTACGCACAGTAGAACAGTCCAAGTTTCGGAGCCGTCGATCACCCCCAATCTCAGAGAAAGGTAGAAAGGATGAACCAGAACATCAAACAGAAACTCAGCAAAGCATGTGAGGAGACAGGCATGAAATGGTTAGACGCCTTGCCTCTGGCCCTTATGTCAATCAGGAGCTCTATTAACTGAGGGACAGGTTTCTCCCCATTTGAGCTGACCCATGGCCATCAGTTCCCGGGCCCAGGAGCCCTGAGCGTAGGAAAGGAAGTAGAGGTCATGAGTTCGAAACCTTATTTCCAGCAATTTGAGGGGTGGGTATCAGACTTCTCCACACAGGTTGCTGACGCCAAAGGGGGACCCGAGAAGCACGAGGCCAACACAGCGGAGTTCGTCTGGCTGAAGGTCATCAGGCCCAAGTGGCTCAACCCCAGGTTCTCCGGCCCCGACCGAGTGACCCAGAGGACCTCTCATGCCGTCCGCCTAGGAGGAAAGGGGGACATCTGGTACCACTGGAGCCAGTGTGCGGTCGGGAAACCTCCGGCTAGGACCTTGGACGACATCATGACGGACCTGGCTCTCGTCTAGGACTCGACCCGGAAGCGGCCATCAGCGTGCCGGAGGAGGAGGATCGGGAGGACATCTCTCCAGCAGTCGACCCGGAAGGCGCCATCAGCGGGCCGGAGGAGAAGGATCGGGAAGACATGTCTCCAGCATCGACGCGGAAGCCGCCATCAGCGGGCCGGAGGAGGAGGATCCAGAAGACATCTCTCTAGCAGGCAGCCCAGAAGCCGCCGTCAGCGGAACCGGGGGGACAAAGACACGGCAAGCCAAGACGGCACAGGGGACTCCACTCTCCGCTGAAACAGGTTGATATAGCCGGTTTGTTTGTTTTAATAACCCATTTTTTGAGGAACTCTGTTTAATATCCCATTTTTTGAGGAACTTTGTTTTAATAACCCATTTTTTGAGGGAGTTTGTTTTAATAACCCATTTTTTGAGGGACTTTGTTTTAATAACCCATTTTTTGAGGGACTTTGTTTTAATAACCCATTATTTGAGGGACTAGATTTATCCCATAATTTAAGGGATTGGTATATTTTTGCCCATTATTTTGGGGACTTGATTTTTCCCATAATTTAAGGGATTTGTATATTTTTATTCTACAGAACTATGTGTTAAAGGTTTAATAATGTCTCTTCTAATTTCTGTGGCTACTTTTATTGCCATTTTAGTGACATGTGGTTGTTGTTGTGTGCCTTGTATCCGCTCATTGTGTGTTAGACTCATCAGTTCCACCATTGAGGGAAAAGCTGCCCCTTCCCCTTCGTACCAAATGCCCTTGTTGGCTTACACGTCGGAGAGGGAAGAGCACGATGACTCAGCCGATAAGGACGAATTTTTTTAACATATTTTGGTCTCCCTCCACTGTCATAAGAAGTTGTTATGGTGGACTGTTCCTAAAGGTTTAAAGTGCTCTTAATCCCAGCTTCTGATGGATTTATATAAATGTTGGGGGACAGACACAGTAGAAAAGAATGACAGTGGTTATGTTTCAAATGCTGTGTATAAGTTGATCTCTTGAGGTGAGATCAAAAGAGGGATTAAAGTTAACAGATATTGTTCTAAACCAGGGGTCGGCAACCTTTTTGATATGAAGTGCCATTTAAAAAAAAAATTGTTATCAGCGTGCCATAGTTCGAAAATTATCAAGGGGGGGGGGGGTTGAGGAGCTTGACGCTTGTCAACTATCAGCAGGAGGGCGGGGGAGCCTCGCTGCGGGGAAGCAGTGTGTGGACCTGTCAGCTGTTACATGATGCCGAATTTAACAAACACATTTAAATAATTGGTTTAAAAGGCATAATAATAAGGAAGATCGTCCGTTCTGTGATTCTCCAGAGCACACATGTTATGATATTAGGGTCATGCAGAGTGAGATGAGATCGCTGTCCCTTTAAGAGTGAGAGGGGTGTGGCTTGTGCATATGTGTTTGTGGATGGTAGAGCGACAGTGAGAGAACCTGAGAGAACCTATGGAGGGAACGTGTGTATGTTTCTGGAAGTGAAACGAGGAAGCAGAAAAACAGAGGTCTGTGATGTATTTTGTGAAACAGAAGAACAGCTAAATAAATGCAACGGCCTCCCAAGAAGAGCTCGCCTCTCTCCAGTCATTTAAGCTAAAGTGGGTTATTGAACCTGAAGCTTGTTGCTTCTGCCCTCCTCGACTACGGTCTGGGAGCCGACAGGAAAGTTCAACACACAGATGGCCAGTCCGCCCCTTTGTAGCATATTATTTCGATGAGAGATGAGCAGATCGCCACTGGGCTTTCAACTAAATACACAGCCACGCAAAAACTGCGGCTTTGTACAGCTCCTTATGGGAACTGCAATTAGTGAAGTGTTTTCCTCTGTGGTGAAACGATCTGCACTGCACCACGGAGGAAAGCGGCAGAAAGTCGCCTGGAGTTAAAGAGAGCGGGGCTGCGTTGCGTGCATGGCTTCCTTCTGCAGGTAACGGGGAGACGCGCTCTGGCGGCGGTCTCGTTCAGGAGTCGAAAATACAATTTAATAATTAATTTTGCACACTTATTCCACTTATTCCTAGTGTGCCACTGGTTACGGTGCCAGGGGTTGCCGACCCCTGTTCTAAACTGTATTAAAGTAAACATGTATTATTTTAATCTGTATTGAAGTGAACATGTTTTATTTGGGACTGTTTTCAAGTAATCATATAACCTTCTCACTTACACTCACTGACCCAGATACCAGCACACACACATATTCTTTTCAAGGTTCTTTCTGGGGCCAATATAATCTCAGGCACCAATATATCTGTGTACAATGTTTGATTGTCTGGGAATGAATAGTTTGTGTGAAATATTCCTTGGAAAAGTAAAGGAGTGAATTCAGGTGCAAGATAAAGATTGACTCTGTCCTTGTTTACTTCCGAAGCTCTCACGCTCTGTTCAGAAGTAAAATACTTTTTCCCAGAACTCTGATTCACTGTATTGAACCCGACCCGAAGTGAATCCAATCAGTAAGAACACCTAGGGGAGTGAGCAACCGACACAACTCCTCCCCACGGACTCTCTGATTCGCTTAGGAGTGAAATCGACCAATTAGAGATTTGGGGGGGGGGCAGAGAAACCAACACAACTCTGCCCCCAAATATGTCTATGTATACTGATGTTTATTCATGCACGATGCCCCCTGTTTCTGACTGGCTGGTCCCGATATCTGTATCGCACGGCAGTAGAACTGGGAGTCCAGAGTACTCTGTAACTTGTATTGGTGTTTTTTACCATTAAAATCAGATTATTGTTATAACTTTTAATCCGGTGTTTTGAACTCCTTCTTTTATTAATCTGACCAGGCTCATCTAACGGACAGCGCGGAGCAGAGGTGGGCTTTAACCCACCACCACTGTGTTTGCTCCTACAATTCATATATATATATATACACACATGGTTGGTATTTAACAAAAAGGGGTGTTGTAGTGTGTGATATTGGTATTTATGGGAACATTTTACACCTTTCCTTCAACTATTATAAGTTTTAGTTACTTGTGGGCTACTTAACATGAATAATCACAGTTACTATCCTTTTACTCCATCACATTTCAAAAAGAAATAGGCTATTGTTATTTTAACTCCACCACAGTAATCCATCATCAGCTTTACTTTTTAGATAAAGTTTTAACTCACAATTGATCATAACAGGCTTCAACATATACATTTTTATATATTACCAAGTGGTTTCATGTAACCACACAAGTATCATGTTAAATTAAGCTCTGTTGCTTGGATATCACTAGATCCTGATGTCAGCGTAATATAAAAGTACATAAGGATTGATGTGTAATTTAGCATAATTTACTAGCTAGCCGCTAGCCGCCGCCTCGTTAATATACACTGAACAAAAATATAAACGCAACACTTTTGTTTTTGCTCCCATTTTTCATGAGATGAACTCAAAGATCTAAAACATTTTCTATATACACAAAATAACCATTTCTCTCAAATATTGTTCACAAATCTGAAACAATCTGTGATAGTGAGCACTTCCCCTTTGCCGAGATAATCCATCCCACCTCACAGGTGTGGCATATCAAGATGCTGATTAGACAGCATGATTATTGCACAGGTGTGCCTTAGGCTGGCCACAATAAAAGGCCACTCTGAAACATGCATTTTTGCTTTATTGGGGGGGTCTGGGGGGGTCCGAAAACCAGGCAGTATCTGGTGTGAGGGGTAGGGTTAGGGTTAGGGTAATGTTGTGAATCGAGTGGCCTGTGTTCGTCGTCCATAACATACGCCTGCCCATACCATAACCCCACCACCACCATGGGCCACTCAATTCACAACATTACCCTAATGTCTAAAAAAGAAAAGTCGAGAGGGATGAGTTATTGTTATTAAAACGTGACTTCACTATTATTTAACAACTCTTTTTAGTGGGTTCTTTTATTTTTATTTATTTTATTGTCAGAATAAATGAGAAATGGATTTAACTTCTGTGAGACAGAGCATGTGCCATACATTTTTGCATACATTCACAGTAAATATTTATTCAGTATAGCTGTCAATAACTCATCCCTCTCGAGTTTTCTTTTTGAGCTTTGCCAAAAGCCACTGTGTCAAGTGTCCTTCTTGGGTTGCCGTACAGAGTTGTCCAATATGGCGGACCATCTCGCACATGCGCACTACAGATCGGGCAGAGCTGCAGATCGGGTAGTGACAGTCTCAAGTCAGCACCAATGCAGACTCGCTGTTTGAGGGCTTGATAGCCCACTCCCCCTCCACACCGCTCCACACTGGGAATGGGCTTCACTCTCGCGGGGGTTGCGCGGAGAACTGAGTGGAGAACTCTGGGCGGGGCCCCATGCAGCCTGCGTGATTGGCCTGTAGAGAGGGGCGGCCCTGCCCAAAGTGCAAAACACCTCATATATCTTGCAAAATGAAGCACTGCACCCAAAACTACATAAACACTTACCAAAACCTAACTTTTGCACCAAATGGCACACTTCACTTATTTGTCCAACTGACTGCACACTCATATTTTCCCTCTATGTAGAGAATTCTGTATAAAGATTATTCAAGTCACACAAATATGTGCAGAGACAAAAATTGTTGTTATACTTTGATTTTTCGACAAAAATTGGTGCAACATTCATGCAGAACAGTAACAGTTGTGTAAACAAAAATGATGCCTCAAACACAGTAAATGTAAAGTAAAACTTTGTGGGGAAAAAAACAGAGGAGAGAAAAGTGCTTAGGGTGCATCTCGCCGCCTAGCTGGGTCTGGCCACAGCACCTCATCCACATCACAAGCAATATATTCCCTGGCTAAACATCGAGGGAAGAAGCGTCTTGAGTGTCGTATCCATCCCTGGATAGCACATCAATGTCATCATAAAAATGTGCAGAAACACCAATATTCTGTTGAAACAAAACATTTGTATTTCTCTCCACAACTAAATGTATGCACAGCAAACACAGTTGCAGTTGTGTGAACCCTATCGGATACAGTAAATGAAAAGACAGCTTTACCTGTTATGCTGCAAATAAACTCTTCAATTGACTTCAGTTCATCCTCCCTCTCTCTTATCTTCCCTCTACCTCTTCCTCTTGCTGCTATCCATATATCCATTGTTGTTGTTGTTGTTGTAAAAAGGTATTATGTGGAGCCTTGTTCAAGTGCTTACATCCTGATTGCTGAGTCAACAATAAAGCATTTCCGTGTTTATGTTCATTTGGCACGTGTATTTGTTGATTGGTTCATGTGTGTAGCATTTTTAATGGCAGTGTTTTGAAAATGGCAAACAAGTGAAAATGTCAGATTTGTGTGTCTTAAGGCCCTGACACACCAAGCAGTCACCAGAGGACTCGCCGACGCCGGCTGTTGCGTCGCCGTGTTCTCCTACGTCTTGGCCATGTGTCACACGGGAACACACCGCAAAGACTTCAGTGCGTGAGTGGCAATAACTCTCCTTACCAGCAGGCGGCGGTAGTGTGTATTCCTCATTCAAAAGAGGCAACAACCGGAAGACAGAGAAGTAGAACAGACCGTGATATAAACAAACAACAAATAGTGTGTGCATTCCATTTTCACTCTCGTCCATCGAAAACATGTTTCGTGCGGCACTGGAGCTTTGGGTTCTGCCCGCTCTGTATTAATGTCATGTTGATAGGTTATCATCATGTAGGCGTTGATAAAAGCTCATTCTAATGTTGTGTTATGTGTGTATGAAGATACGAAATAAAGTTTTGCATTGCCTATCCTGCTATTTGTGTTTATTCTTTTAATCACACAGTGATAAGAAACAATAACAATGTGCCTACATAACTGTCAGTTGCAGCCCTAGCATTAGTATTGGTTATAGTAACAGCTACAACATTAAAATACTTCTAGGCAGATAGAGGAGGATAATGGGAGAATGAACAGAGGGGCAGAAACATCCATCTGAATAATAACTTTATTTGTATAGCACCTTTCATACAGGGGATTGCAGTTCAAAGTGCTTTACATCAGTAAGAAATAAGATATAAAATCAGTGTAAAACACAAATCTCAGATCTGCTCAACTGAACCTGTTACACAGGTCTCAGTGGGTCACTCAACCCTGCATTACAATATAGACAGGGACACTCTGCTGATTGCGTGAAGTACAACAGCTGACTCAGTCATCGCTCAGCTAAAAAGCACTCAAATACCGCATTTGTAATCTGAAGAAGTCAGTGTGCATCTAGACCGGGTGACAACACTACCTATTGACGCAGCAACCACTGTAAGTTATATTCTTGTTTAAATAGACTTCTCTGTTTCATTGATTCTACTCTGTATAATTGTTCTGTAGTTATTGTAGCTAAAACGGCGCTTTTGAGAGATTTTAAATCTCAGATCTGCTCAACTGAACCTGTTACACAGGTCTCAGTGGGTCACGCCTCTCAACCCTGCATTACAATATAGGCAGGGACACTCTGCTGTCGCCCATCAGCTGTAGAGAGTTAACTAATCAGAGGGGCATGGCCCCACAGCTGTGAGAACTCAGCAATCAGGCGTCCATTTTAGGTAGCTCTTTCCTGGAGCGTCAGCTTCAGCGTCAGACAAAGACATTGGAGTCCTGAGGGAGGCAAATCCTACTCTGATTGAGCCAAGTATCGCTGGTGTTTTATTTTGTTTTTTAGCCCCTCATGCTATAATCATGTGTATTTTCTCCATTCCTGTTCATGTGTCTTCTCGCAATTATCACTGGCGCCGTGTATCTCCTAATCGATATAACCGGCCTGCTCTCGTCTATCCCACATGCTCCACTGAGATCCAACAGCTAGTTTCAGGTGGCCTGTGGAACTGCCAGTCAGCTGTTCCTAAGGCTGACTTCATCTCTGGCTACGCTTCCCTGCAGTCTCTGGATTTCCTTGCTCTCAATGAGACGTGGATTACTCCATCCAACACATCCACCCCAGCAGCTCTCTCCACAGCATATTCCTTCTCCCATACACCCAGACCCACTGGCAGAGGAGGTGGCACTGGTCTCCTGCTCTCTCCCAACTGGAGCTTTTCCCTCTTCAAGCTACCTAACTTCTCTCCTTCCACCTTTGAATTCCATGCCGTCACAGTAATCTATCCTATACAATTAACCATTGTTGTTCTCTACCGTCCACCAGGCGCCTTGCGGGACTTCTTGGAGGAATTAGATCATCTCCTCTCACACATCCCTGAAACTGGCCCTCCTGCTGTACTTCTCGGAGACTTCAACCTCCAGACAGGGAAGATAGACAAACTAACATCTCTGTTAACCGCCTTTGCTTTCTCACTGTCTCCATCCCCACCAACTCATAAAGCTAGCAATGTCCTTGATCTCATATTCTCAAGGAACTGCACTACTTCTAACCTCTCTGTAAACCCGCTCCACACATCCGATCACTTCTTCATTTCATTCTCTCTACCCCTTTCCAAACATAACAAACTAATCTCTTCTGATTCTGCACCTGTCCGCCGTAACCTTCGTTCCCTCTCCCCCTCTACCTTTGCCTCATCGGTGCTCTCAGCCCTCCCTTCGTCTGACTTGTTCCAACTTCTGCCTCCAAACTCTGCTGCAGAAACTCTCCTCTCTACTCTCTCATCCTCTCTGGACTCTATCTGTCCTCTCACATCTCGGCAGGCTCGTCAGTCCCCTCCTGCTCCCTGGCTAAATGACGCACTGCGTGCTAATAGAACCATCCTTCGGGCAGCAGAGCGGAAACGGTGGAAATCCAAACACCATGACGACCTCCTAACCTATCAGGCTCTCCTCTCCTCTTTCTCTGCTTCGATCTCTCAGGCAAAAAGCACTTTCTTTCAAGATAAGATCCAATCTTCCCATTCCAATCCCAAAAAACTATTTTCAATCTTTTCCACCCTCTTGGACCCCCCCAAAGCCCCTTCCCCCTCCTCCCTTCTGTCAAGCGACTTTGTTAACCACTTTGAAAAAAAGGTTGATGATATTCGCTCTTCTTTTTCTGACTCACCTTTACTCACCGCTGGGTCACCAGACCCACCTTTCACCCACACACTAACCTCCTTTTCCCCTCTCTCTCCAAGTGAGGTTCTTACCCTCATTAACTCTGCCCGCCCTATCACCTGTCCTCTGGACCCTATCCCCTCAAACCTCCTTCAGACTATCGCTCCTGATATTCTACCGTTTCTCACCCATTTCATCAACACTTCTCTAACTTCTGGTCACTTTCCAAACAGTCTCAAGGAGGCAAGAGTAAACCCTCTCCTAAAGAAACCCACTCTCAACCCGTCTGATGTTATAAACTACAGGCCTGTCTCTCTCCTCCCGTTCCTGTCTAAAATACTTGAACGCGCTGTCTTTAAACAACTCTCCTGTTATCTCCATCAGAACAACCTTCTGGATCCGCACCAGTCTGGTTTCAAGGCAGGTCACTCCACAGAAACTGCTCTCATTGCTGTCTCTGAGGAACTGCACACTGCCAAAGCAGCATCCCTCTCCTCTGTCATCATCCTGTTGGACCTGTCTGCTGCATTCGACACGGTGAACCATCAGATCCTCCTTCACACTCTCCAAAAACTTGGAGTTTCAGGCTCTGCACTTTCCCTCCTCACCTCATACCTCAAAGACCAGGGTAAGTTACAGGGTAACTTGGAGAGGGTGCGAGTCTGACCCTTGTCAATTAACTACAGGGGTCCCTCAGGGCTCTGTTCTTGGTTCCCTCCTCTTCTCCCTGTACACAAACTCGCTCGGATCAGTCATTAGCCCGCATGGTTTTTCATACCACTGCCACGCTGACGACACCCAATTAATTCTGTCCTTTCCCCGCTCAGAGACCCAGGTCGTCGCACGCATCTCTGCTTGTCTAGCTGACATCTCTCATCACCTCAAGCTCAACCTTGACAAGACTGAACTGTTTTTCCCTCCGGGAAAAGATTGTCCCACTCTTGACCTAACAATCAACATCGGCCCCTCTGTTGTTTCCCCGACTCAGACTGCAAGGAATCTGGGTGTGATCCTAGATAACAACCTGTCCTTCACTGCAAACTTCGCTGCTACAACCCGCTGCTGCAGATACACGCTTTACAACATCAGGAGGATACGTCCCCAGCTGACCCAGAAAACAACGCAGGTTCTGGTCCAGGCTCTCGTCATCTCACGCCTAGACTACTGCAACTCCCTCCTGGCTGGTCTACCTGCATGTGCCATCCGACCTCTGCAGCTCATCCAGAATGCAGCGGCTCGTCTGGTCTTCAACCTTCCTAAATTTTCCCACACCACGCCGCTCCTCCGCTCCCTTCACTGGCTTCCAGTAACTGCTAGAATCCACTTCAAAACAATGGTACATGCGTACCATGCTGCGAATGGATCTGGCCCTTCCTACATCCAGGACATGGTTAAACTGTACACCCCAGCGCGTGCACTACGCTCTGCATCAGCCAAACGACTGCACCGCTGTGAGGGGGACCCAAGTTCCCATCAGCAAAAACACGTGGGTTTGCTATCCTGGCTCCAAAATGGTGGAATGAGCTCCCCATTGACATCAGGACAGCAGAAAGCCTGCACATCTTCCGGCGCAGACTGAAAACTCATCTCTTTCGACTCCACTTCGAGGGATAGAATTACTCACAAAGCACTTATATACTAATAAAGGACTGGCTTATCTAAAGCCAGTTGAGTAGCACTTGAAACCTGATGTGCTTATATGATTCTGTTTTCTTCAAGGTTGTGTCTTCCTGGTCGAATGCACTTATTGTAAGTCGCTTTCGATAAAAGCGTCAGCTAAATGCAATGTAATGTAAAACAAGCAGCAAGAGCAAATCATAAAGTGGGATAAAATAATGCAGATTATATATATAGTAATCCCAACAGGCCACCTTGTTTATGGTTTGATTCAGTTTTAGTAGAATATAAAATAAATGAATGAATGATGAAATGTGCACATAAAGTGCAGACATACTATAATTATATTGAGGTACTTGAGACTAATCCTGCAACTGTATAGTTCTGCTCCACAACAGTTCGAGAATGAAGAAACCATCACGTATGAAAGACACCATGTGAATAGAGGGGCAGAAAAACGGCTTTCACATTTCAATCTTGAACAATGAACAGCGGTAGACAGTATCTCATTTAGTATCATCATCCTGCGCTTCGCCGGAGGCCTTCGAGTACTGAGTGTGCTTGGCCTCTCTCCGAGCGGTGCCGGTGTGGTGCAGATGGTGGATTCTGTCAGGGGAGTGCAGGGCTCAGCATCAAAGTGGAAGGACTCCTCGGTGGTGCTGGTCGAGGTTTCACCAAGCGGCAAACTCTGGGGAACAGCCGGGAAGCCAATACGGAAGTGCCACACACTGCAGTTCATACATGGGCCGCTAGGGACTGGCTGCAGAAAGGAGCAATTTCCATAGACCCCCATGTTAAAATGCCCAACTTTACAGCAGAAAAAAACATGTTTCTACCCATGGATGCAATACATATTATTATCGATATAGTTAGATTCCACCTTCATGATTATGAATCTGTGAGTGAATTGTTTTCTAACACGACCTTTTTATTTATATTAGGTCTTAAAGTCTTTGCATAAATTAGGGCGTGGTCACGTTGATGGACACGTACATGCCTCACTGTCAGCTAACAGCAACTTGTCCACTCTGCTAGGCTACAACCATAGAGGCTACAACGTTAGTTAGTCATAGTACTGTACTTGACCCTTTAGCTTTAGCCGTGTTCGTGGTGATTGTGCCTTTTAGGGAATATTGTTACAAATACCACACAAAATGTCGTGCTGTGCGCTTGAATGTACTAACAGAACTTCCAAGAAGTCTAAAATGATAATATTATACATGTTAACCCCGTTCGCAGGTGTTTTTGTGCTTGGTAGCTTAGCTTGTTACTTATTAGCCAGATAAGGACGTAACCCTTTATGCATACATATACATTTTAGTTTATGATTCAGCCTTGGGTAAGACTTTTATAGTCTATGGCTATGACGCCCATAATGCTAAACGGGAGCAAATGTTAATAGGGGACCCAATTATCCCAGTGGTGGCCGCCGGAGCTAACGGAGCCGCAGGGGGCTAGCTCCAGCCGGCGTCCCGGAGCTAGCCCACTGCGGCTCCATTAGGTCCGGGCGGTGGAGTCCGTCTTTTCTCAACGTGTGAATGACAAGCATTAAGAATAACAAAATATAGCTAATTCTCTTGCAGATTGTCTCATTTGATTATGAATGTAACGTTTATATAGGGGAACTACACTGTTAGCAGTAACTTGGTATGCATGTATTTCATGTTAGCTTAGCTTCTTAGCCTGAGCTAGCTCTGTTTACTTCCAGTTCGGAGGCAGCAGGTCCCGCCTCGGCTCCGCCTCTTTGCCCTTATTTGGAGCAGGCGGGATTAGACTCTGACGTCACAGTCGAGCCGTTAGTGGCCGACTCCGCCTACTAAGGGCTTCACGGCAACTCTGCAGAATCCTATGGGTGACGTCACGGACACTACGTCCATTTATATATACAGTCTATGGGTTTCACTGCTGGTGCCACCGGGGGTTGATTCTGCAGCCACCGGACGTTCCTTACATTTTTTTAAATAAATTCACAGTTAGTTGGATTTAATACCATGGCTTCTTAAAACTGTTTACTAAGCATTCATAACAAAACAATACCCTGAAATGTGTGTGCCATTAGTTTGGGGTGTGGTCAAGTGTGAGAGGTACATTGTAGACACATTGTGATGCTCTATTCAGATGCTAAAGACATACTTCTAGAAGATTCAGAACATTACAAAATATAATCAAGACATATTTTATCATGTATTATTATAGGTTAAGATAAAAGCGTTATTGATCCCATGGTGAATTTCATTAGCTACCCAGCAGTATATCATGTAATTTCAATTAGCTCCTCCTTTACCAGCTGCAACATTAAGGTGATGAGCACATCAATAATTATAATACAATAATATATATATTATTCTGTTATTATATATATTATTTTGTATCTATTCGTTAAAGGTGTTTACAGTTTCCAGCTATAGTGTTATATTAAAAAGTTTAATTCAGCGTATTTCTATATTCATTTAGAGATCACATGAGATTCCATAAATGATGTGTGCTCATTGCAGTGGTTATATGCTGTATGATCAGTGGCGGCTGGTGATATAGTGAGTAAAAAATTTTTTTTTGGGAGAAATTACCCCTTAAATTAGGACTTCTGGTGATGTAATGGCACGTTTCCAGTGCAGCGCGGAGCTCGCTTTAAGCGTGCCGAGCCGTGCGGGGCCCGTTTTTGGTTGCGTTTTCACTTGGCCTAGTCCCGGCTAGCGGGTCCTAATTCACAGTTTTTCTGGCCCCATAAAATCGTGGTTCTAGGGCCAGGAACAACCAGGCTGAGTCGGGCTGAGTATGCTAAACTAGAGAGAGAATCGCTGGCAAGGGGGCTACAACTACAACAAGCTAACGTTATATATGTGACCCGCTCTATCGAAATCAGTCGGAAGTCGCAACGGCTCATTATAAAATAAACGTGGATTTACTTAAAAAAAAAAAATTTCGGGGTTCGGGTGTTTTGTTTGATTTTAAACAAACAAAGTCTTGGCTTTCAGAATATGAAACTTTTATTTCCTAAATCACACGATAAATACATTTTTGAAGCTTGTAAAGGGACGAAGACAGGCACCTCTCACTCGCAATCTGCTCTTCCGCCGCGCCGCCCCCCCTCCCTCCGGCTGAAATTATGAATGTAAGAGTATAGTAATCATAGATAACACGGCAGGGTCCGTTACAGTTTGTTTTCATCTGATTTCAATTAAACAAAGTCTTGGCTTTCAGAATATTAAACTTGTTTCGGCAAATTCAGATGATAAATACAACTTTCAAGCTTGTGACGGCATAATTACAAGCGGAGAACGGAGTAACTTCACAGCAGGCGTTTCTCGTGAGTGTTTTCCCCGGGAAACAAACACAATACACACAAACGCAAAATTACACAAACACACACACGTATACACACACACTCGCGAGCTTCCCCTCCAAACGAAAATATCTTCCCTCCGTAGTATTTTGATCATTTGCTCCGCTAATAATCAATCAGATCGATTGATTCCAGAGAAGAGAAAACTTTGAAGGCCTTTTTCTCAAAATGATGACTCTGTAACAGTCATTATATAATGTGACATATTTCGCTTAATATTTGGAGTACAAAAACAATCCTTATATCATTAGAAAGCTAGGAATCTCCTCTTTCCAACAGTGTATACAACTCAAAATGTGTCTTCGGGTCAATGCGACTGATTTCGATGGAGCAGGTCACATATGCTCCGACCGTCCACACTCACAACAACGGCCTATACAGACATAAATAAACCAGCGACTGTATTCTCCATGACACAGGCAGTCTGTGGTTTGTACTTGTTTAACTTTTGTCTAGTTTCTGAACAGATCGTATCTGTCCCCGGCTGTTTGAAGAGCAAGCATGGGAAACAAAAGACAGCATTTACCTGTTTGGATCCAGCTAGCCATGCCTTTCTGGTGTACCAGCTACGTGAGAAGCCTCGTTGATACGTTTTGTCCTTTTCACGAGCTTGCTGCGATATATACAAATCGGGTTGGTCCGGTCCAAGATCTTTAAGTATCAATTTATCTCCCAAACTTCTCCTTTCGAAAGGATTGGAGAGTAGCTCTTGCACGGAATTGGGTGCGGACCGAGGTCCGGCGACTCCACCTGCACACGAAGCCATTCTCATCCAACTACTGCGTCACCTTGGTCACTCACGAGTCTAAAAAACAACTTGCGTCAACGCACGTAAGCAACGTGGGCGCCAACGTGAGCGCCCTCGTGACCAAAATATTTGACGGCGGTGATTGGCTGAAATTATGTTTCGGCGGCACGGTTTACTATTGAGACTTTTGCAACGTGCTGGTTGCTGCTGTTTGGCTCAGGGGCTCCTTGTACGGCGCCCGGTAATGATAAACTAATGCCACGGGCAAGGCCAGGCAGGAAACATGTGACTTATCAGTAACTTTAGACATCGTAACACAATTTTAAATGAGATTTTATCGTAGATTATACATTTTACTGATACCAATTGTATGATATTTACCTTGTTCATTAAAAATAAAAATATAAAATATATATATTTAAAAAATAAAAAAAAATAAAAAAAATTGTTTTTATTTAATATTTTTTTTAATATTTTTGTTGTATGTGGGAAGAGGTGGGGCGGCGCCCCTATGGGCCGGCCGTCACTGTGTATGATTGTTGCTATTGTTTGGCTGCTGGGGTAGTGGGTGATGTAACTTCTCATTGTTTGATTGTTGTACAACGAAATAATAATTGATCAACTATACCTGTTATGTGCAACATATAGTGAAACATCTGTTATGGAAATTGTGAGATCAAATGTATTAACCAAGCGGCAAACTCTGGGGAATAGCCGGGACGCCAATACGGAAGTGCCACACACTGCAGTTCATATATTGGCCGATAGGCGATGGCTGCAGAAAGAAGCAATTTCCATAGACCCCCATGTTAAAATGCCCAATTTTACAGCAGAAAAAAACATGTTTCTACCCCTGGCTGCATACATTTTATTATCGATATAGTTAGATTCCACCTTCATGATTATGGATCTGTGAGTGAATTGTTTTCTAACACGACCCTTTTATTTATATTAGGTCTTAAAGTGTTTGCATAAATTAGGGCGTGGTCATATTGAGTGACGGCTCTGTGAAGTCGCTGCTGCTGCTAGCTTCTTGTCTCTCTGCTACCTGCTCCGTGAAGCGAGCTACAGGGACTCTGCCTGGTCAGTTCATCCAGGGAACACAACTTGAAGCCGGCCGTGGTTGTTTGTTCTTCATGCTTATATATCGGACTATTGTGACTCGCTCTGCGGTTAAAACAGACGGTGCATGAATGCGGTTTTGCGGTAGGCCTAAGTGAAATTTGAGTGCTTTATTTATGTGTTAATGATTTTAATCAGCTACGTAATGAATGTTAAGGCTTGGGTTAGCGAGTGGTAGCTACATCGGTGCTAACGATGCTAATAGTAGCCTCCAAGTTAAAATTATAGACTGTATATATAAAGGTTAGAACGAAATAGAAAAGTGTTAAGCGTTAAGTGGGATAATGCTGTAGAACAAACGGCTTCTGTTTGAGGTTGATCAAATAAGGTCATCCTTGTAACTTAGAGAGATATTTTATTATGTAGGTAGGAACTGTATGCATCGCTAAGGTTAATTTAAATTGGCTATGCTCAAGTATGTAGACAAGCTAATGTCGAAGTAGTGTATGTGAAATCAACCTCACAATAAGATGTGTGTATATTACAATTATTTCAAGATGATTACTTAGATATTACAATATGGTTGGTTGAGCTGGAGTTCATTATTGAGCTTACACGTTAACGTCACAGTCATCTGAAGAAGGAACCCAAACCTTGTTGTTTGTATTAATTGCATTACCAAATGGGTATCAAATAAACAGTAAGCATTGGTAACACAACTTCCAAAGTTACAGTAAAATAAAAAGGACCCTGACTCGGACAATACACAATCCAACATGTTCAACAGAAGATAATCCGTTATATTGTTTGTACACATGGTACTTTACATATATATCTGTTTGTTTAAGGTGTCCAGGTGATGCAGACAGGCTGGACCAGAGAGTGAGAGACAGAACTGGACTCCTCACAGCAGTGAACTTCAGCTCAGGTACAAAGACTCTATTTTTCATACTGTACAAACAATCAAGAAAGATATTGGTTTAAATGAATGAAGTATTGACTTGAATACACTGATATACATTCCATTAAACAATACTAAATACTAGATCACCTACACATCAGTTAAGTTGAGGGGTTTTTCCATGCAAAAAGTTACATTTTAGATATTTAGCAATATGACTTTGTCAGCTTTCTAATTTAATGTATTGAAGGAAAAGATATTTAACACATAGTGAGAACTGCTGCTATTTATCTCTCAATATTGTCTGAAAAAACGTGGTAAAAGTGATTCTTTCAGTGAGACAACAGAGCAAGCTTCTACAGTTGCACTACGTTTTGATAACAGTTAAATATTATTTTGATAATAACATATATTTCAATGTTGATGAACTTCATACTGTTCATTCATAATCTGATTGTCTTTGTAGCTCACTGTTGAAATAAAAAAAAACATTACAATTACAAAATAATTATATCTACAGCCCCTAAACACACAAACACACCTCTTTCATAAATAACACACTTGTTCTGCAATAATATGTTTTATGTTTTCTGTCATTTTTGTTAGGAAAGGACATGCCTGAAAGACACAACATTTTCTCCTTCTCTGAGGGTCAAGAAGAACATCCAAGAGGAACATTAAAAGCTGATGTTATGAGATTTTAAGACCAGTACAGGACATTCACTAAGAAACTACTTTTATTGTGAAAACACAGTCAGCTGATCGAATGCACCTATTTCCACATCAACACTCCATCAGCTGATTATTTCTATTTGCCTCACTTTATGAGTTTCACATCACTTGTGCCTTGTACCGCAGAGTTTGCAACGTCACAAATAAATGGGACCAATCTTCAGTCAGATGTGAATGTGTAATCTAACATTTTCAGTAAGAATAATGGACAAAAGGAGTGCATATACAAATACAATTTATTGAAATGTGAACCAAAAGTTAATCAAACACGTTTTAAATAAAAAGCACATATGGACAGAAGGTGTAAACCTATTAAATGTATAAGTAAGCACATTTAGTCAAATAAAGTGACAGACTAGGCCTGTGCAGTTGGTATCAGCTATGCCCAGCATGGGCTCCTCCATCAGGCCTGGTCCTCCTCGCTGAGGAAAGACCCTCAGTCCTCTCCAAACCAACAGACAGGACGTCCATCACACGGAGGTTTCTCCCTGAAGTCTCAGCAGCTCTCTGGACACCATGCTGTCTCAATCCGTCCACACTGAATATGAGAGGGGAAAAAGGAAAATAATAAATGCTTTAGACAATAAGAAATATAAAGTTGACTGTTGAGTTGCTCAGTTTTTTTAGATTGTCAATACTATTACTGTATAACTAATATCTCAGGTTAAGAGGCACATTCAAATAAAGATTGGTCTTTAAATACATTTAGTCTTTTTGAATTGTTTGTCTAAAGTCAAGGATCTAGAACTGGTACTTAGTTTTAATGATAAAGTCTGGTTATTATGCTGTTTGGAGGAGGCCTCACAGGTAAGAGCACTAACTAGCTACCATCACATGTACCTTAGCTTGACTTAAATGTATTAAACGTATAGTTAAGTGATATCAAAATATAAATAACTAATGTCATGCAAACATATTAATATTTGCTTGATTCCAGTGTTGAATTTAGCACAATTGCATACAAACGTTAAGGGATTTTAAGATTCTGAAGTATTATGCTAAAAACTCAATAACTTAGATTATTATTTATAGTTTTGCTGAATAGTTTCATGTCCGCTTACCTTAGAAACGTAAAATGCCACGGCAGTGTGCAGATGGGGAGCATGTTAGCTTAGCTTGGTAGCTTCAGCTAACTCTGGAACTTCCAGCTCGGTGGCAGCAGGTCCCGCCTCGGCTCCGCCTCTTTGCCCTTATTTGGAGCAGGCGGGAGTTGAACTCTGACGTCACTGTCGAGCCGTTAGTGGCCGACTCCGCCTACTAAGGGCTTCTCGGCAACTCTGCAGAATCCTATGGGTGACGTCACGGACCCTACGTCCATTTATACCTACAGTCTATGGTATTAACATTGCTGACTGTAAGCTGTATTCTGAAAATGTCATGTCATGTGGTTTGACTGATTAGGTCAAATCCCTGGAGTGACCTTTGCATGTGTGTGAGTGATCAACGGATGTTTTTGAAGGGGGTTTGAGGACACATCAGGAAGTTAGGATAAGGTGTTATCTGTTTCCCTGCTGCTCTGTGTAGGATGTGAGTTTTGCATACGGTGCAAGGGGGTCTCAGCTGACCTAATCAAATGTTGTAATGTAACTAAGCTTTGATAAGAGAGGCTGTTTCACTCAGAACAGGACGTGCTCTTTGGAAGAGACGTCATACTTGCACACACACACTGTAAAGAGAGGGGACGGACCAGACGAAATCAACACCAGCTGACTCACTGCTTGGGGGTCGCCCAGGAGTGAACAACAAATTAGAAGATATGAAGGGAGGAGCAACCAACACAACTCCTCCCCGCTTATGTGTATAAATACTGTAACATTTCAATACTGGACACTCTTGTTCTGACTGGCTGTAGTGATACATATATCGCACGGTGGTAGAACTTGAGTCCGGGGTACTCTGTATTTTGTACGTATTTCTGTACTGTTGCCTTTTACCAGTAAACTCAGCTTATTGCTTATCTCATATCTCGGTGTCTGAGTCCTTCTTCTTATAGCAGACCACTCATCAAGGGACGGCGCGGAGCAGAGGTGAACCTTCCACCACCGCCATTGGGTAGTGCTCCAACATCGTGTAATATTATATTTTATTATAATGTTATGTTCATTGTGAAGCACTTTGGCAAACCCTCTGTTTTTAAACTGTGCTATATAAATAAAGTGGATTGTTATTGTTATATTTAACACTGTAACCACCAAATGAATGAAAATAATGTTTTTGTAAATGAATGAAGCAAGAAACACTTATTTGTACTCAACAAATAACATAGTTACCGTGATGGTGAGGTTCGAAGTACTCTCCTCCCTTCTTGTGTAGGGCTCTAAAAACTGCAGCCTGGTTAAGATCCACTGCTGTCTGCCAGTCCTTTGTGCTCAGCAACTACCCGAAGGGGCAAGTTTCCTGTACCGGGTGTACTGGGTTTGCAGAGAATCCCAATTCTTCCTCAGCTCTTTCTCTGAAGCACACAAATAAACGATGTAAGCATTGTAACATGTAACATGTAACAGATCAAAAATATTCCCTAATCAGAAGCCATGGATGGATGGGCAGGTCCTCCAACTGTTGAAGGCACGTGACACCGCTTTCAGGTCAGGAGACGCGCAGGACTACCGTCTAGCCAGGGCTGAGCTGAAACGGGGCATCAAAAGGGCGAAGCACTGCCACAAGTTAAAGATTGAGGAGCACTTTAACACCTCTGACCCCCGACGCATGTGGCAGGGGTTACAGACCATCACAGACTTCAAACCCACCTGGGTCTCCCCCCCGTCCACTGACCCCTCTCTTCCAGATGAGCTTAATTATTTGTATGCTCGTTTTGACAGGGTCAATCATGAGGTAGCCACTAGGGCCACTCTCCCTGCAGACCATCTGCCCCTCACACTCTCCACCACAGATGTGCATGCTGAACTGAGCAGGACAAAGACACGTAAGGCCGCTGGCCCCGATAGCATCCCCAGACGTGTACTCAGCTCTTGTGCTGAGCAGCTGACCAGAGTCCTGACTGACATCTTTAACCTGTCCTTGGCCCAAGGAAAAGTCCCCACGTGCTTCAATACACCTCCATTGTGCCTGTTCCCAAGCACGCCTCTCCAACAAGCCTTAATGACTACCGACCCGTGGCACTTACATCGACCATCATGAAGTGTTTCGAGAGGCTGGTCCTGGCTCGGCTTAAATCATGCCTCCCACCCACACTTGACCCCTACCAGTTTGCCTATCGTCGGAACAGGAGTACGGTTGACGCCATCTCCACAGCACTACACCCTGCCCTCTACCATCTGGATCAGAGCAACACATACGTACGATTCCTGTTCATTGACTTTAGCTCGGCATTCAACACCATCATTCCTTCAAAACTGATTACCAAGCTCAGTGACCTTGGCATCGACCCCTCCCTCTGCAACTGGATACTGGACTTTCTCACAAACAGACCCCAGCATGTTAGAATAGGCAAGCTCACATCCTCGAATCTCATCCTTAGCACTGGTCTCCCACAGGGCTGTGTGTTAAGTCCCCTCCTATATTCCCTCTTCACATATGACTGCAAACCTGTACATGGCTCAAACACCATCGTTAAGTTTGCAGACGACACTACAGTGGTCGGGCTTGTCAGCAACAATGACGAGACGGCATACAGGGAAGAGGTTGAGCATCTGGCAGAGTGGTGCGCTAACAACAACCTGGCTCTCAACACCAAGAAGACGAAAGAGGTCATTGTGGACTTCAGAAGGAACAAAGACGGCACGCACTCCCCAGTCCATCTTAGTGGAGAAGAGGTTGAGCGGGTCACCAGCTTCAAGTTCCTGGGAGTCTACATCTCGGAGGACCTCTCCTGGACCACCAACACCTCAGCCCTAGTCAAGAAGGCTCACAAGCGCATCTTCTTCCTGAGGAAACTGGCAAAACTCTGCCTATCCTCCCAGGTGCTAATGAACTTCTACCGTTGCACCATCGAGAGCATCCTCTCCACCTGCATATCAGTATGGTACGGTAACTGCACGGTCAAGGACAAGAAATCACTGCAGAGGGTGGTGAAGATCGCACAACGCATCATCAAGATGCCACTCCCCTCCATAGCCTCAGTCTATGAAAAGCGGTGCCTGCGAAGGGCACGAAACATCATCAGAGACTCTTCCCACCCCAACCATACACTGTTTATCCCCCTACGTGGCACCCGCTCTGGGACACGCTACCGCAGCCTCCCGGGTAGAACAAACAGGACTACGCACAGCTTCTTCCCTTCAGCAGTCAGACTGCTGACAATGAACCCCACGCTGTCCCATACTGCCTAGTTGTTGTCGTGTGCTGTGCTGAAGCGCAATTCTGTATTCACTGTATTTATTATTATCTGTGTATTTATTCCTATTTATACATTTCCCATCTATTTACCTTTATTTTTGTATCATTTATTTTGTACATACTTCTGAAAATTGTGTATGTAACTGACTGTTTTGCACTCTGGTTAGACCCTCCTTAAATTTTGTTACACTGTGCTTGCATTTTTGTAATGACAATAAAGTAATCTAATCAATTCATATCTATATGCAGTGCCAAACTGCACAGCTAGCAACAGCTAGCAACAAGATAACAACAAAACACAAGGTTGAAATAACAAATTACATTTCACGTTAACGTCACTGTACGCTGGCAAACAATAAAAAGCCAACAGTATCTGCTGAAGAGCTCAATTGATGAAAAAGATAATCTTACCCGAGAAACCAAGTTGCATTTCAATCTCTCGCCAGAGTCCGGTTTTCACTACTCTGTTCGAGTACCTTTTCTCTGTGATGTCGTACAGAGCTGGCCTCTCCTGGATCAAGGTGATGAGCAGGTCTTCGTTTCCGTCATTCCAGATCGCCATGATGAGATGAAAATGAATAGCAGTCTGTGGCCCTTTCTCATTTCTCTAACTCCCCTCCTCGACTCCTATCCTCGATACTTAGTCCCGCCCACAGGAGATGCGAGCGGAGGACTGAGGAGGGGAACCGAGGAGAGAGGAGGGGAAGCAGCAGGCGGTTAGAGAAATGAGAACTCCTCTCCTCTGAGCGGTCATTTTAAAGAGACGTCCATTAATGATGACAGGAGGCACAGCAGCCCTCTGTCTGATGGACAGATATGTTCATGACGACTTATATATTTACTTTGATTCATTCACAGTGCGGTATAATGAGACAATAACAGGCTACAGATGCGGACACACATATATATATATTTATATAAATATATAATTTCAGAATCAAACAAGTATGAGAGCACTCTCATAATAACGTAACACAATCAGAGACTGGATATATATATATATATATATTGCTGCTGTGTTTACTCCCTCCATCTGACAGGAGGGAGCCTCGTTGAGCTCCGAGTGTGGCTACAGACGGAGTTCACTCCGTCACGGAGGGGTAGGGTCGATGGAGTGGTTTGGGATTGGGCCTTAAGAGCAATGGGACGTCCTTTCCTCCGGAGCGTCACGTGAAGCGACGTCCGTTTGTGATGACGCCGCACAACTGTTCGTCTGACAGCAGCTCTGTCCCCGTTATTTTCACAAACACCACCGCCACACATTTACTGACACAAACATTTGTATCATCTGTTGTAGACCCCAATAAATAAAGTCAAATAAGAACTCATTCTCAAAAAAGATAAACGTCATTCTTAAAATGTATAAACGAACAATAGTTTGATTAATTAGAGTGCACAATAGAAATAAAATAATTGAGAGAAGAAAAAGAGATATGTTATCTATCAAAACCCAGTTAGATTAACATTCATTGGATTGCACACTTTGTTTGTATGTGGATATGTAGCACATTAACATTTTAAATAGCACTTAATGACTGACTGAAAAAAATTGATTTCCTGTATTCTGGTGCATTAACAGGTGATTTGATACTTTTATGTGGCTATACTAGCATGAGGAAAATGATGGGTACATTTTGTAATTTCATCCAGTTGTAAAGAAAGGAAACATATTTGATTATTAATTCAGAGCCGTCTTTGAATTAATAAAAAGCAGTTTAAATGACCATTTTGTGTACATTTATATACAACAATAAATATTTGAGTGCATTGAGAGATATTGTTGTGGAGAGTCATTTATATATAAATCGCAAAATACATTTGTGATTCCTTCTGTGAGCATTTATTAATATTGAGACTGATCTGACTCCATACAGATGTTAACTTCACCTAGGAATGGTATCATTGACTTAAATGTTCAAATAAATGTTGCTCTTCTGTCTATAATGGTCACATGATGCCCCTTGACTGAAATGTTTCCTGTTCAATATCCCCACTGATTTCCTTAAAATTCTGGGATGAGAGTCCACATCATAATTTACTCTAAACTGTCATTTCCCTTTCATCACTCACCTCAGCAACGGACCTCTCTCCACTGTCCCTGTGTTCTGCCTCTGACTCACTCTCAAGCGCCTAGATGTCAAGAGAGGTGGTGAAGTGATCATTATTGATTGAGCAGTATACTCTTTCACATTGAATCATAACAAGTCATACTGAATGTAAATACAACTGACTCTAAAGTAAGTCCCAGTCTGTGACATTGGACATTTTGAAGACTCAAAGCCCCAAGCAGTAGGTAGAATATTAGCTAGTCTATGTAATGTGCACAGAAAATAAACAGTTAACTGAATACTCGGATGGAAATTGCCTATAAGCACTCAGTAAAACATAAACACACACAAAAAGCTTCTGAATGATAAGAAGTATAATTAAAACATAATGCACATTACCATTTTGAGAGAGAGTACCGAAGTTAAAGAACTCAGAAAATAATCTCTTATCGAACTGAGGCTCCAGTAAAACACACTGACTGCGTCTCTACATCATGGTGTTTACATGAGCACAGAGATCGGGTTATTCATGTTCCCTGTTTACATGATAAATACTAGTAACCTGGCATTTCGATGCCTTTTCTCATCTAAACTATTCACTATTTGTATCTCTCTATCGTGACATAAAGACGAAACTCCTCTCAAGAAGTGAGACGCTTTTGTCGCCGCCATCACTGTTAACTGATTAACTGCTACCAGCTGAAGACTTACTTTCCTCTTCTTTGAAAAAAATGTTCTTATGTCCAAGTTGTCTGGGGGAGAAAACATATCAAACCAAGAGATCGTCAGCTTTGATTTTCGCTGTATTAACAATGTCCTGAACATTTGGTGTGTGTGCCTTACCTCCGCTACCGGCATCGCTTCATACAACAGATCTGAGCTGTCCAACTATGACACCACTCCTTGAACATGCGCGCGCTACGGGAGAATCTGCCTTGGTACAAAGTAGCAGTGAAAACATGGTACGGAGTTTCATTGATTTGGGCATTCTCTCAATAAGCAAGTGGAATGGATTTGATAGTGAAGCACTGACACAGCGCTCTACAAAGTGCAGCGAGTGGATGGACCGATTCACGGACTTTCCGCAGAGTAAAAGTGGGGGGGTCTAAACTAATCATTTGAAAAAGTGGGGGGGACTTGTCCCACCCTCATATAATGGCTGCGACGCCCATGCCTTGGTCTATTGTAGAGTCTATTCTATTTTATTCTAGTGCGCATGTGCTCTCCACAGATATAAAAATGAATATTCAAAAAAGTATTCCCTGGTGTTTTTCTATGGAGTAAGGGCAACAAAGTGTTTCTCTGGCCACAGCTGATATAAAATGTACCGAATTTCTTTCCACGGATTGATATGACTGCATGTAGTCCTCTGGTCAAAGCATCCTTAGCAACTGTCTGCTGTATAGACGTAACAGACAGCAGCAATTTAGCAAATTGACCATCGGAATCGAGTTTGGAACAAAGCAGTCTTACAACCCGGTTTAAGATTCAAGTGAATCGTTGTCTTTAAAGATCTCCTATCATGCTATTTTTAGGCATATATTATGGGAATCAGATATATGAAAAATATATTAAAAAAACATGTCTATGATGTTTTTTGCTCAAAATACCAAACAGATCATGCATTTTAGACATCCCTCATATCCTTCTATTTCAGGCCTGTTAGAGAAGTGGTGATGCTGTGACTGTAGCTTCTGGCTCCGCCCCCTTTTGAGCACCAGGCACACTATGAGTTCTGTGACGAGCTGTCTGCACTGCTCAGATACAGCAAAAAAATGCCGTGATTAAACACCATATCATGTTCCAAACCACTTCAAGGTTTATTTCTGAAACAGTATGGAGCTCAAATACTTTTTCTCTTGCGGGTTTAACCTGTTAAACCCCGTGCCTGTTTTTCAGGTTTCAGGCTCGAAAATGACATTCCCAGAACAAATGACCATATCTTCCCTTCTAAAAGGGTTAAATTAATAATCTTTTCTCTCAAAGTAATGATAAACCTGTGAGTTGGATGTAGAAAAGTCAGAATAAATATAGATGTTTTTTATTTTAAAGAAAATTCAGATTGAACATGGTAAAAAACTGTAAATTATAGTGTCCGTCCAAAATATATTTTGTACTTATATTGAAAACTAACCTTGGATGATGGGTTAGTAGACTAAAAGCTTTAGGAATCCAAAGTACAACATATAATAAGTACCCTGTATCAAGATTGATGCAAAACAAGTGATATTTGACCTTTTTAGACAGATTTAGCAAAAAAAAACCTCTTCTGGGGCCATTTGGGTGGATTTTCCATATCTCTGGCCCCCCTTGCTGGATTTTGACATGTGACATCTCTTTCTGACCATCAGAGCCAATGGAATCGAGGGGAACTCCCACCTAGTCCTTATTTGATAATGTGCGTGAGTTAGACTGCTGCATAGCCTAGACCGGAAGCAGCAGCCACTCTGGTGGCTACCATTAGCAGCTAACGTTTGCTCTGCGATTTTTTACATAAAAATGGAATTATGGATTATAAATTAAATCATTTTTTTATACAGAGACGTTATCAACCTATGGATTAACCGATTCAGCCGCGTTTTTTCTCGTTTTAATGCTATTGAACACGTCTTTTGATCAGATTGACAGCTACGGTGAGACGATCTCCCTAGAAGCTCCGTAAAGGTACGTGTTGTGATGTCTGTGTTTGCTTCCGCTGTCGCGAGTTTGGATGACTCAGTGATGATACTATATACCTAAATAATCTGTGGAACCTCAGCTTTAATCGGGTATCTTGTATGTGTAGCTACGATAAGTAATAAGGGTACTTTTATCTTGAGTTCTGTGCCACTGTCCGTTAGCGTTTTTCGCTAAGGGGTCATTTAGATGCTTCTTATGAGACTTGTGTTTTGTTTTGGTAAAAATGGTTTGTATCGTCAGTTAGCTGAGATTATTTCCGTTAATCTGGTATAACACATTAATAGGTTCTTAAATATTAAGATCCCCTGAGACACAGTGTCGTGAAAAAACAACCCAGGGTCCCCGCCGACGGGGACCTTGGGGTTTAACAGTTAATACAAGGTGAGTTCCTTTTTTTATTTCCTGCTTTTTTACACATACTCTCTCCAGTACAGCAATAGCTCTGAGTGTTAGCGATGCTTGCTAATGTAAACAAAGACCATATTAGGTCCAAAACACGTCCCATATTGTTTCTGATAGCAACGTTTCTGATAGGGCCGTGGGTGTAAAGTCAGCCCTCATATCGGACGCAAATCTGGATCACCTCCGTTGTACCCCAGTTTTTTTAGATTTGGGTACGGAGGAAAAGAGAGAGGGTTTTAATTTCTGACACCTTGTGAGTTCCCTGACACACCGGGGACACATATTTATGTATAAAAGACATCAAAAAGGGAATTTTGCATTATAGGACACTTTAAGTTAAGCCAATAAATGTCCTAGAAATTAAACAAAAAAAACAACGTTTTTTGGCAATATCCAGTATAATTTATGGAACAAACCAAAACTATCCATGAGAATATATGTTAAACTGTGACAAGAACGGTATCTTCTCTACCCACCATCTAAACAACTATTGTTTATTTCTCTCCAAGCTTATCTTGATTGAACTGCTGGATCTGATGTAAAGTGTTTTAACCTCGTATGCGGAAACAAAACATGTTTTTCTTTTAGCCTATTTACCTCGTTAACGTAAATAATACTCATTACATTGACACATGCATTATTTATGATTACAATAATGGTTGTTGGTAATGTATTAGCGACCCCCACAGATGTATGATTTCACTGCTTTCATAGGAGCTCAGACCCCTCCTTATGGGAGCTCAGCTCCCATTGGCTCCCACATAACTTGAACCTTGGTGTTAAGGTTACGATCTAATTACAAGTGCTTCACATTTTCAAAATCAGCTAAGGAATGTCTAAAAAGCTCAGAGAAAGCAACATTTGAGTCGATACATTAAGTATTTCAAAAGCCTGAATGTTTGCTGGTGTTAAGGTTGATTGCCAAAAGGCAGTGTGTTTAAAAGCTCTCACATGAATAAACACTTTTTATTCTCATGTGGCCCTGAGATTTTTATGGAAACGTTACAAAAGTAGATGGTATCCAGCAGTAATCCCACAGGAGCAAATCAGAGATTTATATTTTCTGCTGCTGCTGATGGAAAGCAACATGTGTCCTCATGATGATGATGATGAATCTCACTCATACAACGTTTCAGATACAACATTGCTGTCATCTAAACAATAAAAGTTGTGCTGTAATGTTTTGTCTGCTGAAATGAATTGGAGGAGGATCTGCCCAGCGCCTACCTGCCAGAAAACAATGCCATGTGGACACATAACTTAGGTTGAATATTGGCTCTCAAATGAACCCCTGTGTGTGGTGGCTTGATAAGGGCTAGATCTCCTGAAATAGCTATGCTATTGAGCTAAGACCTTATACTGTTAAATAGAAAAAAAAAATCGCATGGTAGAATATATGCTCGCTCGTCGCTGCCTGCTCGCTCGTCGCTGCTTCGGACCGGAGGTTTGTGGAGGCGGTTTGTGGAGGCGTTGTGAGGGCTCGTGTTCGCTTGTCGTGTGCTGGGAGCGGAGGAGGATTGTCACGGAGGAGGGCCCGTGTTCTGCTGGATCGGAGGCCTGCTCTGGTGCCATCCACCTGTCTTGGTTCCGGTGTGAAGGCCTGCTCCTGCCTGTTTCTGCTTCTACGGGTGCGAAGGTCTGATCTGAGATACTGCGGAGAAACCTGGAGAGTTGCTACGCTGCTGCCTCCCTGCCTGGTTCTTGCTGCTGTCCTGGCGTGGTTCTTGCTCCGGGAACAGCGTGGATACTGTTGTGCTGGTCTGGGAGAATAGCGGGTGTCGTGTTTCTGCTGTGCCTTTTTTTGGCTGTGCTGGACAAGGAGAAGATCGCTAGTCATCCTGAAAAATCTACTGGATTCGGGTAAGTTCTGCCGCCCGCAGTGGACATCCCCTATACAGTTTCGGAGGTGTTGCACAAACAATTGCTGGTTGCACTGTCGCGGACATTCATTTCGGAAAATGTTTGTCTTTCTCACATGCCTGCCACGATGGTCCTTCAAAATTGTTTTTTAAACTCTAATCTCACTTTCGCGAAGTTTGCTGGTGACTCTATAACAACTGACAATGTATGTGTGTTGATTAAGAGGAAAAGGTGCTTGGTATTTTTATTGTTGTTACTATCAGGAAATGTACAGCCAAATCCAGGTCCACCTAGCAGTATTAGTCAAATAACTACTCCTGCTGATTTTATATCTAGATCTGGGCTAGGTTTAATTCATTTAAATGTGCGTAGTCTGTTACCTAAATTAGATTTTGTCCGTATTTGGGCGAATTCGACTGATGCTGATGTCATTGTCCTATCAGAAACGTGGCTAGATAAATCCATTTTGGCCTCTGACATTTACATAAATGGTTAGTGTATATCGTACTGACCGGCCTAAAAAAGGTGGTGGCGTTGCCATTTATGTGAAAAATAAGTTTTGTGTAACTAATATGGTTTCCAAATCTGTTAGTAAACAGCTAGAATTTTTAGCCGTGAATATTGAGGTAACAAAGGGTCAACAGGTCATGGTGGTGGGCTGCTACAGGGCCCCCTCGGCTGTCAAGGACTCTTTATCGTCATTGGCAAAACTGTTATCACAACTTTCCTACAAGGAAATAGTGCTGCTTGGTGATTTTAATTGGGACTGGTTAACTTCTGTGTCAGAGGATTTTAAAAACCTGTGTACCTCTTTGAATTTTACCCAGATTATAGACAGTCCTACTCGCCCAAATATTAAGTCCCCAAATAAATCCTCCTTAATTGATCTAATTTTAACAAATGTTCCACATAAATACTCATCTGTGGGAGTATTTGCTAATGATGTGAGTGACCACTGTGTTGTAGCCACAATTAGGGACACTAAGGTCCAAAAGGTTAAACCTCGGATTATCATTAAGAGAGACAAAAAACATTTTGTGGAGCAGGGTTTTTTACATGATCTGTTTGATTTTGATTGGGATAAAATCAATTTGTGTGCTGATGTTGAAACTGCATGGTCTTATTTTTATCTTGGTTTTATGAAAATTATAGATAGACATGCACCTCTGCGTACATTTAGAGTGAAGGGACGAAACAATCCCTGGTTTTCTGCTGAGCTGTCCAGTCTACTTCATGAGAGAAATAATGCTTGGGCTAAGGCTAGGAAATCAGGCTCAGAGGTAGAATGGCTACGCTTTAGGCAGCTAAGAAATAGCTTCACATCTCAAATAAAAAGTGCTAAATCAAAGTACTATTTGTCAGTAACCACAGAAAACCTGAATAATCCTAGGAAATTTTGGAAAGCCATAAAATCGATTTCCACTGGTGATATCCCAAATGAGCTACCTCCGTGCCTTACCACAGCATCTGGCATTATATCAGACAGGGCTACTATGCTAAATTGCTTTAATAAGCATTTTGTGTCTTGTGGCTCTCTGTTTGATTCTGTCACTGACTGTACTTCTGCTTCTGTGAACGCTCCAATTCTTGACTCTGAACAATGTGGTCTGGAAAACCCTTTCAGTTTTACTCCTTTAACTATTGGTATTGTTCGTGAAGCATTATCCAAGTTAGATCCTAGGAAACCGGCTGGCCCGTACAACTTAGAACCTTTCTTTTTAAAGATAGCTGCAGATTTTATTGCTCCACCTCTTAATTCTCTTTTTAACCTCACCCTCAGCACAAATACAATTCCAAAAGTATGGAAGTCTGCTTATGTCTTGCCTTTACTGAAAGGAGGGGAGGCAACTATTTTAAATAACTATAGGCCAATCTCTAAATTGTCAGTTCTGGCTAAGGTGCTCGAACGACTTGTGAGTGAACAAGTAAAGGTGTTTTTATGTATAAATGATATCCTGTCTGAACATCAGTCAGGATTCAGAAAGAAACACAGCACCATCACTGCGACAATGAAAGTGGTAAATGACATCACTAGTTTTTTAGATAATAAGCAGAGTTGTGCAGCTCTGTTTATTGACCTTTCCAAAGCGTTTGACACCGTTGATCATCGCATTTTAAAGCAGAGGCTACTCAGTATTGGCATATCCAGCCATGCAGTGGGGTGGTTTGTGAACTACCTCTCTGAAAGGTCCCAATGTGTTCATTTTGATGAACTGTCTTCTGAGTGGTTAAACATTTCTAATGGTGTACCACAAGGTTCTGTTTTAGGACCACTTTTATTCTCCATATATATTAACAGCGTAGGTGATAATGTGGATGAAGCTACTTTACATTTTTATGCGGATGATACTGTGATGTATTGTGCAGGTCCCTCCATTAAAGAGGCTGTTGTTAAATTACAGGCTGTTTTTAACACTATTCAGACTCAGCTCTCTGAATTAAAGCTTCTTTTAAATGTGGATAAAACCAAGGTAATGCTCTTTTCAAAAGCAAAAAAGACACCAGAGCCTGTTTTAGACATTGTAACTACGCAAGGAACAAAACTTGAAGATTGTTGCCTGTTATAAATACCTAGGTATCTGGCTTGATGATTGTCTCTCTTTTAAACTTCATGTCAATAACCTGCTTAAAAAGCTGAAGGTTAGGCTAGGGTTCTTTTTCAGAAACAAGTCCTGTTTCTCGCTTGAGGCCAGGAAAAGGCTAGTCACTGTGACCTTTTTACCTGTGCTGGACTATGGTGATTTGTTGTATAAGAATGCACCTGCCAATTACCTGAGCAAATTGGATGCTGCGTATCACAGTGCTCTGAGATTTGTCACAAATCACTGTACACTGTATGCCAAGGCAGGTTTACCATCACTCTCTGTACGGAGGCTCAGTCACTGGTACACTTTTATTTATAAAGCTATGTTGGGCAAACTCCCGTATTACATCTGTTCTCTGGTAAAGCAGAAAGTTGCAAGCAGCTATTGTCTGAGGTCGCAGGATGTAGTCTTGTTAGATGTACCAAGAGTAAGGACTGTCTTGGGTAAGACAGCTTTTATGTGCGCAGCTCCACTTGCTTGGAACAGCCTACAGTCCAAATTGAAATTGAGCAATTTTATTTCTCTGAATGTTTTTAAGGCACATCTGCACGAGATGCTTTCTGACACTATGGGTGTTTGTAAGTGTTGGTGAATATGTAAATATGATGTCCTCTATTGTTGTTTTTATGTTGTTTTTATGTTTCATGTGGAACTAAATTGATGCAGGTCTCCCTTGTAAAAGAGATCCATGATCTCAAGGGACCTATCTGTCTAAATAAAGGTTTGAAATGAAAATGAAATGAACACCTTCCAGCAGTTGCATGTGAAAGCAGACATTACATATCAGAATCTGCTACATACATTATTCAGCACACAAAAGGTCAAACATTCAGATGGAGTAAACACATTTTTGAGGGGAGTAGGGCTTTAAGAATGGCAAGCAAACTTCAGCATTGCGCAGTGTGCTGTCGATGAGGGACTAGTACTTTATAACTCACTTTGTGGGGATTAAGGTCAGAGCCAAGCTAACCTTTCTCAGTCAACTCCAGCTGCATTACAGTCTCTCCTTGTCTCTCCCACCACCATCTAATCCACTTTACTTAAGGCGAGACACCCCAGGTGAATAGGGTAATTTTTTTAACTTAAAGGTATCAGCTAGAAATTTCTCTAGTTAATTACTTACAATAAGGCAATTGTCTTTTGTATTACAAGTTTTCTGAAATAGCATGTTTAAATATGCAAATTATCCATTATCTCATTAAATATGCACATATTTTAACACATTTCAGGAATCGAAATCTGAACTTTGGATAAAGCCAGGTTCAAAATTCTTGTTTCATTTTGTAGTCATATTAGTATCTAAGGCTTTTACAGAAGGGATATTGGATATCTCTCTTTATCACTCCATAAATCAGAAAATACTGTCAACAGCCCTAAAATATCAATTTTCGCCATGTTTTTAGGTATAAAATGTTGTATAATTCAGGCTATGAATGATATATGAACAAACCCTTCTGTAAAAGCCTTCATAATATTGATAGGAATATAACTGGAAGGTTTGGTGTCTCTACGTGCTCCTGAAGTTGAAATTTCGAACTCAGAGTAGGAGAAAAAACTCATTTTGAGAAAACGACCTTTAAAGATTGCAGTGAGGCGCTAGCTAAACCCTCCTGTTCTTTGGATGATAGCTTGCACATCGACGCACTCCGTGAAGGTATTTCATGTTCGGGGTCATTTGTTTTTTGTATAACCTTGCTTCGTGCAAGTGACAATTGTTGTCGTCTTCTCTGTGAACGTTTTTTTCGCCGTTCTTTTGTCATTTTGAGATTTCAATTTCGAGCGGAAAGCTAACCAGGAAGTGTTTTAGCACACCACGTGA
Source organism: Pogonophryne albipinna (assembly GCA_028583405.1). Classification (NCBI taxonomy): domain Eukaryota; kingdom Metazoa; phylum Chordata; class Actinopteri; order Perciformes; family Artedidraconidae; genus Pogonophryne; species Pogonophryne albipinna. The sequence goes on from CM053248.1 coordinate 8,170,083, forward strand.
CGCATCTGAACGAATCACGTTGTCAGAAATTGACACCAGCCAATGAGATTTCGTTTCTTGGTTTAAGACCCCTTTGTGCTTTCACGATTGGTTGCTGATACAAAGGAAATGACCATATTTGGATCCGATGAGATTGTGCAGGAGAGACACAGCTTTCCAGCGATATCTCTGTTGACATGGTGCACACAGCGGCCGCGGTACTTTGTTACGTTAGAATGCTAACTTTTGGTGAATTTAGGAGAAATCTACAGACGCAAATAGACAAACTATAGTAAAATAAACACTTAAATGTGTATTTTGTACGTTTTCCTTCCAAAAGCCTGAAAGAAAACATGTTATAGAATCAAAATAGCACAAAATCTCAAAATTGACCAGTACTTGAAAAACAATGTTTTTGCCTGCCGTGTCTCGCCTTAAATCTCCACTTAACTTATTTCCTTATTTCCTGTTACGTTCCCTTCTAAATCTAGGGGTACAAAGGGAAGTAACAACACACAAAATAACCGGCCGAGAGAAAAAGGAGAGGAAACTGAATGCTGAAGCCACAAAGTGAGGTTTGAATTAATAAAAAAGTAAAGAGGCTCACCAGCCAAATTGCAAAACAAAGATTAACTAAGGACAACTTTCTTTCAAAAGCAAGTGACTAACGTAAAACAATACACAAAGACAAACTGGAGCACATCTCCTAACAATTAGCAGAACACAGGTTGAACTAGGCCTCACACAGAGACACTACAGCACGTCACACAGGCTGCACACAGGCTGCACACAGGCTGCACACAGGCTGCACACAGGCTGCACACAGGCAGCCAGAGGAGAAGGAGAGAACGACTGCAGCCTTCCTCAGGTCCTTTATGGAAGCTCTGATTGAGGATTGGGAGCACCTGGGGGAGAGGCTGCACCTGGAGACAATCAGGGAGAGAGAGAGAAACACACACAAAAGCACACACACACAAGCACCAACTGCGGCACGTAACACAAACACATACCTTTATTGATAGATTTTGGTTCAGTTCTCTCATACCCCTTCCCACCAAACTGTGGGAAAGGGATATGAGAGAACTGAACCAGTTCGGAGCTAGTTCGGATCTAGTGCCTGATTGCAAACCACTTCTTCCTGCTTATGCCACAACAACAAACAGTCGCTAATGTCAGATAAACTTTGGTGGTTATGCTAACATAACCCATCCAATACAACATACATTTTAATAACCGCATTATAATGGTAAACGTTGTCACTTCAGACTGCCACATTGCCGTGAGTTAACGGTAGACTAAGCTCCGGTGGCGGGCAGCATATAATTCCAGCCAGCCTGTCCTCCTCCAAAAAACGACCAAATAGGTTGATTGTTCAGCAGCTTATTACGACCTATAGTCACGTTTTAAAGTTTAGCACCTCTAGTGGTCGCGTAAGAAACAACAATTTGCGGCAATTGCAAACGCTCCGGAGGGTCGTATATTCACAAGTAATCCTCTCTGGAAAATCCTAAATTGTATAATAGTTTGGCCATTAAAATGCATTTTGATTAGATTTCTAGCGAGAAGTGTATATTGTACTTTTAGAATCCAGATCCAGTGGATGTGTAGGATCTATACTGTAGATAGATATTACGAAGATTATTTGAGGTCTCGCCAGGAGAACGTGTATACATTACGTCTTTCCCCTATTCATTTCTATTGACGGCAGCGTACATGTAAAGTTCAATCAGGAGAGACGTGATGTATGAAATACATGTTTATTACCGGGACACATGATATGAGGGAATAGTGATTGACGGATTACAACAAGTGAATGAAATGATGTTTTGCCGATTAGGCTCCCGGTTTGCAGGATGATCATTCAGGAGGGGAAAACCGCTCCGATGAACCCCCCGGGGTCTAGACACTGGTGGCGGTGATAAGTGGTTCGGTCTGGTCTGAAGGGAGAAGGTTTTAGCTTGGCCCTGTATTAGGAGACAGGAGGCGAAGGGGTGGAGGAGGGTTGTGCGTTGACGCCTGAAATGACAACTGACAGAGAGGGAAGAGCAGATTTAAAAGGGTTAGCGGGTGCGATGATTGGCTAGCTGGGGAGTAACGCCCCCGATCACTTATTGGGAGAGGGGAGAGTATTGAAGTGACGTGTAACACCAGAGGATATTGGTCTTCCTGATTGAACTTGCGCTAAGCTTCATTTCACTCAGGAGAGACGTGATGTATGAAATACATGTTTATTACCGGGACATATAATATGAAGGAATAGTGATTGACGGATTACAACAAGTGAATAAAATGATGTTTGGCGATTAGGCCCCGGTTTGCAGGATGATCATTCAGGAGGGGAAAACCACTCCAATGAACCCCCAAAGAAGTGAAGTATGAAGTACTGAGATGTGAAGCATTTCTTCCCTACGGGCTGACTGCGGAGATCTGTGGATGAAATGAGAGATAGCACAGGGACATGATGAGATTGCCAGAATCGCTGCCGGGCCTACGTGAACGCCAGCCATGGGTTAACGCCTGGCGTAGCCGGGTTAAACATAGCGCAGACCCGCTGGCCGCAACCTGCACCGGTCGTATGAGTTGGAGGACTTGTTGCTCCAGCTGTTGGCAAATGCAGCTGAACCGCATCGGTAAACAATGAACCACTTCACTCTGGAGCAGAGTTTAAGAGTTTGATGCTATTTCTGCTGTATCAAGGAGTTTGTGGTGCAGAACCATTTATGATAAATTATTACATCACGGTCTGTTCCCCGATCTTTTTTTCTGATCTGAACAGATAAGTCCGATGTTTATTTGTATTTTTGTAATTGTATCTGTATTTTTCTTATAGTCAACAAATCCCACAAATGTGTTAACTTTATATTATAATTGCAGGAAAGGTATGAGAAACAGGATCCAGCTCTCTACATGATCCGCTTTGCGATTCTGAAGGACAAATAAAGGAGTCTGCCAGCAATTTTGTTTTGTATTTATTATTGTGACTAAAAGTCATGGTAACAAGCTGCTGAATATTAAATATTCTTGAAAAGATGGACATGCCATCGTCTCCTAGAGATTGTCAGGCTCTTACTGCAGTGCATTCTGGGCTGGGAAGATTTACTGCTGTCAGTGTCTGACAGATGTATTAAAACAGCAGAAAAATATTGTGGGAGCATGCTGTTTTTTGTTGGGAAAGTTTATTTGAAACTTGATAATAAAAAAATATCTGTGATTAATTGTTTAGCGCTGTCAAGCAAAAATGCATTTCTGTTCCTGCGGGGTTAAATAGGGAAGTGAGATGAGATGAGGAGACGACATTTTAAAGAACTTAAAAGGGCAACAAAAAAAACAAACAGATTTGATCTGAACTTGTGGGAAGTAAAGTCAATGAGTAACATCATCATCATCATCTGACATATCTTGGTCGAGAAAGTGTACAATTTCCACTTTTTATTGTAGGATGAAGTTCACATGTACCTAAACTGATGTCTAAAGAAATGTTGTAAACTTGCTGTGATGGCTGATTATTTATGGGATATATATATATAAGAATAAGTATATACAAGGATGTGTAATTTACATTATAGCCTATGTAAAGGTGAACTTCATTCAGATCCCAATCACAGGTTCTAACTTGTTCTCACTCCAAAATCAGGTAACCTTCCATGCAGCAGCTTCTACCAACTTCAACTATCTTCTCCTTGAACGGCGGTAAACGTATTCCCCTTTGGAAAACACACTTGCTTACTTCCGTGCTTTTGAGTAAAGTCAGTTTAATTTAGTTACTTTAAAGTGATTACATTACAGCAACTGCTAAGATTAAACATAGGCCAAGGTTCTTCCCGTCACAAAGGGTAGAACAGGAAATATAGTGGTAAGAGTCAAAGGGAGAAGAAGTACAAGAGGATAGTACACACAACATTGATCAAGACCCTTGTAAATCCCTTCTGATGTTACTCTTCATCCATAACAGAAAAATACATGGGTTGAGGAATAGATAAAAGAGAAGAGAAAAAGTTATAAAGTTCGCAAGAACAAAGTAAGACAACAATGAAAAGAATGTAAGGGGAAGCGACAATCAAATAAAAGAGAAAGATGTTCTGGGACAAGAAGAAGGCTTGGATGAAAGGGAAAATGAATATGAGAAGGATGGAAGAAAGAGAAGAGAAAATAAGACCAGAAGGGAACAAGGAAATTGCAGTGAGACAAGGATCTTTTCATGGACAGATTACCAACAGTATCAAAGCTTCTTTAATTTGAAAGTACAACAAAGTGGCAACATACTGAGGACTTTCACTCTTTCATACTCATCCAAAATCTTCAGTTCAAAGTTTGAACTGTTCCCGATTCTTCATTTAAAGGAGATTTTCTGTATTGTTTGTTTAACTGTGCAGTCTTGACTGGTTTAAAGTGGGCGGGACTACATTTGAAAAAGGCAATAATGTAATCATGCTGTGAGAGTTGTGACATTGAGAGAAGAGAGAATGGGAGGGATGAAACCCTCTTTAATGGTCACACATGCAGAGCACACAGCACACACAGTGACATTTGGCCTCTGCATTTAACCCATCCTAGTACCAGGAGTCTAGCACTAGGAGCAGTGGGCAGCTATTGTACAGCGCACGGGGAGGGAAGGGGGGTTTCCGGTGCCTTGCTCAAGGGCACCAGGGCAGGAGGTGGACTGGGACCTCTCCAAGTAGAAGTCCACACTCCATATTTAGGTCTGGTTCGGGGACTTGAACCGGCGACCCAACGGCTCACAGTACAAGCCCCTATTGACTGAGCCACTGCCGGAATGTATGCCCAGTGTTTAACTCATAATAACTGTCATGGTTATTTCCTAAATTATTACATAGACTAATGCACATTTAGTTATAAGTATTTGTTTTAAGGGTTTTGAGCATGGATGGTAACTTGATTACACATAAAGAAGTACCCATGTTTCCAGGTTGTTTGCTCCTAAACTGTGCACTGCTCTTCAGCAGATAATTTGCAATTCTCATTTAACAAAGCACCAATGGGGACAGTAAAAAGGTTCTAGGCCCATCTAAAATATAGTTGATAATAACGCGTGCCTCACAAAATCTTGTGTGAGTTTTGCTTGACTGCCAATATTCTTTGTCATTTTGGGATTTTATGTTCAGATGGTTGAATGCCAGTAGCCTAGGGTTAGGGTTATTGTGTATCAGTTGCATGTTAACCTACTTTTTAATAATAATAAAAAATCATTATTTTGTTTCACTACATGCTATAAAACTGTTATAGTTCAATTTCTTTAAGGGCTTTATGTGGATCAAATAGTATGTGAGAAGGTGGGACACTCCTGCTCTAATTGATCATTCATAAAGCAGAAGTATTTTTGACAGTAACTTCTATACTATAGGGAGTTGTAGTATTTTTAACTAAAAGGTGCAAAAGAGAGAGAGAGATCTTCACTGCGCATATTAATGCAGCCAACAAGGCTAAATGTCTCATTTCGTGAAAACAATTAATTTCACAACTTTTTATATTAACAACAACTCAGAATATAACTATCGAGAAAATTATAATTGGCTTATTAACTTTGGCTTTTTCGTGAGGTTGTCTTAACAGCAACAGACTTATTATATAGCTCAATTTGCCAGCTCAATATAACTTGTAAACCCAACTTTTTTCAGACAGGTTCAGTGGATGGTCTCATAATGAAGTCATCATGTAAAACAATAGGGGTTAATATGAAAGCTCGGTTCATCTGAGCTGCTAATTGTCAGTTTGATGTTTTTAATGTTACGTTTTTTAATGTAATCAAGTCATAAAACCCCACATGTTATTCATTCAAAACTCAATATAAACTCTAGAGCAGGGGTCGGCAACAGGCGGACCGCGGTCCGGATCCGGACCCAGATGCCGACCTATACGGACCCGGACCTATAATCAATACATTAATAGCGGATTTCAATTTTGACGGGGCGATTCTATTTTAACCGTCGCCGACAGGGTGCGAAAGAGACGAGTGAGAGATACAGGGAGAGAAATACAGAAGAAGAGACGAGAGCGCGGCAGAGAGAAGCGGAGAGGAAAGTGAGTGAAGAGAATAATTAGCGATACAGGGAGAGAAGCGGAGAGGAGAGTGAACAGGCGTGTTAGCGGCAGACAGGGAGAGACAAATAATTACACATGGCGCTCTCCAAGAAGAGGAAAGTGGACAGTGAGAACAGAGCTTTTAACCCTGAGTGGACTCATTCGTGTTCATCCTGCCCACTGGGAGCACAGAACCAGTCTGTCTCATTTGTTCAGAGACCGTGGCGCTCATTAAAAGTGCCAAAACGCCACTATGAGACAAAACACAAAGTGTTAGACCAAACATTCCCTCTCAAGTCAGAACTGAGGTCACTAAAAATAAGCACTCTCAGAGCCCAATATGATCAGTCGACCAGGATCAAAATTAATACTAAATATCGTTCCAGCGCAGGCTAACCGAGGCTAACCAATGAGCTAACCGAGACTAACCAATGAGCTAACCGAGGCTAACCAATGAGCTAACCGAGGCTAACCAATGAGCTAACCGAGACTAACCAATGAGCACCTGCATGTGTGTATGAGAATGGCCCTGACACCATTTCAGCCCAGATTTACAAACTCCTGGCAGGACAAGCTCCAGCTCAATTATCACACTGAATTAAAACAAAGTGAGTGAGGGACTGCAATATAAGAGGGAAAGAAAGAGAAACTTTAAAAGTGTTCAATTGTTATGATGTGTAAAGACTGATATTGTTCTATAATCGGCTGAAACTGTTAAGTCATGATGTGAAACGGTTAACAAAGAAAAAGAGAAACTCACTTTATTTTATTTATCTAAAATTAAGCACTTTTAAGATGCACATATTTTCAAAAGCTATTTTATTTATTTTCTCTATTTCATTTTAATGCAGCCCGAGAGGAACATTACACATATCCACAGTATTTACTGTATATCTGTAGAGTTCAATGTTAATTGACAATACACATTGTTGTTTATGAATTGCACTTTCTTTATTTGATTGGCAGTCAGTTGTTGATTACATGCAGACGTTGATAAAGCTACAGCTACTTCAATATATCACACTAATTCATAAAGCAACTTAGACATTTTGATGTTCCGGACCTTTGCATGGGGAGATTTTCTCTAACTGGACCTCGTTGAATTTTAGTTCAATACCCCTGCTCTAGTGTATAGGTGATCGTTTAAAAAACAATCAACCCTGCAATGATAACACAGCCTTAAAGATAATGAGCATATGTTCTTAATTGTAAATAAAACCTGTTTATGTCCCTACATTTTTCTCTGCTTTCCCCATCCTCTCACTCCATGTTGGGTTTCCAAATGTATGATGAGAGAAATTAAGTAAGAATAAGAATCTAATATAGCAAATAACTTATGATGTGATTATCAGCCGAGTTTACATCACCTGAACCATATTCAAACCAATAAAAAGGAGTTTTTTAAGTTATTTACTTTTGTGAAGACATGTCAACGATGTACTGCATTACTAAAATACAGTTCATAGCACTCAAAGCAAGCACTTGTTGTTGTGTCCAGAACGTCTGAAATGTTTCTTATAAAGCTTCTATTTACTTTAAGCCTTTCTGTATGGCTTCATATAACCTGTCAACAGCAATCTGAACCATTTTGCAAAGAGAAGACAACCACTTTTCTTTGTTTGTGTATTTGTTTACCTGAACTTAACTACTTGAGAGGGGAAATTCTCTGTAGACACTGGTTTATATGTTTTCACATCTATGTTCATCTGAGCTGCTGTGCATTGACTTATAGACTTTGGTTGTGCTATTAAATAGAGCTAATTGGAAATGTAGTAGAAAAATGGTCTAGGTCTAGGTCTAGAATTTCTACCAAATGACGTACTTATTTCCAGGCAATTTCTAGGAAATGATAAAGAAAAAATTCTGAATTTATGCACACAAAAAAAAGAAGCTTCCTGTCTGAATTGACTCGATTATTTTTAATTGACTGAGGCACCGTCCACACAGAGACGATTTCAGTTGTATCCGCTACAGTTCTCTATCGTTTAGACCAGGGGTATTGAACTAAAATTCAACGAGGTCCAGTTAGAGAAAATGTCCCCATGCAAAGGTCCGGAACTTCAAAATGTCTAACTTGCTTCATGAATTAGTGTGATATATATTGAAGTAGCTGTAGCTTTATCAACGTCTGCATGTCATCAACAGCTGACTGCCAATCAAATAAAGAGAGTACAATTCAATAACAACAATGTGTATTGTCAATTAACATTGAACTAAACAGATATACAGTAAATACTGTGGATATGTCTAATGTTCCTCTCGGGCTGCATTTAAAAATAAAATAGAGAAAATAAATAAAATAGCTTTTGAAAATGTGTGCATCTTAAAAGTGCTTAATTTTAGATAGATAAAATGTAGCAGCAGCTTGAGTTTCCCTTTTTCTTTGTTAACCGTTTCACATCATGACTTAACAGTTTCAGACGATTATAGAACAATATCAGTCTTTACACATCATAACAATTGAACTGTTTTAAAGTTTCTCTTTCTTTCCCTCTTATATTGCAGTCCCTCACTCACTTTTTTTTATTCAGTGCGAGAATTGAGCTTGAGCTTGTCCTGCCAGGAGTTTGAAAATCTGGGCTGAAATGGTGTCAGGGCCATTCTCATACACACATGCAGGTGCTCATTGGCCACGGTCTCTGAACAAATGAGACACACTGGCTCTGTGCTCCCAGTGGGCAGGATGAACATGAATGAGTCCGTCCACTCAGGGTTAAAAGCTCTGTTCTCACTGTCCACTTTGCTCTTCTTGGAGAGCGCCATGTGTAATTATTTGTCTCTCCCTGTCTGCCGCTAACACGCCTGTTCACTCTCCTCTCCGCTTCTCTCCCTGTATCGCTAATTATTCTCTTCACTCACTTTCCTCTCCGCTTCTCTCTGCTGCGCTCTCGTCTCTTCTTCTGTATTTCTCTCCCTGTATCGCTCACTCGTCTCTTTCACCTCCTGTCGGCAGCGGTTAAAATAGAATCGCCCCGTCAAAATTGAAATGTCCTATTAATGTATTGATTATAGGTCAGGGTCCGTATAGGTCGGCGTCTGGGTCCGGATCCAGACCGCAGTCCGCCTGTTGCCGACCACTGGTTTAGACGGTTCGTCCACACGAAGCCGAAACGGAGCCGCGGTTTCGGAGCCCGAATCCGATACACTGTGAAAACGGCACTCAAAGTGGGTAAGTGGGTACCTCTCCTGCTCACCACCATGTCACCCGCGTTATTGCTGATTCGTTTCGCCAACAACAACAACAACAATGGCGGATCACAGGGTTGCGTTCGTGCTCCAGACGCTACTGACCATGATACAGATGTTAGTGCAAAATCTACAGCTCCTCTACCACAACCATCAGCAACAAGTGGACATGGAGAACTACATTAACTACATGTTGCTAAATCCACCGCGAAGAATAACCAGAAGGGCAACCATGCTCGGGGGGTCTTATTCGCTGCTTTTGGTGTATTTTGTGGCGGAAGACAACCTATTCTCACTTCCAACTCGGCCTATGTTGACGTTATGTCAGGGTCCTTGTCGTCACTTTCCAACGCAAGGGGGGGCCCTTTAGCGTCGAGTTTCAACTATCAGGGAGTCCCATTGACTTGCATAGAGCTCCCTGAACGTTGGTAATAGCTCTAAAATAAATCTAACTCAATATCATGTCCGTGAGGACCGAGGGTCGGAGCAGCTCAGAGTGGTTGCTTTAGAGAATTTTACACCCGGAAGTAAGTATTCTCTCCGCTTTGTTCAAGCTCTGTGATTGGATGTTTGAGTGGCAGTGCGCCGAGGGTTACGCCGAGCGTCAAACAGCACTTTGAAATGGAATGAAACCACGGCAGACTGTCCAAAACTGGATTTGAATGGGTCCACCACCCACCTCCCCCACCCCGTTCCCAGAACTACACATGCTGGCTATTGTGTGTTTCGCATGTCCTATGGCACGTCTCTACTGGGAATTGTAGTTTTAAAAGACGTTTTCGTATTTCCCATAATAAGACGTTGCCAGTATTAAACTGTGTACATCCCTGGATGTCACGATCTGTCTTTGTTGTGTTTTGTCTTGTCTTTTTCTGTCTTTGGTTTCATGTTTTATTTTGAAGAGTCTTCACCCCCTGTCTTGCCTGTCGCTTTCTGTCTGTTTTCCCTCCTACCTGATTACCCGATTGTGTTCACCTGGTGCCCCTGTGTTTTCTCCTCCCTCCTCACCTGTGTCTTGTTTGTGTGATTAATCTTGTGTGTATTTAAGTTCTGGTTTTTCTGTCTGTCATTGTTGGTTAATTGTTTGTCGTTGACTGTGTTCACGAGGTAGTGTGCCTTTGTTCCTTAAAAACCTTGAAATAAATGTATTTTTTCTGTTTATTCTGCATTTGGGTCCTGCCTGCTTCACTCTCCTTAACAGAATGAACCATCCACAAATGGACCCAGCAGATGATCCATTTGAGGTAGAATTACAACATTTTACCTTTTATTTGGCTTGCTGCTTTGATTGGTGGAAGGGAGGGTCCAGTGTTCAGCAGAAGAGAGCCCCGCTCTGGTAGAGGCGCACCGGTTGGCAACAGAGAAACCATGGTTGTTGAAGTTCTTACCTGGCTGGATTATGGACTTCCTCCAGATGTGTGATTCCCGGCCTGCTAGCTCCAGGTATGCTAGCCCCCTGCCTCCCAATTCCCAACCTGACACCATACGTCTCAGTGTGTTCCGTCTGGAGTCCATCCCTGCTTCTTCCCCATTTCCTGCTCCTGTACAGGAGCCGTTCTCAGGTACTCGTCTGGCTTTTGGAGGTCCACTGAGCCTCCAAAAGGCTCCTAAGAGAAGGAGTCGCAAGTCCAGGCTCGCAGCCCGAGCCCCAGAAGCCATGGTTCCATGCTCCAGTGCCGGCCCACACAGCCATGGTACCGTGCTCCAGTACCATCCCACACAGCCATGGTTCCGTGTTCCGGTTCCGTGCCCAGAAGCCATGGTTCCTGCTCCAGTACCGGCCCACACAGCCATGGTTCCGGCTCCAGAACCGGCTCACACAGCCATGGTTCCGGCCCCAGCAGCCATGGTTTCGGCCCCAGTTCTGGCCCCAGCAGCCATGGTTCCAGCCTTAGTCCTGGCCCCAGCAGCCATGGTTCCGGCTCCAGAACCGGCCCACAAAGCCATGGATCCATGCACCAGTACCGGCCCACACACAGCCATGCATCCGTGCTCCATTACCTGGCTTACACAGCCAGGGTCCATGCTTCTGTTCCGTGCCCAACAGCCATGGTTCCGGCTCCAGTACTGTGCTGACGCCAGCTCCCTGTGTCATGTCGGCGTACCGGCCGACTCCAGCTCCTCGTCTCCTATTGGCTCAACGGCCGACGCCAGCTCCCTGTGTCCTGTCGGCGTTCCGGCCGACTCCAGCCCCCCGTGTTCTGTCGGCGAACCGACCGTCTCAAGTCTCCTCTCAAGTTCCTTCTCGAGTCCCCTCTCGAGTCCCCTCTCGAGTCCCCTCTCGAGTCCCCTCTCGAGTCTCCTTTTGAGTCCCCTCTCGTGTTCTCTCTCGAGTCCCCTCTCGTGTTCCCTCTCGAGTCCCCTCTCGTGTCCACTCTCGAGTCCCCTCTCGTGTTCCCTCTCGAGTCTCCTCTCGAGTTCCATCTCGAGTCCCTTCTCTAGTCCCTACTCAAGTCCCTACTCAAGTGCCGTTGGAGGTTCCGCTGGGGGTTCTGCCAACCCTATGTCCTGTCCCGTTGGGGGTCCCGCCGACTGCTCTTCTGCCGGGGTCCTGCCAACCCTATGTCCTGTCCCGTTGGGGGTCCCGCCGACTGCTCTTCTGCCGGGGGTCCTGCCAACCCTATGTCCTGTCCCGTCAGGGGTCCCGCCGACTGCTCTTCTGCCGGGGGTCCTGCCAACCCTATGCCCTGTGCCGTCGGAGGCCCCGCCGACTGCTCTTCTGCCGGGGGTCCTGCCAACCCTATGTCCTATGCCGTCGGAGGTCCCGCCGACTACTCTCCTGCCGGGGGTCCTGCCAACCCTATGTCCTGTCCCGTTGGGGGTCCCGCCGACTACTCTTCTGCCGGGGGTCCTGCCAACTCTATGTCCTGTTCCGTTGGGGGTCCCGCCGACTGCTCTTCACCCGGGGGTCCTGCCAACCCCGATGTCTTCACGGCTGGACTGTTAAAATAGTGAAGTAAAAACAATAAGTGTGGCTTGATATTGAGTTAGAAATAGGTTGATAACGCTGTGCGAATGGATCTGCGGAGAGCATTTCTCCGCGATCCCAACTCGTCTATTACCAACGTTCAGAGAGCTCTATGCAAGTCAATGGGACTCCCTGATAGTTAAAACTCGGCGGTTAAGGGCCCCCCTTGCGTTGGAAAGTGACGACAGGGACCCTGACATAACGTCAACATAGGCCGAGTTGGGAGTGAGAATGTGTTGCGGAAGTACAGCGCCACTTACAGGCCCGGCATATGTACTACAGCATCTCCAGCGTTTTCGTGTGGACGGACACATTTCTTGAGCCGATTCCGTGTGGACGGAAGACTTTTTGTCTCCGTTTCGTCTCCGTGTGGACTGGGCTTCAGTCTCAACTTGCAAACAACATTGGAAACATATTGTGAAATCCGACCCTACAGTGCATTGTTGGCTTTTTTGTGGATATGTTTTTAATTTTAATTTGAAAATAATTTGCACCAACAAGGTTCCCAAACAACAACCAGTTTTTCTCAGTATGTTGCACGATCATTCCTTTAAATCAGCAGATGTTCTGATGAGCTCCAGCTTTCCAAACGTGTCTGCAGAGATCTTCTTCTTCTTCTTCTCTCTGTGTGTGTGTGTGTGTGTGTGTGTGTGTGTGTGTGTGTGTGTGTGTGTGTGTGTGTGTGTGTGTGTGTGTGTGTGTGTGTGTGTGTGTGTGTGTGTGTGTGTGTGTGTGTGTGTGTGTGTGTGTGTGTGTGTGTGTGTGTGTGTGTGTGTGTGACCTCTTGCCTCAAACTGTTTTGACAGCAGCCTGCTGTTTTACTATCTCCCTGCAGCTTTGACACAGCGTTGAGTCTGTCTCCATCACTGTGTGTTTTTTCTTCTATGTGTGTGTTACTGTGTGTAACTCATCAGTTTATGATGTGTTTTGGCAGTACCCCACTGTTTAAGTGTTTTCCTGTGGCTCTGACAAAGTGTCAAGTCTGTCTTTCTACTGTGTGTTTTACGATTGTGTGTGTGAGTGTGTGTCCGGATCCCTGCTGTTTGATGGCCTCCTGTGTCTGTCTCTCTCTCCGTGTGTCTTTTCCTCCACAGTCCAACCTCACTGAAACACAAAAAAACAAAAAACTGTTACCGTCGATTATCCACGATTATATCAAGATTACAGAGACAGATCTGAACAGTACATTGGAAAAGCATGGAGCTTTGGGAGGCTACACATAGATAAATGCTAATGTTGGAATGATAACTTTCTCAACAGGATGATGTAGAAGGCATAATGTGTCGGGTCACCTGCTTTAAGTGGTCATATGTAATACTAATCCATGTCATTAAAATCCATCTTGCTCTCTGGAAAAAATATATTTTCCTTAAATGCTGAACTACCCCTTTAATATTTAATACCAACAGAGGAGTATAAAGAGAGAGTGCAAATTGAGACATTCTGGAGGTTTCTGGAAAGCTTGAAAAAGCACTGCTGAAACTTTTTCAAATAATTGAATTTATGATGTACAGATTTACTGTTGTTCTCCTGGACATGATGAAGTGCGGAAACATCAGGCGAGTAAATCAGCCGGCTGGGTTCATAATGTTTGAATCAGTTTCTGAAATGTTGACTCACTTATTTCTCAAGAGGGGATTGTTCAAAGGCAAAATAAAAAAATCCAATCCAATTTTAGACCCACAGCTTCAAATAAAACCATGCTACTTTTTCAAATTATATTTTTAGAGAACACATGGACTAACAACAAAGTTGTAGAATTGCCCAACAAGAAACTAACGGAGTTGTTGTTAAAGTAAAATTAGTTTGTTTTGTCACAAAGATAATTAACTTGTGGTAGAATAAAACATGTTACTTTACTTTAAGTACTTTTCACGGGAAATACTAATGTTGTTTATAAATCATTCTGAATGCAGGACCTTTACTTGTAACTTGTGCTTTTACACTGTGGAACACATGATCCCAGCAGAGTCTTCCCCTCTGTCTTTGACAGAGCTGCTGATCTAAAAAAGAAGAGCCTCTTTCTGACATTTATGATGACAACTCTAAGGACTATAGTTTATTTTACTCTGCTCATCAGAGTGGTAGAGCGCAGATGCTCAACATGCACAGTGACATCTATGACATTTAGACAAGGACAAATGCAGTGCATCATTCAAGATCAAAAGGCTGCCCTCATCCATCAATTTAATCGTTGCAACACATAAATAAAAACCTGACCTCAACCCCACAGGCAGTACATATCATTCCACCAATGGGTTTATTTCACAATGACTCTGAACCTAATCCCAGACCCCTGAAACTATGCATTGTTACTTGGACATGTAATAGTTCTTCCTTCCTGTGAAATATAGTTTATTATCTGAAATGTTTCACTTGTGTATAATGCTAGGGTTAAGCTTAGTAACGTCTATTAGGGTCAGCGTCAGGGGCGGACTGGCCATCTGTGTGTTCTGGAGAATCACAGAATGGCCGGTCGTCAGCGGGCCGTCGGCGGCCGGCTCGGTTCGCTGACGGCTGGCACCGCCCTTTATTTTTTATGTTTTTAAACGGCATAATTTAAGTTGCGCTGACAGGCGACAGAGGTCCACAGTTTCCCCGCAGCGGTTGGAGGTCCCGCCGTCACCTGTCTCGCCGGGGGTCCTGCCAACTCCTTGTCCTCTTCCGTGGGGGATCCTGCCGACACCTGTCCCGCCGGGGGTCCTGCCTACTCCTTGCCCTGTTGCGTTGGTGGTCCAATCGACACCAGCCCTTGCTCCATCCGGGGTCCCATTGACACCAGCCCATGTCATGTCCAGGATCCCGTCTACGCCTGTCCCACCGGCTCCGGTTCCTGTCCGGCCGACACCGGGTCCTGCCCAGCCTCCGGAGCTGTCCGGTCAGCGCCTACCTGCCCGTCCTCCGGAGCTGTCCCATCAGCGCCTACCTGCCCGTCCTCCGGGGTCGCTGCCTTCTTGCCCGTCCTTGTGCCCGGCCCCCTGAGTTCCCCAGCCGCGGTCTTCGTCCTCGAGCCCGGCCCCCTGAGTGCCGCGGTCTTCGCCCTCGAGCCCCGCCCCCTGACTTTCCCGGCCGCGGCCTTCGGGCCCGGCCCCCTGACTCTTCCAGCCGCTGCCTTCGCCCACATGCTCGGCCCCCTGAGTTCGCCCGCTGTGGCCTTTGCCCCTTTATGAACTCTGCCTTGCCCCCGGGCCGTCCGCCTGAGACCTCCTCCTCAAACTCTGCCTTGCCCCCGGGCCGTCCGCCCGAGACCCCCACCATGGACTCTGCCTTGCCCCCGGGCCGTCCGGCCGAGAACCCCTCAATGAACTATGCCTTTCCTGGGCTGTTGATCCAGACCCGTCCTCCGGGCCCCCTCCACCCACCCATTTGGAAATGTTTGACTTTGTGTAGGGACGTCTGGAATCCGTCCCTTGAGGGGGGGGGTTATGTCAGGGTTTGAGTCTAGTTGTGGGGTTATTTTGCTGTTCTGTTCTCCCTGTCATGTTTTCCTCCTTGTTTCTTGTCTGGTCCTTCTCCCTGTGTTTTCCTCCCTGTCGTTAGTTTCCCTGGTGTGTCTAATTGTCTTATTGTGTTCACCTGTTGCCCTTGTGTTTCTCCTCCCCTGCCCGGCTGTTTCTCGTCTCGTGATTACCCCTCCCTGTATTTAGTCTTGTCTCTTCCTGTGTTCGGTGTCGGTTCATTGTTTGTTTTTCCCGTCTCCCTCCATGTCAGTCTTCGTCATCTTTTTTGTATTATATCTTCCTTGTGCTTCCTTTGTGTTTTTGCCATGTTTTTGCCATCAGCTTTTAAAATAAAGCTCGCTTTTGTTTTTCGAGACCAACTTACCTTTTTTTTGTAGTCTGCTTTTGGGTCCTCCCTTTCCCAAACCATAACAGCCTCTTCTCTTTAACCTGTTTTCTTTTCACGAAACTGTGTCTCAGGGCTTCTTAACATTTAAAAACCTATTAATGTGTCATACCCGATTAACGGGAAGAAACTCAGCTAACTGACTATACGAACCATTTTTACCGAAACAAAACACAAGTCTCACAAGAAAATGAGCCCTGAGCGAAAAAATGCTAACACACTTAACACAGAACTCTAGGTATAAATACCCTTATTACATATCGGATCTGCACAAACAAGATTATCGATTAGTAAACTGAGATTCCACAGATTCTAGGGGTATAAGTATCATCACTGACTAATCAGAACTCGTGACAGGGGAAGCGAAAACAGACATCACAACACGGAGCTTTACCGAGCAAAAACGAGAGTCATTAAAACGATAAAAACGCTGCTGAAGGTTAATCCA
Source organism: Pogonophryne albipinna (assembly GCA_028583405.1). Classification (NCBI taxonomy): domain Eukaryota; kingdom Metazoa; phylum Chordata; class Actinopteri; order Perciformes; family Artedidraconidae; genus Pogonophryne; species Pogonophryne albipinna. The sequence continues at coordinate 8,186,549 of CM053248.1, forward strand.
TAGGTTAATCTAATGTGTCTGTGTCACCTTGAAAATATTACTGATAATCCATCGTCATATTTATGGAAAAAACTGAGTTTTCATACATAGCTATTATGATAGCTACAAGAGTGTATGACAGCTTCCGGTTTTGGGCATTCTGGCTGTGCATCACTCTATTCACCAATGGGTAATGTTTAGATGGATTTTAGGAACTTCCCCTCGATTCTATTGGCTCTAACGGTTAAACAGAGATTTCAATCATCAAAATCGACCGATGGGTTCCAGAGATATGGAAAATCCACCCAAATGACCCCAGAAGTGTTTTTTTTTTTCTAAATCTCTCTAAAAAGGTAATTTAACTGGAAACAGGGTACTTATATGTTATAGTTTGGATTCCTAAAGCTTGTAGTCTACTATCACATCATTCAAGGGTGGTTTTCACTATAAGTAATGTGTTTTTTTTGGACGTACACTATCATTTACATTTTTTTACTATGTTCAATCCATGGGCGTCGCAGCCATTATATGAGGGTGGGACAAGTCCCCCCCACTTTTTCAAATGATTAGTTTAGACCCCCCCACTTTTACCATGTGGAAAATCTGTGCATCGGTCTCTCCACTCGCCGCTCTCTGTAGAGCGCTGTGTCAGTGCTTCACTATCAAATCCATTCCACTTGCTTATTGAGAGAATGCCCAAATCAATGAAACTCCGTACCATGTTTTCACTGCTACTTTGTACCAAGGCAGATTCTCACATAGCGCGCGCATGTTCAAGGAGTGTTGTCATAGTTGGACAGCTCAGGGTCCTCATTTATAACGCTGTGCGTAGGATTCACGTGGGAAGGTTGCTTATGTAGTAGAAATCCAAAAAATAGGTACAGAAATGTTACGACATTTTCCGATTCACCAAACATTGCGTACCGGCGAGGAAAGTGCGTACAGCACTTCCTACGCCGGTTTCCCTTTATAAATCACAATCGACTCGAAATGCGGTGCAGCTTTTGCGGGCTTCACGTAACGCCCATATTTGCCTATAAATAGTCAAAGAAACGGCCATTCATTCATTCATTCTGACTGACTTTATGAAGAAGATCGCAGGAAATGACGACAGAACAGCTAAAAAAGACATCTCACACCGTGTCAGATTTTGGTTATTTTGGGGAGGTCGAGATAAATCATATTGTTTGGTGGATGCAGTTTGAACCAGAGTAGCAGCATGGAGGTCAGATCGTCACCAAAATAAATAAATAAGTGGTCCGAAAAAGGTTAATGACAAAAAGAATACACATAGCCTTCCTCAGGCAGTGTGTTTGTACCCGGGGACAGGAGACACCCCCTTGATGAGAAACTGTAAGAAATGACCGGGGAATCCCTCCGGAGTGGAGTCATGACGACTGGATCTGAATTATGTTTTTGTTTGGTGGTTTGTGTCCCAGCTGTCGATCAGCTGTGCGCAGCGTCTCCACTGCAGCCTGTGCATCTCAACCCTCCCCGCAGCAACTATATATCCACCAGTTAAAGGAAATACAACCAATGTGTTGTGTTATATTAGCTGTACAATTTACCACATATGGTGTTCTTAGTTTCCATACCTCCTGTGTTTTACGAGCGACTTATCAAGTCTTGGCAAACGGCATAAAACACGATTAAACATGATAGTAGCCTATATATAAAACCATGCTCGTACAACCTATAGAAATGCAAAACGGTGTCAGTTTAGACGTAATTCTGTCCTCCTGCTTACCGCATCATTTATGAGAAAACATTTCATAACATTAACACAACATATTCGAGGTGGTTTTAAATAACATATCCGTATTTATTTATTTCTCCAAGTTATGTTTTTGTGTGCACTGAGGAGTCTCAAACAGGCGTTTGTTTAATCATTTTAAGATTGGATTTAATCAATGTTTGAAAATTAATTCTTCATATATGATAAATGAGAGGTAACATTTTATTTATGGTATTATTTCCACATATTTCTCTCCATTCTTCCTTCTGCCAACGCGGTGTCGCAGTTTCTCGTCTCTCCCGTTTTTGTGTTAGTGTGTACGCATGGGTTAGAGTAGGGGTACTCAAATACAAATCTTAAAGGTCCAACATTTTTTTCTTCCAATAAGACAAAGGTCCGTTTATTACGGTCATTCAAACTTTTAAACAATTGCAACAAGATTCTTAACACGAGGTTGCAAAAATAAAAATAATCTGTGTGCAGCAGTTTTCATTGTTATTGTGTCTGTGCTTGATCCCTCAGAGTCGCAGTGTAAGAGCTGCACAGTTATGAATAAAGGCAGCTGCACCCTCTTTCATTCAGCATTCCCATTATTGCTTTATAAATGTCTTGCCCCCTTGTGTGTCCACTGAGGTTCGTCAGGCCCAACACATCTTCAACAAACTCCCCCTTTGCCTCATCATAAAAACTCACAAACACCAGCAACTGAGCATTGTCAGTGGTGTCAGTGGACTCATCCACAGCTAAGGAAATGCACTGTGCATTTTTTATTCTATCACAAAGCTGATTAATCAAATCACCAGTCAGTATTTATGTTCTTCTGGTTGCTGTGGAATCTGAGAGGGGGATTTGCTTGATTTCACCTGTTATTTCCTCTTTTTGTTTGCCTTCAAACATGGTCTCCATCACTTCAGTCATGCATTATTTTATACTTCACTTATTATCCAGTGGTATTCCCTTACCTACTGGCCTAGTTAAATCAAAGTGGTTACTTTTTTTTGGCTGGGCAGTGTAGTTTTACACACCGTCTTATTTGACCCCCACAAAGAATATAAAAAAATATATATTTACACACGTAAGGTCATCATCTTAACAGAGCAGAGCATCAAGTTGACATGTCTATTACAGCTGAATGCGGCGATTACCATTTTGTTCAGCAAAACTCCTCACAAAATTAGTAAGATCAACAGCTTTAGTGCGTTTTGATTCAATGCTGAGTACAGCCAAACTTGACAGTCTCTTCTCTGTCATTGTAGACCGCAAATACCTCATTCCTTCAGTACTTGAGTCCAAATGCTTCTCGTTTTGCGCCGTTCAAATGTAATCGCCGCCAATCATATTTCCACGCTCGCGCCATGGCCGGGGGAGGGGTTACAAGACGTGCATCTTGTGCTGCAATCTCTTGCACTCGGACATTAGAGACTTTCTCTCATAAATGTCCGATGAGCCACAACTTTTCTTTCAAACCACCCAGCTGCCTATTTTTAGGGTGGCAGTTGCCACCCCATGCCACCCCGGTAGGTGAAGCTAGGCTACTAGCTACAGTACAGATGCAACTAGATGAGCTGTTAACTCTAGCTCTAACTTTTTTTTTTTTAAACACACACGCATTTTTCCCACCCGTATTCCGCGAAGACCCGCCCTACTGTGCCTCTGATTCGCAGGCTGTTGGTGGTGGGAAAAAACGCTGACGGGATACTGAATGTGATGGACCAAAGCGTTGACAGACACACACAGACAGTGGAACAGTCGTACATGCAGAGCGCTGTTTGCAGTGGACATAGCGGAGAATTTTGACTCGTTGCGTTGTGGCGATGTCTCGCAGATAACACAGATAATACATATGAAAAGTATAATTAGCTGAGAGTCCAGAGAAAGTTGTGGTTCGGTCCGGATCCGGACCGGAGTCCGGACTTTGAGGATGCCTGGGTTAGAGTTTGCGTGGAGGACCGCATGTTTTCCCGTCAAGTTAGTATTTTATAAATCGCAAACATTGCGTAGAAACTGGCGTACGCCATTTTTTGAGCGTATATCCCTTTATAAATGAGGCCCTAGATCTGTTGTATGAAGCGATGCCGGTAGCGGAGGTAAGGCACACACACCAAGTTTTCATGACATTGTTAATACAGCGAAAATCAAAGCTGACGATCTCTTGGTTTGATATGTTTTCTCCCCCAGACAACATGGACATGAGAACATTTTTTTCAAAGAAGAGGAAAGTAAGTCATCAACTGGTAGCAGTTAATCAGTTAACAGTGATGGCGTCTCACTTCTGGAGAGGAGTTTCGTCTTTATGTCATGATAGAGAGATACAAATAGTGAATAGTTTAGATGAGAAAAGGCATCGAAATGCCAGGTTACTAGTATTTATCATGTAAACAGGGAACATGAATAACCCGATCTCTCTGTGCTCATGTAAACACCATGATGTCCATGTCGAGACGCAGTCAGTGTGTTTTACTGGAGCCTCAGTTCGATAAGAGATTATTTTCTGAGTTCTTTAATTTAGGTACTCTCTCTCAAAATGGTAATGTGCATTATGTTTTAATTATACTTCTTATCATTCAGAAGCTTTTTGTGTGTGTTTATGTTTTACTGAGTGCTTATAGGCAATTTCCATCCCAGTATTCAGTTAACTGTTTATTTTCTGTGCACATTACATAGACTAGCTAATATTCTACCTACTGCTTTGGGTCTTCAAAATGTCCAATGTCACAGACTGGGACTTACTTTAGAGTCAGTTATATTTACATTCAGTATGACTTGTTATGATTCAATGTGAAAGAGTATACTGCTCAATAAATAATGATCACTTCACCACCTCTCTTGACATTTAGGCGCTTGAGAGTGAGTCAGAGGCAGAACAGGGACAGTGGAGAGAGGTCCGTTGCTGAGGTGAGTGATGAAAGGGAAATGACAGTTTAGAGTAGATTGTGATGTGGACTCTCATCCCAGAATGTTAAGGAAATCAGTGGGGATATTGAACAGGAAACATTTCAGTCAAGGGGCATCATATGACCAATATAGACAGAAGAGCAACATTTATTTGAACATTTAAGTCAATGATACCATTCCTAGGTGAACTTAACATCTGTATGGAGTCGGATCAGTCTCAATATTAATAAATGCTCACAGAAGGATTCACACATGTATTTTGCGATTTATATATAAATGACTCTCCACAACAACATCTCTCAATGCACTCACAAATATACAAAAAATGGGCATTTAAACTGCTTTTTATTAATTCAAAGACGGCTCTGAATTAATAATCAAATATGTTTCCTTTCTTTACTACTGGATGAAATTACAAAATGTACCCATCATTTTCCTCATGCTAGTATAGCCACATAAAAGTATCAAACCACCTGTTAATGCACCAGAATACAGGAAATCTATATATTTTTTTGTGGGGGGCGACCCCCACACCCCCCGTTAAAAATGTCCCCCCCACATTCAGGATGCTTCCTACGCCCATGGTTCAATCTGAATTTACTTTAAAATAAAAAAAATCTATATTGATTCTGACTCTTCTACATCAAACTCACAGGTTTATCATTGCTTTGAGAAAAAAGATTATTAATTTACCCCTTTTTAGAAGTGAAGTTATAGTCATTTGTTCTGGGAATGTCATTTTCGAGCCTGAGACCTGAAAAACAGGTTCAGGGCTTAACAGGTTAACATCTACATGCTACTGTTACGCCCCTGATAAAAGGGGAGAATTATGACAAGAGTCAAAGTTAGGTTTCATTCTCCAGTACTTTACTCGAGTCAGTCAACAAATGCAACACCTTGCACATACAACTTGGCTATTAACACTGTATTTCAATCATGAGACTCCTTAATTACCACCATATCATTGATAAGATAATATAATTGACAACATAGCAGAACCCTCACAGAATTATTTAACTAAAATATAAAGACAACATATTACATATAACTGTGTGCATACACAATACACAAGATGGCGGCAAGCGCGGCTACGCAGTGTTTGTTTATGTAACCATGGAGACGTTACTACCATGGGCGTCGCCTGGGGTACCCCGGATGTTTTTTCTTTAGCCCCGGACAAATTCTCCCTCAATAATATAATACATTAACCGTACTTTACCTAGAGCAGGCAACAGTGCCAAGTTGCGACACCCGCCAGCGCGCGATTTCTTGAACTTTTCAAATCCCAGGTAGGCCAACTATGGCGAATTCTAAGAAAAGAAAAGTGTCTGAAGAAAACAGAACGTTCAATGGTACGTGGGCAGATTCATTTGCTTTCACTGCTGACGAGACTGGTTTACCAGTATGCTTAATATGTAATGAGAAACTAGGAAACAACAAAAAGTCAAATGTCGCAAGACATTTCCAGAATAAACACGCAGCCTTTGCTCAAAAATATCCGGATGGAGATGAGAGAAAAAAAGCCGTTTCGGAACTGATGCGGAAGGTTGATCTGAGCAAAAATCACTTCAAGAAGTGGATGAAGTCTGCAAATTCAAGTACATATGCTAGTTTTGTAGCCGCTCAGGAAATAGTCAGGCACGGGAAGCCGTTCACCGATGGAGAATATATAAAAGAATCTTTCATTAAGATTTCAGAACATCTATTCACGGACTTTAAAAACAAGAGTGAAATTGTGCAGAAAATCAGGGATATGCCCCTCTCTGCAAAGACTGTGAAAGACAGAACCATAAAAATGGCAGAAGACATCACCAGACAGCAAATTAAAGACATCAATTCAGCTGTAGCCTACTCAATTGCCTGTGATGAATCTAAAGACATTGGTGATATTGAACAAATAGCGCTGTTCTGCCGGTATGTAAACTCTGCTGGGCCACAGGAAGAAATTATTGAGTTGATACCACTAAAAGGCCAAACACGGGGGGAGGACATCTGTGAGGCTGTCTTGAATTGTTTAAGAGCCAAAGGAATAAACACCACCCACCTGGTGTCAGTGGCTACTGATGGGGCACCAAGTATGACAGGAGCGCAGAAGGGCTTTGTGGCTTTACTGCAGAAGTCGCTGGACAGAAAGCTGCTGACTTTTCACTGCATCCTGCACCAAGAGGCACTGTGTGCTCAAACATTTCCTCCGGAATGCACAGAAGTAATGAATGTTGTCATTCAGATTGTCAATAAAATAATGGCAAAAGGTTTAAATCACCGTCAGTTCCGTTCGTTACTGGACGAACTGGAAAGCACATATTCTGATCTCCAGCTGCACAACAAAGTCCGGTGGCTGTCCAGAGGGGAGGTGCTGAAACGCTTTGCCGCGTGTCTGGAAGAAGTGAAAACTTTCCTGGGCAGCAAAGGGCTCACATTTCCTGAGCTGGAACAGCCAGAGTGGCTGGAAAAGCTACACTTCATGGTAGACATGACAGCGCACCTGAACACGCTGAACACAGCTCTTCAGGGGAAAGGACGCACAGCCCTGCACATGTTGGAGGAGGTTTTGACATTCGAGCGCAAGTTGACAGTGCTTGCCAGAGATTTACAGAAGGGTACACTGTCACACTTCCCCAATTTGAGAGATTTCAAAGAAGCTCACATGATAAATTTGGAGTATTTACATTCTGCAATCATCGCAATGCAAACATCGTTTGGGAAACGATTCTGTGAGTTCAGAGAGGAAAAAAACACATTATCCTTCCCTGTCACTCCCCTAAGCCTCGATCCATCCCTGCTGAATACGACTGCATTGGCAGGTGTGAGTCAACCTGATCTTGAGATGGAATTGGCCGACATAGCCGACAAAGACATATGGGTGTCCAAGTTTAAACGCTTGACAGCAGACCTTGAAGATGTTGCCCGTCAGAAGGCCGTTCTTGCTCAGAATCACAAATGGCGTGATATTGATAACCTCCCCAAACCGGACAAACTTGTGTTCGAAACTTGGAATGCTATCCCCGACGTTTATGTGAACATGAAAAAATATGCACTTGGAGTCCTGTCGATCTTTGGATCCACATATGTATGTGAGCAGGTGTTCTCCAACATGAACTTTATTAAAAGCAAACATCGCACACGCCTCACAGATGACAGCTTACGATCCTGTGTAAAGATGAAGGTGACGGCATACAGCCCTGATGTGCAGACGCTGTGCGCTGAGGTTCAGGAGCAGAAATCACATTAACCAAGTATGATAAATATTTTAATTGCCTATTATTTTGCATATATTCATATTTTTTCATTGTTCAGTGAAATAGTCCTTTTATTATTCAGGTTGACAGCGGACTGCACGCGCCAGTAAAAGGATGACGGCACACAGAGAGAGGACAGCGTTTTTGGTTCGCTGCCGGTGGATAATTTTAGTTCGGCGTTTTTTTTCATAAATACAAGAAGGACACAAATAGACATTGAGTATTTTACTTGAAAGTAACCTTCAACCCAACGTCTTTTTTTCGGAGTTCAAAATGTTTTTGTTGCAAGCAGAAATGTAATTTCGTTTTCTCTGCAGTCGTTCATTGATTTCATAAATGCAACACATTATAGTTTGTTTATACATAGCATAAAGGCAAAAAAAAACGTTATATGCAGTGTTATTTCATTTTAAATGTCAAAAGGGTTTTGTGGCTCCCAGTGTTTTCTTTACTGTGGGAAACGCGTCCAAATGGCTCTTTGAGTGGTAAAGGTTGCCGACCCCTGACCTAGAGGATGGCAGAATTGTAATTTCCCGTGTTCAGTGAATGCAACAGAGGCAACCACCAGACCAATCAGAGAGTTGCATGGAAATAAACGTGTTTTATTGGCTGACCTCTCCTCTGTGACAGTGTTTAAACTTTAAACTTTCAGCCGCGGACGCGGAGTTTCTGAAGATGGACATTAGACTTTTTTTTAATAAAACAGACGGCAATTCTCAAGTGGTGGCTCACACAACAACCCCAGAGCCACCACCTGAGCCAGGTGAACAAGGTATGTAAATGTCAGTAAACTTACAAGTTATGTCAACATGTAAGCAAAGCATAAATTATAGCTACGTTGACGTTACTTTGAATCGCGGGGGTAAGCTAAACCGTTAGCAAGTAGCTATAGCTAGCCAGATATATTAAATAAACACTTTGTCATAAAATCTAAATGTGTTTTTTAGCGTCACCTGGTGATTTCAAAGAAAGCTCTCTGGGAAATGTTGACTTACTGTCAGTGTTCGACATGAAGCTAGAAGCTACCTTACAGTACACAGTTGATCCGGAGTCCTGTCAGTTAAAGTGTTTCATAGTTAGCTTAGCTAAGCATCAGCCTAGCACTGAAATATATGGATTTATGTGACGGTATTTCTGAGGAAAAGTCAGCTGAAATGGTGGCATAGTTGCCACTGCTTTATGTGTTGACAGCATGTTTGAACGTATTTGCAGCAGTAAATGTGAATGTGTGGCCACTGACGTTGCCATAACAACACCTGAATTAAAATGTACAACCCCTTTTTATGACAGATTTTTGCATGAATTATAATTCTTCTGATTGATATTTCCTATTGACAGCTAGTTTCTATGTGTACATTATGAGATGGACAGCAAGCTAACAAGCTTTTAGATCAAAGCTAATCGAGTGGGGCTCCTCGCAAGGGACACTATGCTCCCAAATATTAAGCCTTGACCCCCATCTTAAAATTGATATGATCAAAAAATTATCTGCATTGTCGGAGGCCTTTTTTCCTCATTATCATGTCAAATTGTACAGCTTTCCTTAGTTTTGAATGCAGAAAGATGAGTATTAAGTGAAAATGACTATATTAAAGTGTGAAGTGAATATATTAAGTGAATTACTCAAACTGCATTTGTGTAGGAATGATTATGTCCTATTGGCAGATAACTACTCTAACAGGGATATCTACAAGAGATGTACATTTAACTATTTTCAATTTCAATTTACATTTTGTGACAGTGTGGTGACACTCATTTTAATGAAGACAAATGTGTGTATCATGAAATTCATTTATTTGACAGAGCTGGAAACTGATTGACTTACATACTTGTTTGTGTTTACCTACAGTCATCACAGATGAGCCAAACAGAGTAGAGGATGAAGAAAGGAGAACAGGAGAAAGGGACACACAAGAAGGAGATACAACAGACAAGAACGACAATGGAGACAACCATGAACAGGAACACCAGAACAGACAAGAGTCAATGGGTAACATGACTGATTTAGGGACTGCAGATACAGGGCCAAGGCAAGTGAGACACCACTGCTTTCCATCCAGCATGTTTGGCCAGCAAAAGAGATCATTTCAAATGCAAACAGCAAGTGATGAGGGAAACAGCAAGTGAGGAGGGATTATTATTTCCTATTTTTGAATATTATTATCCTTTGTTGTTAGTTCTATTATATCATTTATTGGAACCAGCCATGTGAAATTAAGGGCATAGATGACCGCAGCTGTTCGTGATTACGAGACGTTATAGCCCACGGCAGCTGCTGGTGATTGGGGTGTGTGAGAAGGAGAAAGAAGCACCGAGCAACATAGTTTTTTGACCTGAGAGAATATGTGTTTGTATTTGATACCTTTTTGTGTAAGTAAAAAACAAACTATCCTGAGACGTATTTTGTCCGAGTCAAGCTTATTTGCTATCTGTGAGCCGAATTTTGGATTACTGGAATTACAGCAACAGATCACTCAGAGCTGGTGATTACTTTCCTGCATTTCAATGGACAGCATAAAAGGACACGTGAGCTGGGTTCTGGTGCTCAGATTAGCTATTGATGATCACGTTGATAAATCATATAAAACCAATCACACAAAAACATGTTGCTGTGACTGTGAGCATTACACAATTAACATTAAACTAAACAAACACAACAGTACGTTATTGTCCTTATAAAATAAAAACATACATTTTGTCCACCGAGATAATACAGGCACCTTACCCTCAAGAGATCCTCACGTGCTATGAGAATCTCCCACAATCCATTGCCGTAACAAAGCTAATGCAGGCACACGTTTGTGACACCAGATGGCGCAATTGTGTATGTGCGTGTGGGGAGTCTTGCAGTAGAACATTTGACTGTAGCGCCGCCACTGTGGGCTAAGCCCCGAATGTTTCCAGGTCCAGGCGACGCCCCTGGTTACTACACACATTCTCGGCTATCACACACATCAGCCCAAGCTGATAAAACGTAATAATAACACACTCAATATTTCACACAACCGCTTTAAAACACTCCTTACACATGTTATGTTATAGTTTGGCCAAATTTGCTATGTTTTTGTACTATCTACATACCTGATAAAAGGGGAGAATTTTGACAAGAGTCAAAGTTAGGTTTCATTCTACGGTACTTTACTCGAGTGAGGAAAGTGCCGCGAAACCCCCCAGATATGTGGGCGGAGACAAGAGCAAACGATCTCCGTCTCCCAGATCAAGGCCATCTAGTCGATCACAGTTTAACAGATCACACGTCTCCAAAACGAACACAAACAAGCGCAGACAGAATACCTTCTCATCCTTTCCAAACATCCTACAATTAAACTACATTACTATTTATATATTGTGTGGTGACAGTTACGGGACATAATTCACTGAGTCATATAGTGTGTGTTGCAACCCGGACCGGTTAGTGAGGATACCAGGGTTTGGTGTTATTCATGCTAGCTTATCATACAGAGCAACACATGTACTTACCTCTTGTCAGTTAATGGATAATAAAGTGTGGAAGTCCATTCTGAATACACCGCCTCTGACTCCCGTTCATCGGCTCTACACTGATGACCCTGAAGTTTTCGAGAACGTTTCTGAAGACTCAATGAACATGGCTGATCGCGATGTTTTTGTAAAGCTGCCGGAGTTTTGGGAGCATGCCGCTGCGGCGTGGTTCGCACACGTGGAGGCAGAGGTGGGAGTAAGTCCTACATGTGCAAGTCATGAGCAAGTCTCAAGTCTTGACCTACAAGTATCAAGCAAGTCCCAAGTCACTGTGGTGAGAGTCAAGCAAGTCAAGTCATTGCTCAGGTCAAGCAAGTCAAGTCATACGAAATTCTGATGAATAAGCCCAGTTTCCGCATTTAAATCAGTTAAAAGACAGTGGTTATGAAAATGGATTCAACCCACACTATGATATTCATTACATACACAGTTAATCATTTGAAATCTAATTTAGACCGATGACAATCATATTAGGATTCATATTAACCCTAGAACTGCAGACAATATAGCTAGGACTCAATCAAAAAGTCTGTTCAAAAAGGCAGAATTCCAGGTAAGAAAATCATATACGGCATTTGCAATTACACATATTTAATGTAAATGTATGTTGACACTAGAACCGCCAACAGCATCAGCATCAAATCATTTAATTTGTTCCTCTTCATAATTTCCTTATAAACTAAGTAGGACGATTTAAAACTCAGTTAATTGGGTTAATTTAGAAATGGCTTCAGTTTATCATCATAACAGATCAAAATGTTCAGATTCATTTTACAATAAATCAAGGAATGATGCACTTCTACAAACAAAAACAACATAATTAAAACATTTAAACAAACTACTAAAAGTAGATGAACTACATTATTCAAAAGTTTACAGTAACTTCTGATAATAACACAGGGGATATATACGAGGCATCTCTTTTCCTCTCTCTCTCTCCCTCTCCTGACAGCCCGTCAGTATCAGGGTTAGTCCAAATGAATCCCTTGGCGGTTCTAGTGTTAATTTACCGTGTTGTCTTCTCTTTGCAATGCTTAATCGATTTGAAACCAAGTCTAACGTAGCTTAAACTTAACGTTAGCTTTCTAGCTAACACAACACATGCACGTACCTTTCTCTGTGGGTTTTTTTGTAGTGACGAATGAAGTTGGATGTTGCGGTGGTCGTGTCACTGATCTTTATGCTGCAGACCCTGCATACCGCTGTTCTCTTCTTATTACCGTCATCGACAAAATAATCCTTGAATCCAAACTTCACTATTTTTGGAGTAAAGCTAGCTGCTGCCATGTTAACTGAGGCCCATTCCCAAACCGCCCCCTACACCCTACCCCTACCCCTCCGTTTGCGCGTTCACGCGGAGGGTCCGCCATATTAAGGGCTGTTCCAAAGCAACGAGTGTGGAGCATGGATGTATAATAAGAACTGGATACAGCGTGGGAGGCGGGGCCTCATTCATTCCTATGAGATTTGCTCATTAGCGCATGATGATAAAATGGCCCAACTTTTGAGAGAGCGAAACGTCACAGATTACCCGGCAAGCCTGAGAAGTACCCGTATGTGCGTTTATAGCGCATGCGCAACTTTAACCAAAATGCTCGTTCACATCAAGCACGTCAATTTGCGTACACGTAACAGCACCGCACGTTCATGACAGCATGGTAATGATTTGTTATTATGATGGATTTGATATTAATGAGGCGGCAGTTAGCAGCTAGCTAGTAATTATGCTAATGTACACATCAACCGTTATCTACTTATATTACGCTGTAACAGGATCTAGTGATATCCAAGCAACAGAACTTCATTTAGCATGAAAGAAGGATTGCACTGTATATATATATATATATATATATATATATACACACTTATATATATATATATATATATACTTATAATAATAAGTAATATTAACTGTATTTAATACAACATTTACGGTACAAGATTTAATCATACCGCCCATGTAGTATGATAATGTATTACAGCAAACATGTGCAATATATCCATTATTACAGCTCCGTGGGATGGCAGTAAGACGATATGGGTCCGTTCTTATTGTGCATCCATGGGTAAAGATAAACGCAACTCACATTGGTTTCTCAAACAGCATCTCTGTAAACTACGTGTATTCACTGAATTTCACTCTCTGCCTTTAACGGCTCGTTGTAGCTCCAATAGCTCCAATAGCTCCAGCCCCCACCCTTCCTGTGAGCACAGTGTGCTCTGATTGGTCGGGACACGTAACATGAACCAGAGCCCTAGAGAAGGGCTCTGACATGAACGTGCCGGGCCGCGCGGTCCCGTGGGTTAGATGCGCGTTCATAATGCAGAGGGAAATAACTCTCAGAATAACGTTATTACAACTTGAGGAACGAATGTTTTTAATAAGGGCTATACAAGTGTTCATACTGTGTAGTTTATTTAGTTTAAAAAAAATTATCCAAAGATTTACAGACCACTCTTTCCCCATGTAAGTCAATGGGAAAAAGTGTTTCCGGGCCTGGCAACAAAACGGAAGTGTAGTACTGCCGTTTGGCCAGCACGAATATTTTCATCTGAGTCCGGCGCACTTCCTGGGGGCTTGGTGTGGGAGTGGGCTATCAAGCCCTCAAACAGCGAGTCTGCAGCGATGCTGACTTGAGACCGGTCTCTACCTGACCGGAGTCACGCTGTGTGTGTCCGTCGGGAAACAAGCTGTTAAAAAGTTCCAGCAAACATCCACTGATAAACTACGATGTTAACAACCTCATGATGACCTCATATGTTTTTAACTTAGGATCATACCTGTGTTTAGTCTAGAAAAAGGTAAAATTGTGTATTTTATTATAAAATTGTGTATATTTACAGACCGCTGCTAAAACTAAAAGAGCTTTGAAACACAATGAAAGATGTTTGGAGTTTTATTTGAGTTATTCATTTAAACTTTTTGTCTAAGAGATGCTGATTTGAAACCGTTGTTACACACAGTTACGGCATTTCCTGTTTCTGCCGGAGAGAGGGGAGGCCGTCCCAAAGCTTGCTTCTGTATTTACTCCCTCCGTCTGACAGGAGGGAGCCTCGTTGAGCTGCAAGCGGGCTACAGACGGAGTTCACTCCGTCACGGAGGGGTAGGGTCGAGGGAGTGGTTTGGGATTGGGCCTCAGACTCCTGACTTCTAGTGGGTTGCCAGGTTTGCGCGAATGGCGCTATAATCACGTTTTTCGAAAAAACTAAACGTAATATCTCACTGCAAAAACAAACGCAAATATTTAATTTTAAACAGTCAAGTCCTTTCAAGTCATCTATCTCAAGCTTAAGTCAAGTCTCAAGTCATAAATACCAAGTCAAAGTCAAGACAAGTCTTTTATCAATGTTAGTCAAGCAAGTCTCAAGTCAGTCAAAAAATATGCGACTCCCCACCTCTGCGTGGAGGCACACACATGTCCATACAATCCTCACCCTGCATTTACATTACTGATACCACTGACATCCACACCTCATACTTTACTGGATTTGATTTGTTTGTCTTAAATAAACACCTTTACCTACCCGTTGACATGTTGTGTCTCCTTTTTGTTGTGGCCTTTTGAGCCAGGTCGCAACAGCGGGACTTACTAACTGTCACTCGATTCTATTGGCTCTAACGGTTCAGAAAAGGTGTCAATCACCCAAATCGACCAATGGGTTCCAAAGATATGATCCTGCGTAGTATAAACTACGCCTGCTCCGGCTCCATTACGCAGCAGGAGAGCTTCGCAGCAGCAGAGCACCGCACCGCAGCAGCAGAGCACCACAGAGCACCCGCAGCAGGAGAGCACCACAGCACGCAGCGACGATAGCAGGTAACAGGTAACAGGTAACAGGTAACAGGTAACAGAGCACATTTCAAGGACGTTGATTTCTTTGCTTTTAGATCTTTTTCTTGTGTATCCTCTTTCCATTTTAGCAAATAATGGCAGCCAGAAGGGAGAGCTTCACCACCGAGCAGGTGCTAGAGATGCTAGCTGACGATAGTGGGGCTATGATCATACCAGATGACTCTTCTTCGGATGATGAAGATCTCCTCCAGCCAGACCTGGATCCGGACAGTAGTGACTCGGATGTTGAACTTCCACCACGGGAAAAGTATGTAATCTCTCCGATTTATATATTACTTATGTGTTTGGTGGAACTGCGTCACAGTGCTAGCTTAGCCAAGAAGCTACAGGAATGATTGGGCAAAATGCTAAATAGTGTTACTTGTCTTTTTGGAGTTACATTTTCTAAATGAATGGCCAGTGAATGAATATATATATGTGTTTACTTATTTATTTGGTGTAATATTATTCATTTATAGTCCAATATTATCCTTTTTGTGTTTGGTGGAACTTTATCACAGTGTTAGCTTAGCCAACAGGAATGATTGGGCAAAATGCTAAATAGTGTTACTTGTCTTTTTGGAGTTACATTTTCTAAATGAATGGCCAGTGAATGAATATATATATATATATATATATATATATATATATGTGTTTACTTATTTATTTGGTGTAATA
Source organism: Pogonophryne albipinna (assembly GCA_028583405.1). Lineage (NCBI taxonomy): Eukaryota > Metazoa > Chordata > Actinopteri > Perciformes > Artedidraconidae > Pogonophryne > Pogonophryne albipinna. Next base: position 8,202,409 of record CM053248.1, read on the forward strand.
TTATTCATTTATAGTCCAATATTATCCTTTTTATATATTACTTTTGTGTTTGGTGGAACTTTATCACAGTGTTAGCTTAGCCAACAGGAATGATTGGGCAAAATGCTAAATAGTGTTACTTGTCTTTTTGGAGTTACATTTTCTAAATGAATGGCCAGTGAATGAATATATACATGTGTTTACTTATTTATTTGGTGTAATATTATTCATCTATAGTCCAATATTAGGTATAAGCCAGTGAATTATTCTAATGTCTTTGTTTTTCCACATTTGTTTTCAGTGATGCAGTTGAGTTTGAAATGGCTTCTGGACCCCCATCTGCCACTCAGCCTGTCTCAACAACGCCACGACCATCCACCCAGCCTTCCCCACCCTCACATCCACAGCCGTCTACTTCCACTCAGCCTGCCTCAAGAAATCCACGACCATCCACCCAGCCATCCCCACCCTCACATCCACAGCCGTCTACTTCCACTCAGCCTGCCTCAACAAAGCCACGACCATCCACCCAGCCATCCCCACCCTCGCATCCATCAACGTCTGCTTCCACTCAGCTAGGCCGTTCCACTCGAAGGGTTTCTGCTCCTCCTCCTCAGCCATCATCTTCTGATTCAGAGACACCCAAAGAGCTGCCATACAAAAGGAAAGGAAAAACATCTCTAAAACCCAGGAAGCGTGGCCGAGGTGGGTCTTCCTCTTCCAGAACAACAGAGGAAGAACTCAGGTGGCACAACAGAGAGGAGAAAGACCGAAGACCAGAGCCATTGAGGTTCATACCAGCCAGGATCCCAGGCCCAACCGTTGACAGCACTGCAGCATGGTCTCCCCTCTCCATTTTCAGGCTTTTTTTTTCGCACTGCCGTGGTTAATATAATCATTGCGAACGCCCACGCCCTGAGGAGATTACAGGCAGGAAAGAAATATCTTTGGAAAGTGCTGACTGCGAGGGATTTTTACACTTTCCTGGCCATTATCATTTTCACAGGCCTCGTCCACGTTCACCAACGATCGGACTACTGGAGGAAGAAATGGCCGTACTACTTCTCATTCCCATCTGATAGGATGTCCCGGCAACGCTTTGAAGCCATCATGTGGTCTTTGCACCTGAGCAACCCTGAAGAAGACGAGGAAAACGATCGCAAAAGGAACACCGCAGAGTACGACAGACTTTTCAAAATCAAGCCCCTGTACACTGACATCATTGCTGCCTGCAAAGCACATTTCCAGCCCTATCAGAAGATTTCCATAGATGAAAGGATTGTTGCTTCCAAGGCCCGCATCAGCATGAAGCAGTACATGAAAGACAAGCCAACAAAGTGGGGATACAAACTGTTTGTGCTGGCAGATTCCTCAACGGCATACACCTGGAATTTTTTTGTGTACACGGGGAAGAGTGAGTTCACCGAAGGCAAGGGACTCAGCTACTCCTCCGTGATGGACCTCCTGCCACTCCGTCTGCTCGGTGGGGGCTACACACTCTTTGTGGACAACTTTTACTCCAGCCCCACCCTCTTTGGGGATTTGTCCATTGAAAACATTGGCTGTTGTGGGACCATTCGGAAAAATCGAGTTGGTTTTCCACAAACTCAGTTCAACGCCCTTCCGAAAAAGGCTGAAAGGGGAGATTTGCGGTGGATAAGGAAAGGCAAACTCCTGTTTGTGAAGTGGATGGACACCCGTGAAGTGTCCATGTGTTCCACCGTGCACGAGGCCTTCAGCGGTCAGACGGTCCAGCGGAAAGTGAAACAGGCTGGCGTGTGGCAAACCAAGAACGTTCCCGTTCCTGACGCTGTGGTGGACTACAACCAAAGCATGGGCGGCGTGGATGTGTCCGACGCTTTGATCGGGTACTACAGCGTTCTCCACAAAACCATGAAATGGTACAAGACTTCTTTTTTCCATTTCATGGACATTGCAGTGGTGAACAGCTTCCTTCTCCACAAGGAGCTGTTCAAGATGAGGAGTGACCCCAGCAGGACAAAGCCACACACCCAGAAGACTTTCAGGGAGCAGCTTGCTGCAGAATTGTTGGAGTTTGCTGAAGGCCCTGCACCTCCACCACCCCCTCCTCCACCACTCACATGCATGCCCGAGTATTATGGGGAAGATGCCACCAAGGTCAGGAAGAACTGCAGGAGGTGCCTAGATGCTGGACTCAAAAGGGTGAAGACACCTGTGTACTGCAGGAAGTGCCAGGTCCCTCTGTGCTTCACTACCAAAAAGAACTGTTTCAGGGAGTGGCACGACCTAAATACTGGAACATTCAGGTAGGTATAAAGTTCAGGTAGGTATAACGTTTTGCGAGTGTTTATTTTTTTTTAAAAATACTGTTTTTATATACCTAGTGTGATTTTATTGTATAGTACGTTGGTTAAATGTTTTTTTTTTTTACAAACCTACAGTGGTTTTATTGTATAGTACGTTGGTAAAATGTTTGTTGTTTTTACAAACCTACAGTGGTTTTATTGTATAGTACGTTGGTAAAATGTTTGTTGTTTTTACAAACCTACAGTGGTTTTATTGTATAGTACGTTGGTAAAATGTTTGTTTTTACATGCCTATAGTGTTGGTAAAATGTTTGAAATAAATCTGCCCCAGTTGGAGTCAAATGTTACCTATGTTTCCGTTTTTTTGTATTGTGCAAGTACACCTACACACACTGACCTACAGTGTAGTTTTATTGTATAGTGTGTTGGTACAGTTACACACACACACACACAGCTACACTTACACATACACACCTACACATACCCACACAGCTACACTTACACACCTACACATACCCACACACCTACACTTACACATACACACACACACCTACACTTACACACACACCTACACTTACACACACCTACACACACTCACACACACAAACAAATATTTAAAAAAATATATATTTAAAAAAAATATTTATTTATTTTTTAAATATTTTTTTGTTTTGTTTTGGGTGGAATGAATACCTATAGTGATGATTCAATGTAATACAATGATTTTTATAGTCTGGTACCTGAAAAAGGTCAAATGGCACTGATGGAACCAAATGTGCCCAAAGCTTATTCCGCCTGGACTTTATTTTCATAAACCTCTCTAAAAAGGTCAAATGTCACTTGTTTTGCCTCAATCTTGATACAGGGTACTTATTATATGTTATACTTTGGATTCCTAAAGCTTTTAGGCTACTAACCCATCATTCAAGGGTGGTCTTCACTATATGTAATGGGTTTTCTTTAGGCGGAGACAGGAATTTACATTTTTTTGCTATGTTCCATCTGAATTTACTCTGACACAGAAAAATCTATATTGATTCTGACACTTCTACATCCAACTCACAGATGTAACCTTGCTTTGATAACAAAAATTATTCATATAAACCTTTTAGAAGTGAAGTTATAGTCATTTATTCTGGGAATGTCATTTTCGAGCCTGAAACCTGTAAAACAGGCTCGGGGTTTAACAGGTTAAGGCGAACTTAAAGGTATCAGCTAGAAATTTCTCCAGTTAATTACTTACAATAAGGCAATTGTTTTTTGTATTACAAGTTTTCTGAAATAGCATGTTTAAATATGCAAATTAACCATTATCTCATTAAATATGCACATATTTTAACACATTTCAGGAATCGAAATCTGAACTTTGGATAAAGCCAGGTTCAAAATTCTTGTTTCATTATGTAGTCATATTAGTATCTAAGGCTTTTACAGAAGGGATATTGGATATCTCTTTTTATCACTCCATAAATCAGAAAATACTGTCAACAGCCCTAAAATATCAATTTTCACCATGTTTTTAGGTATACAATGTTGTATAATTCAGGCTATGAATGATATATGAACAAACCAGGGTTTCCGCTAGGATTTTTTTCTCGCCGGTTAAATGTCCGAACAGAATTTATTTTACCGGACAAATTAGAAACTTACCGGTCATGTTTCAATAATAATAATTAGAATTGTGTAGCAGAGATTCCGTTAGCAGGTAATTACCGGACTATGAGTGGATATGCTGATGTTTAAAACGCAGTTAATGGGGCTCATTTTTATATTGCTTCAGTTTATAATCGTATCAGATCGAAAAATTCAGATTCATTTTTCAATAAATGACTCCACAAACAACAAACAACATCATTATTACATTCAAAGAAACTACTTGTAGTAGATGAAGCACATTATTCAAAAGTTTAAATTAACTTTGAATAATAACACGGGAGAAACGGATCCTCTCCCTCTCCCTCTCTCCTGACAGCCCATCAGTTTCTCATGCAGCGCGCTAAACAGTGGGCGGGGCTTCAGGTGATTATGCAGCAGCTGGTCTGATCTCTCGCGTCCGGTTACACTTCACTCGCATTTATGTCCATATCGATCAGATCCAGCTCTCCTGATCGGCCTTTATAGAGAGCACAGATCAAACTATTAAGAGTGAATATCGGCCGATAATGATCGGCGGCCAATCGATCGGAGCATCGGACATTTTGACCGGCAGGTTTTGAATTTACCGGTTTTTATTCAATTTTACCAGCTAAAAACCGGTAATTACCGGCTAACGGAAACCCTGGAACAAACCCTTCTGTAAAAGCCTTCATAATATTGATAGGAATATAACTGGAAGGTTTGGTGTATGTACGTGCTACTGAAGTTGACATTTCTCACTCAGAGTAGGAGAAAAAACTCATTTTGAGAAAACGACCTTTAAAGATTGCAGTGAGGCGCTAGCTAAACCCTCCTGTTCTTTGGATGACAGATTGCGCATCGACGCACTCCGTGAAGGTATTTCATGTTCGGGGTCATTTGTTTTTTGTATAACCTTGCTTCGTGCAAGTGACAATTGTTGTCGTCTTCTCTGTGAACGTTTTTTTCGCCGTTCTATTGCCATTTTGAGATTTCAATTTCTAGCGGAAAGCTAACCAGGAAGTGTTTTAGCACACCACGTGATGCATCTGAACGAATCACGTTGTCAGAAATTGACACCAGCCAATGAGATTTCGTTTAAGACCGCTTTGTGCTTTCACGATTGGTTGCTGATACAAAGGAAATGACCATATTTGGATCCGATGAGATTGTGCAGGAGAGACACAGCTTTCCAACGATATCTCTGTTGACATGGTGCACACAGCGGTCGCGGTACTTTATGTTACGTTAGAATGCTAACTTTTGGTGAATTTAGGAGAAATCTACAGACGCAAATAGACAAACTATAGTAAAATAAACACTTAAATGTGTATTTTGTACGTTTTCCTTCCAAAAGCCTGAAAGAAAACATGTTATAGAATCAAAATAGCACAAAATCTCAAAATTGACCAGTACTTGAAAAATGATGTTTTTGCCTGCCGTGTCTCGCCTTAAGACATTTAGCTTATCTGCTATTGTATTAGCTGTAAAGTGTCTCTACTGTAGGCTATTTTTATTATATGTACAGCACTTTGGCTCGACCAAAAATCATTTATAAATGTGCTATATAGATAAAACTTGATTTGATTTGATTTATCTGCTAAGGAGAGGGCCCGCCAGATACTTGACTTGCAAGGCCTAGGAGACAGCAAGCCATCTCAGCTAATGGAGAAAATGCTAAATCTGCTAGGGGGGGGGAAGATCCCCGGATTTTGTTCATGGAGACGTTCCTGCGTAAATTGCCTTCCCGGGTTCAGACGGCGCTAGCCAACACGTCCATTACGGAGCCCCGTGCCTTGGCTGGCTACCCAGCAGTCCGGTGCAGAGGCGCTAGCTGTGACGCTCGGCGCCCCCTCTACAGTTAAGAAGGCTTGGGGGAGGCTGGACGTGACGGTACCAAGCCGGCGTGGGGACACAGGAGAGTGTTTTTACCACGCGCAGTTCGGGGCCAGGGCGAAGAAGTGTGTCGCTCCCTGCAGTTAAAAGCCTCCGGGAAACGGAGAGGCCGGCGCTCGGTAGTGACCCTGAGCGTTGGCGGCACGAGCAGGCTTCTCTTCGTCAGCGATAGTCTCAGGAAGCTTGTTTCTGTGTGACACAGGAGCTCAACAGAGTGTTGTTCCTGTGTCGAGGGAAGACGTCGCTCGTGGGGGACATGGACCGCGGTTGACGACGGCTAATGGCGGCCCCATTCGCACGTATGGCGTGAGGCCTGTGTGTTTGTGTATTGGAGGAAAGCGGTTCAACTGGGATTTTGTGACGGCAGACATTTATTTTCCCCTCCTCGGGGCAGACTTTTTATGTGCTCACGGACTCCTGGTGGACGTTAAAAAGAAACGCTTGGTTTATGCCTTGACGTTTTCCTCCCTCGTGTGTACACTTGGCAAGGCGGCGTACGACGGGCTGTCGGGCTCGCTGTCAGGAGCGGACATTTTTCTCAGGTTGTTGGCTGAATTTCCATACCTGACGCTACCCACCTTCTCCACGCTCACCACCAAGCATGGGTTGGAGCACCACGTCACCACCGAAGGTCCCCCAGTCTATGCCAGGGCCTGGTGGTTGAACCCTTCTAAACTTGCAGTAGCGAGGGCAGAGTTTTCAACCATGGAACGCCTGGGTATCGTCGGCCGGTCTTGCAGTCCTTGGGCCTTTCCTCTGCACGTCCTTCCCAAGCCGAATGGCGGTTGGCGCCTGTGCGGGGATTACCGCCGCCTCAATGACGCCACGACACTCGACCGCTACCGCACATTCAAGATTTTTCAGCACATCTGGCCGGTATGCTGGTGTTTTCTAAAGTGGACCTGGTGCGCGGATACCACCATGCATCTCCTGGACGTTCCCAAGACGGCAGTGATAACGCCGTTTGGACTTTTCGAGTTCCTGCGGATGCCTTTTGGGCTCAAGAACGCCGCTCAAACGTTCCAGCGCCTGATGGATTCGGTGCTACGGGACCTGCCATTTGTGTTTGTCTACCTGGACGACATACTCCTCGCCAGTGCTTCGGTAGAAGAGCACCTGTCACACCTCCGAGCCCTTTTCACGAGGCTCAGCCAACACGGGTTGATAATCAATCCTGCAAAGTGCCAGTTCGGGGTGTTTGACATTGACTTCCTCGGACACCGCGTCACCAAAGGCGGTGCAGCACCCCTGCCGGCGAAGATTGAGGCTGTCGAGGCTGTTGAGGCTGTTGAGGCTGTTGCGGCGTGTCCTCGCCCGCTCACAGCCCGGTCGTTCCGTGAGTTCCTGGGGATGGTGACTTTCTACCACCGTTTCATCGCCCGGGCCGCCCACATTATGCGGCCTCTGTATGAGGCTTTGAAGGGTACGTCCCCCATCCAGGCGATTGACTGGATGAGGGAAAGTTGAGTCTGCTTTTACGGAGGTCAAGACCGCGTTGGCTCAGGCGGCCCTGTTGGCGCTCCCATCTCCATTACCACAGACACATCGGGCTACGCCGTTGGTCTGCACGTCAGCAGCGGCAGCTGTCTTACATCACGGAGTTCACCACAGACATTAAGCACGTGGCTGGCAAATCGAACCTGGTCGCAGATTGCCTCTCCAGAGTCGTTATCGGAGCCGTCCAGTTGGGCGTCCGTCCAGGCCCTGAAGGAGGAGGGCGTGGGGCTGAACTTGGAGGACGTGGTGTTCGGCGACGCGGGCGTTACTCTCCTGTGTGACGTCTCCACGGGCCTGCCGCGGCCAGTCGGAGGCGCTCCGTGTTTGAGGCAGTGCACAACCTGTCACACCCCGGCGGTAAGCCTTCGGTGCGCTTGGTGGCCGCGAAGTTCGTCTGACGGAGGCTGAAAAAGGACGTGAGGACTTGGGCTGGTGAGTGCGTGGCTTGTCAGCGCGCTAAGGTGCACCGACACACGAAGGCCCCTTTAGAGCGTTTCATGGCCCCCTGCAGCCCCCTTACGATGGGCCTTTCCGGGTCTTGGAACACGGGGACAAGCACTTGGTGGTCGACTTGGGTGGCAGAGCCGGGTGAAGGCTGCTCACCTGGACTTGGACCAGCCGGAGGTGCTGGCTCGACCTCCGCGACGGGGCCGCCCCCCGTCAGAGAATTGGGGCATGCGGTTTCGGTCCCATCTCTTCCAGCGGCCGCCCCTTCAGAGGTCGCCTCCCCGGCTCCCGTTCTTCGGAGTCGGGGTGGTCGGCTTGTCGTTCCTCTCCGCCGCACAGACTTTGTGTATGAGTGAATTCTGGGGGGGCTTGTGTGGTGACAGTTACGTACATAATTCACGGAGTCATATGGTTCCATAACAGTCTCTCTAAACAATCCATGAATTGTTAATTACATTAGTCTGTGAAACAGTCTGTGGTTCTACTCAAACATGTCAACGCTGCAGACTCATACTTGCTGGCGTCCATACATGCAGGGTAGCTGAAAGTAGTATGACTGTAGTGGTGCTCCATTTCTGCTTCAGCATGTCTCTCACTAGTTGTCACAGGCGTGGTACGGATCTGCAGTGGCATATTCGTCACCACTGTCCTCATCAGGCTCTTGCGGTTGTAGGCTGTTGTCTCTTTTTCTGTGTACCTTTGTCTTCTTTATTTACTTCTGGCTGTGTCTCAAAAGGTAGGTGGTCACATGACATGAGAAGGTTTCGATGCAGGACCCTGGATCGCTCCTTACCCTTTTCTGATCTCAATTCATAGATTGGTAAGTCAGACCCCATTTGTCTCACTACTGTGTCAATTGTGTCTTCCCAATAGTCACAGAGTTTTCCTGGGCCTCCTCTTGGCGTTAGATTTGTAATCAAAACTCGCTCACCAGGCTGCAGCACTGTACTCCTCACTTTTGTGTAGGGTTGGGTACCGAGAACCGGTTCCGGTTCGGAACCGGTTCCAAAATTTCGATTCCAACGGCATCATTTAGAAATGTGAATTTCGGTTCCGCTTTTCGATGCCTGAGGAAATGTTTCTCGCCGCTCTCCGTAGCCTACTGTATGACTGCGGCGGGGCGGGCAATGTAGCGTTGTACCTACACTTCCTCCAGCGTAACCTGGGACCAGGGCCGGCCCGTCGCACTTGCGTTATAGATGTTCGCCTAGGGCGCTAGATCTGTGGAGGCGCTGCGCTGACCGTTGGTTCTCACCCTAATTTTCGGCCTTGATGTAACAACATTCATAATTAAGTAAATGTAACACCCTTTTCATCCCGGTTACACTTTTCATTTGCTCTGTACGATGGGCGCTGTAAGTGATGAAAATGGGGGATGTTGGCTTATCTGGCGCCCGCAGCTCACAGCCAAAGTGAGAGCGTGGGAGCGAGCGAGGGAGAGAGGGAGGGTGCACCGGTACCGGCGCAGTTGTTATTAGAATCTGGTGCTAGCTGCTCTAACGGATATAAGAATAAGATGTTTCTACAATGATGTGGAGGGAGAGTCCTCTCCAGTCAGACTGAGAGGCTGATAACTACAGCTCAGTGAGGTAAAGGACTCTGAGTGTTTAGATAGTTCACTTTAGTCTAAGTTATCTCAGTGGGTCTCAAACGTTTTGATCACAATTTATGTAAACACATATTTCCCAGGCACTCCTTTTATAATTATTGGGATAAAACAGGTTTGAAATCATTCCAATGTATACTATAGGACAGTAAACCAGACATATCGTTTTAAACTGGAGAGATAAAAAAAATATGCATAAATAAAATAGTAAAATAAGAATGAATGAACAACAAAAATAAAATACGTTTCATGTATTTGTTATTGGCTATGGTAGGTTATTGGTTATGTTCACATACTTATTTAATTATTAAAATGTAAACCGATCTTTGTCATATGGGTGTTTAGAGTTGTACCCACTAGATCTAGTCTCTAGTAATTCTGCTTAAAGTGCACCAGATTGAAACATTTTACTTCAAAATGTTCAAACATTTCTTCCCGGTATGCCTGAGAAGGCAGATATGCTTGTTGTTCTCAACAAGAACTGTTTTTATATGGGGGGGGTTTCCTTTAAAAGTTGGACTTTTAAAGTCCAACTTTAAATCGAATAGTAGAATCAGAATCGTGGAAATTCAAACGATACCCAACCCTACTTTTGTGTCAGTGTTTTTTACTTCTGTCAGCCTGAGCATTTTCCTTTGCAATGGCATATGCTTCCTCTATTCCTTGTTTCCATGTTTCCACGTAGTCACAATGGTTACTGAAGTCTGACTCTGTGTGTAATCCAAAGAGCATATCAACTGGAAGCCTGCACTCTAAAAACAAATGCCTTGGCTCAACAAAGAAAATCAACGCAATAGTTTGCATCAATGTTTATTGAGTTAAGACAACTTCTAATGAAATTGTCTTAAAGCAACAAAGTTATTTGAGTTAGGGGACAAGGCTTTTCCTCTACAATCAGAAGTGTTTTTAATTACCACTTACTTAATAATTGGTAGCATAAACAAAAGTTTTGAAGTTGATTATTCAAAAGATCAAGTTGTTCCGACTAGTTTTACCACATGATTTAAAAGGAATTTTAAGTTGTATGTACTTAATTACCATCATTGTGAACACACGTTTTTAAGTTGCTCCAAATATATTGTATTCAATATTTTTTTTTCTTAGCTTTTTCATGTTTTTGCCTTTAAAGAAAGAAATTAATTGATTCCACAACAAAAATATTAGGCAATTCACTTTTTATTTTGAACTGCAGTTGTTTATTTCAACACATGATGTTTCAATCAGGAGAGAATTCATTTAGTTTGAACATTTATTGACACATGTCATATGATAAGGTGCATGAACACCTGAATTCACAGCTGACTGCAGGAGAGAGGAGAACCATTTTAAAGTGTGGCTGCAGCACGTTGATTGGCTGCTGGAGAATGAGGTGAAATGTAATAGGTTAAAGAGAACGCCTGTGATGAGCTGGTTATATGCAGCTGCGGAGTGAATGTATACACCCAGTCTTCCTGAAAGAACTTGCGCTGAGCTTCATTTCAATCTTGAAAGAAAAAGATGAATAACACAAATTAAAAAATTAAATAAACACATATTACCATGGGAAATGGGGACACAGCTAATAAATACTGCCATCACAACGAAGTTAGAGGCCTTTGCATATTTAAAACCAGTGCCAAATATGTCAAATCTAGTTGTTTTAAAACTACAGAAACAAACTCTCAATGGCCACCAATCTGCAGATCACACACATCAATTTTACAAAAGATGTAACAAAGATGTTTACACTGCCGACAGTCGTTATTTCAAACAGTACGAACACATTTAACGCAGAATGCTCATTCATTTGTTTCCCTCGACAACGATGGTTGCCATCGTATGGTCAGATCCTGGGGTGGACCGGTCACTGATGAAGGCCATATTCATGTCCTTTTGAAGCACATTAAATAATAGGTTAGCGCATAAGAGATAATGAATTAGGTAATGCATACTTTTTAAAATGTCACTCTTAGCGAATTCAGAGCCATTATTACCAGCTGCTAAAGCAACGCTGGTATTGTTTTCACCTATTGAGTCTGCATGTGTGTGTCGTCATGGCAATGTGGTCCTGAAGACACACAGAGGTACTTTTGAGTACTTTGCCTAGTGTTTAACACTAGAACCGCCAACGGGTAAATTTTACCCGCAGCTGTTTTTTTATTGTATGTAACTTTTTTTCAATAAAATATTAACATCTCCCAGTCCGTGACTTTTCCTGAAAGTGTGTTATGTAGCACCCTGTGTTGTTAAACATTGTCAATATGAAGTCAGATTGAAAAAATCGCCAAAAAAATGGCTATTTATACCTATTTCCGCCAGCGGGTAATATTTACCTCATAGAAATGCAGCGCTCCTCGCGCTATTGATTTTGCACGTAAACATGACGTGTTGCTATAGCAACGCCTTTTGTCTACTGCTGTAGATAGAGAGAGAGATTGAGAGATAGATAGATTGAGAGAGAGATAGATATAGAGTAATAGATAAATAGATAGATAGATAGTTATAGATAGATAGAGAGAGAGAGAGCCGGTTATATTTCCAGAATGGACAAAAGAAAGAGACTCATGAACGTACAGGAGGCACTAGAGTTGCTAAACCGTCTGAGCGAAGCAGAGTCTGATGGTGGGGAAGTATCAGGACTGAGTGATGTGTCCTGGGTTTGTTCTGCCTCTGATGGGTCATCTGACAGCGATCCTGAGCCCCTAAGTCACTTGCCCCCCCCCTCGTTGACAATTTACTAGCGGTACCGAAGTCGAGAGCTGATTTTTAGTCTCAGGTGGCACGCGTAGATGGCCCGTTGCTGTCTTTTATAATGTGCTGGATCTCGCTGCCATCAATGCCTGGGTGCTGTACAGTAGCTGCATGAGCCAGGAGAACATACCGAGAAGGGACTTCATGCTCCAGCTGGCACACGAGCTGCGCGCTGAGTGGATGGCATCAAAAGCGCCACCACTTGCGGACCTGCCCTTCAGCGGTGCTGGTGCAGAAGAGCGCAGGAGAATGACCTGCATGGTGAAGGCGCACTGCATGCAGAATAAAACGTTCTGCAAATGTGTCAAGTGTGGGGATGCTGTGTGTGGCAAATGCACAGCCAAGGTGCTCAGTGTTTGCAACAATTGTGTTTGAGTGTTTGTGAAGCGTTGTAATCGATGTGTTCTTATTGTTCTTCTTCTCTGATGGTTTTTGTTATTTGTATACGTTCTGTGTTATCTGCTGTTCAATTATATAACAAATACATCATTATATTATTGTCATGTTGTTGTTTTATGAGTAGAAGGCGATCAGACGATATGAAGCATTTTTACCTTTACGAAACACAAGCCTAACATCAAGCGTTTATTAGCGAGTGGGTAATATTTGTTCCATAGAATATGCAGCGATCCTCGCGCTATTGATTTCGCGCGTAAACATAAACATAAACATGACGTGTTGCTATAGCAACGCCTTTTGTCTACAGGTGTTCCTATAGATAGAGAGATATAGATAGATATAGATAGATAGATAGATAGTTATAGATAGAGAGAGAGATAGAGATATATACCTAAACAAAACACAAGTCTAACACCAAGCATTTAAATCAGCACTGTAGCGATATTTTATACTTCATGCTATCTGTACAAACTATATAATGTGAAAAGCTGAGAGTCCACAGATTATATTGGTATACATTTCATCCCTGTGCGATCAAAACTCACTGTTCTGTATGATACATTGTACCTTGGAAATCAATTGCGGGTAAACTTTACCCGTTGGCGGATATAGGTATACAGCGACCTCTGGCGGTTCTAGTGTTAAATGCATGTGGACAGATTTTGTCAATCACAACCGTGCAAGTTTTAGTGTTTCTTCTCATCTGTGTTCCTGATTCCATACAATATTTGAACTGGAGCAGAAGAGCAGAAGCCACTTTTCAAATGTTACACAATCCTTTTCCCATGCCATTGCTGTCAACACCTATCCATGCTGAACGTTGCTAAGATATTATTGATTGGGGTGTGGCCAAAAGTGCAATATGCTTCAAAATGTAACTGACAAAATGAAAAGCAGTGCTTTTGTCCTGTGCCCGTGGATTTTATTTTATTTTAAGATTTTGAATTACTTCGCTAAACTCCTTGAAAAGGTCCTCTTCCTTTTCTCCAAGGTACACGACTGCATATATAATAATAATAATAATAATAAATGATACTTGTATAGCGCTTTTCTAGAAACTCAAAGAGGCTTCGACAGAGAATAAAAAAAACAAAGAAAAATACAAAAAGAGATAAACAGAACATAGGGGGGAGTGGTCAGTGGTTGAATGCAGTGTTGAACTGGTGGGTTTTGAGTGATGTTTTGAATGCGGTGAGGGAGGAAGAATCTCTGATGGATTGGGGTAGTGAGTTCCAGAGGGTGGGTGCAGCAACGCTGAAGGATGGAGAAGAAACGGTTGCGGACCAGAGATAATGTACGTTCAACTCCTTGATGTCCCATGTTATTGTGCAACCCTTCAAGCACTTTTTCTTTGATTTTTTCTGGTAGGACTAACTGTCTGCAGTGGTCATGTACAGCATGCCATCATTGTCTATTGTCAATTTGTCCCACTCTCTGAAAAGGCATTTTGTTTTTGGGTTAAATGCTTTTAACTCCCTGTGTGGCAATTTAGAACCTGACAGTTTGGACTCCAACACAGGCCTGATGACTGGATCACATTTTTGTGCCTCTCTTATTTTATCTCTTGGTATGGGGCTGATTGATGCATTGGCTGATTGATGCATTGGCTGTGTCGCAAACAGTCAATCAGTTGTTCAAGTGCCTGTTGGTGCTCTTCAGTCCACGAGATTGGGTTTTCACTTTCTTTGGTTTTGTCTTTTTTTTGGTTTTCAGGGACTCCATGTGGATCTGCTTTCAGTAGGTCATACAAACAGCTGGCTTTTCTGGAGAAATCTTTGATGTACTGTCTATAGTAGGTGAGTAGACCAAGCATTTTCCTGAGCTGTTCCACGGTCTGATGTCTTTCAGTCCTCTAACAGCTTCAGAATCAGCTGGATCAACTTTGCTGCCCTCTGAAGAGACTATCCTGCCTAAATAACGGACCTCCTGCATAAAAAGATCACACTTACTTGGGTTGAGTTTGATGCCATACTCTCTGAGGCGCTGCAACACTCTTCGTGTGTTGTTTAAATGATTTTCAAAGTTTTTACTGAAGAATAGTGTGTCGTCCAGATATGGAATGCAAATGTCCCGGAGCCCTTCCAAACAATCCTCCATACAACGTTGGAAGGCTGCAGTAGCATTCATGAGGCCAAAAGGCATGCATATCCACTCATAAAGTCCCCACGGGGTAACAAAAGCTGTCAGTTGTCTGCTTTCTTCAGAGATAAATCCCTGGTGATAAGCTTTTCCTTGGTCTAGGAGCGAGAACCAGGAAATACCACCTAAGCCGTCCATGATGTCCTGGACACGAGGGATAGGCTGGCGGTCTGGATGAGTCTTCTTGTTCAGGTCTCTGTAGTCTATACACAACCTCAGGGTGCCGTCTTTTTTCCTTACACACACGACAGATGAAGAATATGAAGAGGTTGACTTTATGACCCAGCCCTGTGCGATTAGATCATGGATGTAGGTCTTCATCTCTTGGTACAGTGGTCGTGGCACTGACGTGTATGTGCGTTGGACAGGTTCAGAGTCTTTGAGAGAGATGTTCATTTGCAATCTTTCAATGCAACCAATATCATTGTTTGAGGTTGAAAAGGAATGACACTCTTCCCTTAGCATCTGTCTGACTACTTTTCTTGGCTCTTCATTCAGGTGACCTAAATCAACTGGTGGATCCCATTGCTCTAGACCATTACAAGGGGTTTGAATACTGGTGTGATTCACTGTGACTGGTGTTGTAGTTTTTTCAAAAAATCTGGGCAGGTAACGCGGTCATAATTGTCTGTACTGAGCCAACTTCAGTGCGCTCTGGCAAAACAATGTCATGGTCCGTTAGGTTAGAAACATCAATGATGATGACAGGAAAAACACATTTCTTGACTCTGACTAGTGTGTCAAATAACTCAAGTCCATCTGGCCACTGGGGGTTGATATCAGGCTGAAATAAGATAGTCATGTCATCTTTAAAGGGCTGGGAAGACAAAGACGATAATCAATCTGAATGCTGCTGTGCTTTGGTACTGCAATATTCTCTTTCTTAGTTTTTACTGCATACTCATCGGTCTGCTCTGCACTAACAGCCTGTATAAAAGCTCTCACCTTGTTTCTTTTGAGACTTGGGAAGGCTGTACTGCACTGTACCGTTTAGTCTTGTCACTCTTTTCCACCACTGGCTCAGATAATGAAAAACAACAAAATAATTTACCATAGCTATGCGGATGACACCCACATTTACATAACCATTTCACCAGGAGACTATGCTCCAATTCAAACGCCGAGTAAGTGCATTGAACAAATCAATGACTGGATGTGTCAGAACTTTCTCCAATTAAACAAAGACAAAACTGAGGTAATGGTCTTTGGAGCCAAGGCAGAACGTATAAAAGTTAGCGCTGAGCTTCAGTCTGCAATGTTCAAAACAACAGATAAAGCCAGAAATCTAGGTGTAGTCATGGACTCTGACCTGAGTTTCAACAGTCACATTAAAACAGTTACTAAATCAGCCTACTATCACCTAAAGAACATATCTAGGATTAAAAGACTAATGTCAGAGCAGGATTTGGAAAAACGTGTCCATGCTTTTATCTTCAGTAGACTCGACTACTGCAATGGTGTCTTCACAGGTCTCACTAACACATCTATTAGAAAGCTGCAGCTGATTCAGAACGCCACTGCTCGAGTCCTCACTAACACTAAGAAAGTGGATCACATCACTCCTGTTCTGAAGTCTTTACACTGGCTTCCTGTGTGTAAAAGAATAGATTTCAAAATACTGTTGCTGGTTTATAAAGCACTGAATGGTTTAGGCCCAAAATACATTTCTGACCTCCTGCTAAATTATGAACCATCCAGATCTCTCAGGTCTTCAGGGACTGGTCAGCTTTCTGTCCCCAGAGTCAGAACTAAACATGGTAAAGCAGCGTTCAGTTATTATGCTCCAAATATCTGGAACAAACTCCCAGAAACCTGCAGGTCCGCTGCAACACTGACTACTTTTAAATCCAGGCTGAAGACTTTTCTTTTTGCCGCTGCTTTTAATTGATATATTCATATCTTAATCAGCACTGTAACTTTTATTATCTTTGCTTTTTATCTTTGCTTTTAAATGTCATTTTATATCATTGCTTTTAAATGAGTGTTTCTAGATATCATTTTATAATAGTTTTCTTAATGCTCTAAATGTCTTTCATTTTTGTAAAACACTTTGAATTGCCTTGTGCTGAAAGGTGCTATATAAAGAAACTTGCCTTGCCTTAATCAAAGGGAGAAAGCTGTACAGGTATGGATTTATTATTTATTCAAATCAGTCTGAAGTTAAATTGGATTTTAAACAATAGAAAATAAATAATGCTGACTTTATAACTACATAAAGTGGCAACAAATGTGATATACATTACATTTTTGAGAATTGTACGAAAATCAGAATAACCTGTTGACAAAGTGTCTACTTCAGTCATGGAGAAAAATTACTCTACAATAGTAACCCTGCCTATGGGAATACCAGACTATGTTGAGGAACTTATGATTGAGATAAAGAGACAACGTGAGGTGTCAGGAGACTTCAGACATAGTCCAAAGATTAAGTCGGACATTTTTGGATCTTTGGCGTCACAAATCATCAAATGTAAAGCCTATCCCTCAAGTGATGAATTTGATTGAGTAGCTGTAGTACTAGCGAAGGGAGCAAGGTTCTGTTCCTGGCTTTTTTGTGTGAAAGATGCAAAAACGACAAACCACCACACAGGGGCGTAGTTAGGACCTTCAAACATTTGGGGCTAGCCCAGCCGAGAATTGTTTTTTTCGTGGATGCTTGGAACATAGTGCTAAGCTTTAAACTGTGCAAAGACATATCAATATAGCCTTAATAGCCAGATGTCACTCTTCTATGTGTATAGAGTGTGTTTTAGGCGTAAAGTGGTCCATTCTTACTTAGCAGCGTTCATTTGGAATTGTCACAGTTAGCTACATAATAATGCTTGTGGAATACCGTGAAACACATTGTATTTTAGTACATGAATCATGATATAGATCTAACATCTGTGTATGTTTAAACCTGTATTTTGAGGTATAACATGTAAAATGTGTATAACTTTATAGTAGGGCTGTCAAACGATTAAAATTTTTAATCAGATTAATCACAGCTTAAAAATTAATTAATCATGATTAATCACCATTCGAACTATGTCCAAAATATGCCATTTATTTATGTATATTGTTGTGGGAATGGAAAGATACATGAAAGAAGGCGGATATATCCATTTAACATACAGTATCTATGTTTATTATAACATTTTTCTGCGTGTCAAAATGAAAGACAGCACACACACCTATCAATCATCAAACCGTGGGGTCTTAATTCATTACGTGTTGATTTCTATCAACGGGGGGGTACTTCAGGAAAGTCGACGGGGGGGGGGGTTAGTGGAGTACTTGTGACCACAGAGTGCGAACGTTGTGATCAGCTGTTTTAGCGCAGTTCTCCAGTGAAGGGGGGGAAGTCTCCCTCCGCAGCCGGTTGGCGTAGTTTTGGCACAATGCCGTTGTACAGACCGACGTTAACAGCAGCCCTGTCTGTGCACACGGAGACCGACTCTGTCGTCCGGTGATCTAACCGCCTTCTGGAAAAGCTTCACAAGTACGCCGGTACGCAAATGCGCTTTGTGACACAAGTTTCAGATTACGCACATTACCGGCGTACCAGTTATGTGCACCCCTGTACTACAGCAAAAGTATTCTCCGTCGGGACTTCCTGCAACAACACCGACATTATCAAAGATGTTCTATTGAGAAGACGATCACTACGTGACAAAAGTTTTCAAAACCGTTTCTGGTCTTCGGTATTTCCAGACAAGTGGCTGCTGAAATCAATCTTACTAACTGCTGTCTGTGCAATTTACTCCGCGCGAGTTGGCGGACTTTATTTAGCTTACTTTAACATCATTTTTCATGGAGGGGCTAAGCCATTTCTCGGTATGGGTGTAGCCTACCCCAGACATACCCTGGCGCTGCCACTGGTGGCACGTATGGGGCGGGCCATTCTGCACATGCGTTAAATGCGTTAAATATTTTAACGCAATTAATTCAAAAAATTAATTACCGCCGTTAACGCGATAATTTTGACAGCACTACTTTATAGTAAAGATATTCTGTTCTATCTGCCAGTATGCAAATAGCGTGAAGTCTTGAGCTTTTTATAAGTGCAGGAACACACCTATGACCGGCACATGCACGGTTGTGGCACGAACACCAAAACAGAAACATATGGACATAGGTTGCTATATAACAAGTGTGCAAATGTATTTAGAATCCTATCCATGTGACCATTTTGTTTTAGTAGGGGGTGGACCTATCATCCTCTAGATCTAGGGGGGTCCAGAGGCATACTCCCCTGGGAAGATTTTTTTTTTTAAATGTTGAAGTTAAATGCATCAATCTGGTGCACTTTGAGAGCAACATTTGGGACTAGATCTATTGATACATCTCTCAATAACACCCATGTGAAGCAGAACTGTAAACAGATTTACTTTTTCTTTATGCATATTTTACAAATCACTCCCCTTTTAAACTGTATTTTTGTTTTACTGTCATAGTATGAATTGGAATTATTTCATACCTGTTATTCTCTTATTTTTTAGAACTATAATGGTCATATAAAGGTATGCCTTGGAAATACTTGTTTACATAAATAGTGACATAAACGTTTGAGACTGAGATAACTTGTTTGCGTATGTGCCACGTGTCTTTTTAGAACTCTGCACGTCATAGTTTATATATTTAAGTTTCAATTTGGTGCGCTAATTTTGCAGAACATTCTGAGCTTAGACGCTCTGTTATTTATTGTCAAAAGGATAGGTAAAATAAGGACCTATTTTAGTTATAATTTAACATCCTGCAATTAGCCTACTCTGATAGGTGTTAAAAGGAATACGATTTTAGGAGGTTACATTGAATTGAATTGAAGAACGATAAAATATTTATTCTTAAAAAGTATTAATTTCGATTTACTAAACCTTTCTAATAAAATCCTGTTAATTGAATCCACTGAATATTCCTGCTAAAATGGAGAAAAAAATATTTCTTGTTACAAATAATTCATTTGATTTATTAAAAACATTCCTAATAAAATCTTGTTTAATTGGTTGAATACTTCTGTTAAAATGGAGGAAAGAATATTTTCTTGTTTAAATATAATGAATTTGATTTGTTAAAAACATTTCTAGTAAAGTTCAGTTAATTAAATCTGCTGAGATTTTAAAAGAGCTTGGGTTTAAAGAAACGGTTTCATGTTTAAAATGGATATTTATGTGTGCCCAGTCTATTTGAAACATATTCACAATTAAGGCAGCATTTGCCAAACAAGTGTATTGTTTACATGCTTTATTTACATGCTTTATTTATTTTGATAACCTGCAAGTTCTAAATGCATCTTTCTTGTTTTCAAAGGTTTTTCACCTACACAAAATGGCCCATTCAGCAATTGGACATTTGGTTTAAGTAAACTGCTGAAATAAAAAGTATGAAAATAAAAAGCTGTGTCATTGGAGTGAAATCCTGTTTGAAAGTCCGGTAGATGCCTCAAGTCCCTTTCAAGTGGGGAACTCTGCACCAAAATCAGAGGAGACTTGACAATAGGATAGCAACAAGTAGTCAAGATAGTCAGATTAGCTTCGGTTGCTATGCTAACATCACTCCTTTTATACCAGAGAAACTTTCATAACAGCGTTGTGATGCCAAACGGCGTCAATTCAGACTGAAACACATTCACTTATGGGAAATTAGGGATATTTATCAGCTGCTTGTGTGACAGTCAGACAGTGAATACTTTACAGCGGCCGCTGCCGTGAGTTAACGGTAGAATAAACTCTGCCGTGAGTTAACGGTAGAATAAACTCTGCCGTGAGTTAATGGTAGACTAAACTCTGCCGTGAGTTAACGGTAGAATAAACTCTGCCGTGAGTTAATGGTAGACTAAACTCTGCCGTGAGTTAACGGTAGAATAAACTCTGCCGTGAGTTAATGGTAGACTAAACTCTGCCGTGAGTTAACGGTAGACTAAACTCCGGTGGACGAGCAGCACTGCAGCTGTCAGTAAATGCTGCTGAACCACATTAATAAACAATGAAACACGGCACTCTGGAGAAAAGTATAAGAGTTGAGAAGTAGTTATTTAATTTAATCTGGCTTTGTATGATTAAAAGCAACACGATCATCGACGCAGTCCCCTATTGTTGTGAGCGGCGTTGGGGAGAAAATCAGCGATGTAAACGGTGGTGATGTCATGATGCAGCAGTGGCACCACCAGTCGGGCTCTGAGCGGTGGAAACACAAGTGGTGCTACAGAGAAGAACCAGTTAAGCACCAGAAAAGCACAAAAACGGACCTTGAACCAGAACCGGTTTGGTGGAAAAGGGGCATTAGACTAAAGTGAACTATCTAAACACTCAGAGAGTGGTTTACTTCACTGAGCTGTAGTTATCTGAGCCTCTTAGTCTGACAGGAGAGGACTATCCTCCACCTTGTTGTAGAAACGGCTGTTTATATCCGTTAGCTTAGCTATCTAACCAGATGCTAACAACAACAATCCCCAGTATTGGTGCGCTCTCTCGCTCGCTAGCTTACTCACACAAAATGCGCTCGTGCCACACACACAGGGCCGAGATTGAATGACACACAAAGACCCAGAATAACTTTTACTACTTCTTTTCGATGGCTTTATTGTATGATCATATGACAGATGAACAGACCGCCACTGGGTTTAACTAAAGACACAGTTACGCAAAAAACGCAGCATGTGTACAGCTCATGGTACAGCTCCAGGGGCGTATCTTGGGCCTGGAAACATTAGGGGCTTAGCCCACAGTGGCGGCGCCATAGATTTTCTTTTGGGGGTGCTGTGGGGTAGCTTGACATTTCATAGAGGGTGCTCAAACATGTAGGGTTTCCCATCTGCAGGTCTCCCTTGAAAAAGAGATCGATTATCTCAATGGGACCACCTGGTTAAATAAAGGTTTGAAATTAAGGTACTGTAGATTGTTCTTTGTTCCAAGTCCAGGAGTAAGTTTAAATAAGGAGACAAATGGGGTCTCAGGAAGTTTAAAGGAATATTTAATGAAGTAGCGTTGTATTGGATCAAGCAGAAAAGTCACACAGCTGTGCAGGAGAAGAGAGAGACTAGAGTCCCCCGTACATTCAAGTATATCTGATTCTGTCCTCTTCTTCTTATTGGCTGCTTCGACGAGGGGCGTGTCTTCCTCCCGGCTCCATACGTTTGTGATTAATATCATGTCAAATAAGAGGATTTAGACATTGTGTGCTTATTTTATAACTCCACAAGCCTTTAATCATTACATTCTCATTCATAACATTCTGTTTGCTACATTCTAACGGCTAAAAACAAAGACTACGTGAAAACGGAAGTGACGTAATATGTAAACATCCGGTTTTCTTCAAAATAAAGCTTTTCAAAATAAAACGGTGCATTTTTTAATATTCACGTAACATATATTGATTTTATTTTCTTACAGTACCGGGCGCTACAGTGGAATGTTCTACTGCAACACTCCCCACACGCACAGTACACCCGCGACTGTTAAGTTAAAAGCATCAATCTGGTACACTTTGAGAGCAAAATGAAGAGATCTATGGATACATCTCTCAACACCCATATGAAACAGAACTGTAAACAGATTTACTTTTTCTTTATGGATATTTTACAAATCACTCCCCTTTTAAACTGTATTCTTGTTTTACTGCCATATAGTATTTCATAACTGTTTTTCATGTATGCTCTTATTGTTTTATAACTATAATGATCATATGAAGGTGTGCATCGGAAATAATCTCTTACATAAGTCGTGACCAAACCGTTTGAGACCCACTGAGATAACTTAGACTAAAGTGAACTATCTAAACACTCAGAGAGTCCTTTAGCTCACCTGAGTCTCTCAGTCTGAGAGGAGAGGACTCTCCTCCAGCTTGTTGTGGAACAAACAGCTCCTTATGTCCGTTAGTGCGGCTAGCTAACCAGATGCTAACAACACGGTCCCTGCTGGCACCGGTGCGCTCTCTCTCTCTCTCTGGTGTCTTGCCTCTGTTGCATTCACTGAACACGGGAAATTACAATCCTGCCGTCCTCTCTAGTGTCATGATGAGGTTCAGGTAAAGCACGGTTAATGCATTATATTATTGAGGGTGAATTGTCCGGGGCTGGCCCAGGCCAGGCGATGCCACTGTACAGCTCCTTATGTGTACTGCAATTTCTGAAGTGCCGGAGTGGCGTTCCGGTGCGTTCCGGCAGCACTACACCCCTGGCTTTCATGCATGATCAGAATGACAGATGCATAGATCCTGGACTATTTTTTCAATTATTGTTAAAAAAATTGAGATCCGGGGATTTGCAAAAAACCTCCGGGGCTGTAGCCCCGAATGCCCAGGTCTAACGACGCCACTGCTACCACACCTAGCTGCGAAACATGTTCAGAGCTAAATGTCATTACTGCAAGTGTAAACCGAGTTATTCACGAAGATCTCAAAATGAAGTGGAGAAACAGCACATCCCTTCCCAGAGGCTGCAGGTTTATCATTGTTCCTGCCTTCACATGCTGCAGTGATTTCATGAAATGAAGGAGCTTTTTTATACTCTAAAGCAGCTGTAGGAAGCAAATACTACACTCAGTCATATATTAATGTAGACTGGTTAACTCACGATCTTGCTATGTTGTGTGTTAATTGAGAGTGGTTACGTTACATTTGAAACCAGCCTCAACTGTGAATTGTGATGTCTCGAAAGGATAAGGATCTTCAACTGGAGGAATGGGTGGGGTGAATGAAATGACTTCCAACTTAATCTCGGTATTTCAGTCTTCCCACAACCATAACAAACTTTGATCACAACTTATAAACAAAACAGAAGGATTAATCTATCTAAGAACTCTTGCTGACTTCTATATAAAGTAAGTCAAAACACTCCTTCTTTATGTGCACCTCAACCATTGTCTCTTTTCATTTGTGATTTTTCACCACTTGATCAAATGTTAGCCGCTTTAACAGCTGCAGAGAGTTTTTACAGAGTTTTTGTTTAGAAACATGTTTGCTGTTCTACTACTAAGAAAACATTGTCATTGTTGTGGTCTTGGCTGGGTCAGAGTCCAGGGCCACTGTTACAGATGTTTTCCAAAATGTTAACTTAGGTGTGGTTGCAAAATATTGGCAGAGAAAATAAATGAGCTGGAGTTTCATTTATTATACTTTTTTCATTTTGAGAGGTGCATCAAGTTCATCAGCTGTAATCAAATCTATGTTTATGGAGGGACTTGGTCTGCTTTACAGAAATGCAGAGGCCAAGTTTTTCTTCATTTCCAAAGCAATTTGCCTCTTTGTTTTGCTTAGATGATCAGATACAGAGATGATCTGATAGCGTTCATAAACAGAGCCTCATTTCCTTACCAAGGTCTCCTGCTTAGACTGCTGCCCCTATGTCTCTAAAAAATGAAATAAGACTTGACAGCAAACTAATCTAAGGTTATCTTTGTTTTCATGAAAAGTAACAAAACATGCATCTTCAAAACTCAATACTAGTAATAAGATCACCAAAAATGAATACCTAAGAAATGTGGAGTTAATTTAAATCCTACAAGCTATCATTTTGTTCCTGAACATATGGACAACAATTGGCAACACATGTGAATCACACTTAAAATGACATGATGTATGTAGAGAAACACAGAGAAGAAAAGCCGTCGTTCTTCTGTAACATGTTGAAGCAAACACAGTAGTGGTGGCTTAAAGCCCACCTCTGCTCCGCGCCGTTCGTTAGATGAGCCTGGTCAGATTAATAAGAGAAGGAGTTCAAAACACCGGCATAAAAGTTATAACAATAATCTGATTTTAATGGTAAAAAACACCAATACAAATTACAGAGTACTCCGGGCTCCCAGCTCTACTGCTGTGCGATACAGGTATCGGGACCAGCCAGTCAGAAACAAGGGGGGCATTTTGCATGAATAAACAACAGTATATATGGACATTTTTGGGGCGGAGATGTGGGTCGGCTCTTCCATCCCATTTTACTCCTAAGTGAAGCGTGAGAGCCTCGGAACTAGTCAAGGTCAGAATCACTTTTTATCTTCCACCTAACTTCACTCCTTTACTTTCCCAGGGAAGATTTCACACAAACTATTCTTTCCCAAAACAATCAAACATTGTACACAGATATATTGGTGCTTGAGATTATACTGGCCCCCAGGAAGAACCTTGAAAGGAACATGTGTGTGTGCTGGTGGGGGGGGAAAGTGTATGTGTGTGTGTGTGCTGATATCTGGGTCAGTGAGTGTATGTGTGTGTGCTGGAGACAGGAGGTGTAAGTGTGTGTGTCAGGGTATCTGGGTCATTGAGTGTAAGTGAGAAGGGTTATATATATATAGGATTACTTTAAAACAGTCCCAAATAATACATGTTCACTTCAATACAGTTCAAGATAATACCTGTTTACTTTAATACAGTTTAGAACAATATCTGTTTGCTTTAAACATCAAAAGGATCTGAGCTCACTCCAAACCCAAAATGTGTCTTTTTGTGGTTTGTCCAGACAAATTATGTATATGACTGTGCGTGCATGCGTTTGTACCATAGACTGTATATATAAATGGACGTAGGGTCCGTGACGTCACCCATAGGATTCTGCAGAGTTGCTGAGAAGCCCTTAGTAGGCGGAGTCGGCCACTAACGGCTCGACAGTGACGTCAGAGTTCAACTCCCGCCTGTTCCAGCCTGCTCCAAATAAGGGCAAAGAAGCGGAGCCGAGGCGGGACCTCCTGCCACCGAGCTGGAAGTTCCAGAGCTAGCTGAAGCTACCAAGCTAAGCTAACATGCTCCCTATCTGCACACTGCCGTGGTATTTTACGTTTCTAAGGTAAGCGGACATGAAACTATAAATAATAATCTAAGTTATTGAGTTTTTAGCATAATACTTCAGAATCTTAAAATCCCTTAACGTTTGTATGCAATTGTGCTAAATTCAACACTGGAATCAAGCAAATATTAATGTTTGCATGACATTAGTTATTTATATTTTGATATCACTTAACTATACGTTTAATACGTTTAATACATTTAAGTCAAGCTAAGGTACATGTGATGGTAGCTAGTTAGTGCTCTTACCTGTGAGGCCTCCTCCAAACAGCATAATAACCAGACTTTATCATTAAAACTAAGTACCAGTTCTTAGATCGTTGACTTTAGACAAACAATTCAAAAGACAACATGTATTTAAAGACCAATCTTTATTTGAATGTGCCTCTTAACCTGAGATATTAATTATACAGTAATAGTATTGACAATCTAAAAAAACTGAGCAACTCAACAGTCAACTTTATATTTCTTATTGTCTAAAAGCATTTATGATTTTCATTTTTCCCCTCTCATATTCAGTGTGGACGGATTGAGACAGCCTGGTGTCCAGAGAGCTGCAGAAACTTCAGGGAGAAACCTCCGTGTGATGGACGTCCTGTCTGTTGTAGGGGTGTAACGGTATCCGTATTCGTCCCGTACCGTCACGTTTCGGCACATGCAGTCACACGGCGAATACGCCTTTTTTTTACGAGTGGGAAAAAAGTCTGTCACTCAGGGCAGTATTACACTATATATAATCCAGGGGGCGGTATTGCGCCTAAAAGCCAGCCGCCCGTAAATAACAAATGAAGAACAAGAACAAAACACAACAAAACGAACACAATACATGAAGAAGAAAAGTTAGTAGCTATGACGAGTTCACACAACACACAGGAGCTAGAAGACCCACCTGCTTCTTTTAAATCAGGTGTGTGGGAACATTTCGGGTTCCCTGTGGACTACAACAATGATGGGGTGCGAGTTGTGGATCGGACGAGGACGGTGTGTCGGTGTTGTTCGACAGCGGTGCGGTATGCTAGTGGTAACACGTCAAACATGCTCAATCACATCCGAGTCAGTCTCAGTCCCCAGCGAGAGGGTTTTCTCGACGGCAGGTGACATAGTTACCGCCAACAGATCTGCCCTCACTACTGACAACGTAGACAAACTCATCTTTTTGAAGAAAAACTTGAAAATAGAGTAAAGCTTGAGTACCTTTATTTAGGCATAATGGCCTCACACACTCACACGTTAATTACACATGTTAGACATTGCTCCTAAAGGTACAGATTTTATTTTGTTTTATATTTATCATTGTATTTATTTTATATTTTGACATCAGGAGATGTTATACAGTTCTGTATTGCCTTTTATTGATTGTGATTCAAACACTTTCTTATTATTTATTTGAATATGTTCAAGACCTTCTTTTTAGTTGTACAGCTTATTTAACCTTTTAGTTTGACATCAGCCATTATAAATAATATGGCCATCTGAGTGTGTGTGTTACTGTTTGTGGTTTGTTTTTAACTGTGTAATACAGTTAATGATTCCAAATGTTAGAGTTCCTTAACCTCTTAAGCCCTGAGCCTGTTTTTCAGGTTTCAGGCTCGAAAATGCCACTAACACAACAAAGACTATATCTTCACTTCTAAAAGGGGTAAATTAATAATCTTTTCTCTCAAAGTAATGATAAACTTGTGAGTTGGATGTAGAAGTGTCAGAATCAATATAGATGTTTTTATTTTAAAGTAAATTCAGATGGAACATAGTAAAAACATGTAAATTCTAATGTCCGCCTAAAAAAAAAACATTACTTATCGTAAAAACCACCCTTGAATGATGGGTTAGTAGACTAAAAGCTTTAGGAATCCAAACTATAAGATATAATAAGTACCCTGTATCAAGATTGATGCAAAACAAGTGAAATTTGACCTTTTTAGAGAGGTTTAGAAAAATAAAGTCCAGGCGGACTCACCTCTGGGTAATTTGGGAACCATCGGTTCCATTTGAACTTTTTCACTGTAAAAATCATTTTATTACTTTGAATTTTCACTATAGGTATTCATTCCATCCAAATACAACTGTTGTGAAAAATATATATATATATATATATATATAAGAACATACTCTGTTATCCTCTTAGGCAAGGCAAGTTTATTTATATAGCACTTATAGGCCCCACGGACCGAAATCGCGTCATTTGCAGGAAACAACGTCTAAGGAACCTTACTATTTAATAAACTATGAATATTTTATATCCATATAACGGGAAAAAACTCATTTAACTGATCTTTTTCATTTATTTTTTCAAAAAAAACACAATGCTAACAGTGAGCATCTGAATTAGCCCCGAGCGAAAAATGCTAACCTATTACTGCACCGAAAATCACTCCTAGCTCCCTTATTACTTATCCTAGCTGCACATCCAACACATCGTTTTTGATCGTAAAGACACAGAATCTAACGGTGCCCACCTCAACACTGAAAGATACAAACTTGCGACGTTATCAACAAAAACGTACATCAAAACAAGTGGCGCTAGGTACTAGCATGCGCTAGGCTAATGGCTTACCTTCCTCTTTGCCTGGTCTAAACTGGTCTTCAATGGCATTAAAACGATTAAAACGATGATGTAGTTAATCCATAGGTTAATATCCAATGGGGCTGTGTCCCCTTTGAAATGTTCTGATAATCTATAAGCAATAAAACTGCAATTCCGTTGTCTGCTGTCCGCTCTGTCCTCCGTGTGCTCTGGGTTCTGCTGTAATGCCTGCTGTTACGTAGTAAACAATAAATGAAGCCGCCTGCGTAAAGTACTTAAACTGGCTGGCATTCTTTATACTTTACGCAGGACCATATCTCTGGAACCCATTGGTCGATTCGTGTGACTTACACCTTTTTCTTAACCATCAGAACCAATAGAATCGATGGGCAGTTCCCAAATCAACGTAAACATTACCATAGCGGACGTAATAGAGAAGCGAACAAAGCATATCTGAAAGTGCACGCCTGGACGGCAACATTTTATACCCAGTATATTGCCATAAATATGATGAAGGATTATCAGTCAAAATTTCTACGTGACACAAAGACATTGGATTAACCTTGAGCGGCGTTTTTATTCCGGTGAACACAACTTTTGATCACAAATCAAAAAAGGTAAGACGAAATTATTGTAATATTTTTTAAACCGGATGTTGTTTACTTTCTCTTTTCTGGCTGATAGCTCCGCAATTCGGGGTCCTACAGTGATGATATTATATGTCTTGAATCTGTGGAGTCTCAGCTTTAAATCGTATATCTTGTTTGTGCAGTTACGATAAGTAATAAGGGCATTTCTACCGTGAGTGCTGTGCAAAATCCGTTAGCATTAGTTAGCATTTTTTCGCTCCATGCTAATTCAAAGGCTTGGTATTACTCTTGTGTTTCTTTTAGCTAAAAATGGTTCACATTGTCAGTTAGCGGAGTTTCTTAGCGTTAAAAGGGTATGGAACATTAATAGTTTCATAAATGTTAAGAAGCCCTGAGACATAGTCTCGTAAAAAAACTGTGGGGGGGGTCCACTGGGGGGACCCTCGGGCTTAAGAGGTTAATTTCATAGCAAAACTTGCACTACTGTTAAAAATAAATAACAGCAAAAAAAATATATGCATTTGGCACTTTTCTTTGCTTTTCCTTGTTGTACCGAACCCGTACCGAACCGTGACCCCCAAACCGAGGTATGAACCGAACCGTGACTTCTGTGAACCGTTACACCCCTAGTCTGTTGGTTTGGAGAGGACTGAGGGTCTTTCCTCAGCGAGGAGGACCAGGCCTGATGGAGGAGCCCATGCTGGGCATAGCTGATACCAACTGCACAGGCCTAGTCTGTCACTTTATTTGACTAAATGTGTTCACTTATAATTTAATATGGACCTTCTGTCCATATGTGCTTTTTATTTAAAACATTTGATTAACTTTGGGTTCACATTTCAATAAATTGTATTTGCACTCCTTTTGTCCATTATTCTTACTTAAAATGTTAGATTACACATTCACATCTGACTGAAGATTGGCCCCATTTATTTGTGACATTGCAAACTCTGCAGTACAAGGCACAAGCGATGTGAAGCTCATAAAGTGAGGCAAATAGAAATAATCAGCTGAAGGAGTGTAGATGTGAAAATAGCTGCATTCGATCAGCTGACTGTTTTTACAATAAAAGTAGTTTCTTGTGTACTGGGTTTAAAAATCTCATAACATCAGCTTTTAATGTTCCTCTTGGATGTTCTTCTTGACCCTCAGAGAAGGAGAACATGTCGTGTCTTTCAGGCATGTCCTTTCCTAACAAAAATGACAGGAAACATAAAACATATTATTGCAGAACAAGTGTGTTATTTATGAAAGCAGTGTGTTTGTGTGTTTAGGGGCTGTAGATATAATTATTTTGTAATTGTAATGTTTTTTTTTTATTTCAACAGTGAGCTACAAAGATTATGAATGAACAGTATGAAGTTCATCAACATTGAAATATGTTATTATCAAAATAATATTTAACTGTTATCAAAACGTAGTGCAACTGTAGAAGCTTGCTCTGTTGTCTCACTGAAAGAATCACTTTTACCACGTTTTTTACAGACAATATTGAGAGATAAATAGCAGCAGTTCTCACTATGTGTTAAATATCTTTGCCTTCAATACATTAAATTAGAAAGCTGACAAAGTCATATTGCTAAACATCTAAATGTAACTTTTTGCATGGAAAAAACCCTCAACTTAACTGATGTGTAGGTGATCTAGTATTAGTATTGTTTAATGGAATGTATATCAGTGTATTCAGTCAATACTTCATTTATTTAAACCACTATCTTTCTTGATTCTTTGTACAGTAAAAAAAAGAGTCTTTGTACCTGTGCTGAAGTTTCACTGCTGTGAGGAGTCCAGTTCTGTCTCTCACTCTCTGGTCCAGCCTGTCTGCATCACCTGGACACCTTAAACAAACAGATATATATGTAAAAGTACCATGTGTACAAACAATATAACTGATTCTCTTCTGTTGAACATGTTGGATTGTGTATTGTCCGAGTCAGGGTCCTTTTTATTTTACTGTAACTTTGGAAGTTGTGTTACCAATGCTTACTGTTTATTGATACACATTTGGTAATGCAATTAATAAAAAACAACAAGGTTTGGGTTTGTTCTTCAGATGACTGTGACGTTAACGTGTAAGCTCAATAATGAACTCCAGCTCAACCAACCATATTGTAATATCTAAGTAATCATCTTGAAATATGACATTAATAATTGTAATATACACACATCTTATTGTGAGGTTGATTTCACATACACTACTTCGACATTAGCTTGTCTACATACTTGAGCATAGCCAATTTAAATTAACCTTAGCGATGCATACAGTTCCTACCTACATAATAAAATATCTCTCTAAGTTACAAGGATGACCTTATTTTATCAACCTCAAACAGAAGCCGTTTGTTCTACAGTATTATCCCACTTAACGCTTAACACTTGTCTATTTCGTTTTAACCTTTACATATACAGTCTATGATTTTAACTTGGAGGCTACGATTAGCATCGTTAGCACCGATGTAGCTACCACTCGCTTAAATGCTAACCCAAGCCTTAACATTCATTACGTAGCTGATTCAAATCATTAACACATAAATAAATCACTCGAATGTCACTTACCGCATTCATGCACCGTCTGTTTTAACCGCAGAGCGAGTCACAATAGTCCGATATATAAGCATGAAGAACAAACAACCACGGCCGGCTTCAAGTTGTGTTTCCTGGATGAACTGACCAGGCAGAGTCCCTGTAGCTAGCTTCACGGAGCAGCTAGCAGAGAGACAAGAAGCTAGCAGCAGCAGTCACTTGACAGAGCCGTCACTCAATGTGACCACGCCCTAATTTATGCACAAACTTGAAGACCTAATATAAATAAAAGGGTCGTGTTAGAAAACAATTCACTCACCGATCCATAATCATGAAGGTGGAATCTAACTATATCGATAATAAAATGTATGGAGCCAGTGGTAGAAACATGTTTTTTTCTGCTGTAAAATTGGGCATTTTAACATGGGGTCTATGGAAATTGCTCCTTTCTGCAGCCATCGCCTATCGGCCAATATATGAACTGCAGTGTGTGGCACTTCCGTATTTGCGTCCCGGCTCTACCCCACAGTTTGCCGCTTGGTTTGTACGCATATGCTTATAGCCTATGTATGTATTTATATGTGCGTGTTTATGTGTGCGAGTGTGTGTGTTTCCATAACTTTTTTACCTCAGCGTGCACAAATTGCAGACTTCCTTCCAATTTTGTGAAGCGGTCCCACATTGTTCCAATTCATAACCTGTTAATGATCAATTCTGACTCGTTTACTTTTTGGACCGAAATTCAAATAAGGTTTTGTATAAGTGAAACATTTCAGGCTCATGCACTCTCATTTGGTTAGGATCAGCAAAGAAAATATTGTGTCCGAATATTTACTTTTGAAATAATACAGTTAAGGACTCACTAAAGTTTGGTAACTATATGATGTGCTGAAACTAGTAAGGAGAAGCAGGAAATGAGCAGAAACCAAAAAACACATTTTTGATGTGTCGTAATGTTTGACATTGGGCATGGTCTCCAATGGAGATGCTCAGACTGATCAAAGTGTTCCTTATAAAGAAGCCTATAAGTAAATCAATGGTTAAATATAGTTTAAAATAAGTATCTCTGTTTGATCTGCTGCTTTATGGAAGCTTCAAAATATTGAACATTTCGAATACAAAAATGTTAGTTTGATATTTCTCCATTCTTGAAGTGGAGGAAGATTTTGGCCCCCGTCAAAGCACCAGACAGAGTCCCAGACATGATGAGGCCTGCAGCCCCTCATCATTCCAAATGGGTTTGATATAAATGTTAAAAGAACATCCCTGCTTTGCCCTCCACGAGACCTCTGGTGGAAAAAAGACTCTAACACAATGCCAGATAAATCCACCGTAAGGTTTTTACTAGAGGACCTCAAAGAGTTCGCAGTGCTGGAGCTTTCTTTATTGGTCAATAAACTGCAAAAGGAGATTTAAAATTGCAACTGCATAATGTTCAAGTATTATATTTTTTGGCACCAGAGATGAAAAAAAATCCTACTAAAATGTGTCAGGAACAAAACTGCGATGTGTCTAATGGCGCGTTTCCACTGCAGCGGGTAGCTCGCTTTAAGCGTGCCGAGCCGTGCGGGGCCCGTTTTTGGTTCAAATCAAATCAAGTTTTATTTATATAGCACATTTATAAACGATTTTTGGTCGAGCCAAAGTGCTGTACATATAATAAAAATAGCCTACAGTAGCGACTAGGGATGTAACGATACCAAAAACTCACGGTACGATAATATCGCGATACCAAGTCCACGGTACGGTATTTATCGCGATATTGAATAATAAAGAAAAAAAAATTAAAAACATTTTTTTCAAGAAAACATTTTTTTACTCGGAATTTTTTTCTTTATTACATAATAAATCTGATTTGTACAGCATTTTAGTAGGATAGCAGTATTTTAAAGTGTCAAAAACAAAGTGACAGTAACAGACTGGAACAAGAAAACCAGTGTTTTTGTACCTATAGTACTACCAAACAAAGTAGGCATTTTCTTTGTGCCACTGCATCTCACAAATAAACAATGACATTTAATAATCACACCCTGCGATAAAATAAATCAAGTTTCACTTTAGTTTTTCAAGTAACTCAACTCAAACTCACTAGTCACTCACTCAGCATCATCAGACAGGTTTTTAGGAATATGAGAATGTCCACATTTCCAGGTATTTATAAGCTGGGATGTTTGGGCATTTACAATATCCCCTGCTCTGGAAAAAACTCTCTCGCTTGGTACTGATGTTGCTGGGACAGCAGTGGTCGCGTTAACCGAATATTTTATTTATCAATGACGGAAAAATCTGAAAGCAGTCTGTCATTTTGACAGATTAGAACAAACTCGGAACAGCGCCAACGTTTCCCCGCAGCGAGGCTCTGGTGTTATGCCGTGTTATGCATGCCCTCCAAAAGGAAATGATATAGTTTCCAAACCGTACTTTGCCGTACAGATCAACACATGTCTGGGAGGTTTTGCCTTACGCTGTGTGCGCTCCCGCGAGGTGCATGCACACACGGCATAACACCACCCCCCCGTTGACAGTTCTCGAGCGTGCTCTCTTGTGAACTGTTTAGACCCGACAGGTAATAAGGGATTATGACGGACATTTTACGATCCTGTCTGTCAAAATGACGGACAGCGAAAAAGTCTAACGTCACCTCAGTGGGACGGAGATATATGCTTTGGCCATGGGTGACAGCAGTGGGTCAAACTGTGCATTGTCTCTCCACCACTTCAAAAACAATACAGTTTTTGCCAAGAAGGTGAGGCTTATTGACAGGGCGAGATATAAATATACTGTTGGTACTTGTCAATGTCTCTAGGTGTGTAAATACGATGTCCTTTTGTGTTCTGTTGTTTTATGTTCATGTTGTAACCTACTTGCTGCCATGTTGGACATGCAGGTCTCTCTTGAAAAAGAGATCGATGATCTCAATGGGACCACCTGGTTAAATAAAGGTTTAAAAAAAATAATATTTTTTTCTACAATTTTTTTTTTTTTTTAAATCGCGGTAGATTTTGTCAGTCTCACGACGGTATTGGGACGTTTATTTACCGCGATATTCGGTATATCGTTACATCCCTAGTAGCGACACTTTACAGCAAATACAACAGCACAGATTTGTTCAGAATATCAGTCTGAGAAAAACGACACCCTCTATCCTTAGACCCTCACATCGTACAAGGAAAAACTTCCAGAGAAAACCAACAGTTTAAGGGGAAAAAATGGGAGAAACCTCAGGGAGAGCAACAGAGGAGGGATCCCTCTCCCAGGACGGACAGACGTGCATTAGATGCCGTGTGTAAATCGAAGAGATAATACATTTTACAGCATATAGACCGAATGTTAGGAAATGCATGTGTCTGTAATAAGAAGATGAATCCACGAGGATGTCAGCTACAATGGTTGCGTTTCCACTTGGCCTAGTTTTGGCCCGGGGCTACTTTTTCACCTTTTTTCTGGCCCGACTAAATCGTGGTTCTAGGGCCAGGAATAACCAGGCTGAGTCGGGCTGAGTATGCTAAACTAGAGAGAGAATCGCTGGCAAGGGGGCTACAACTACAACAAGATGAACACGGTCAACATGGTCAATCACGGTGAAATGACCGTGATTTAATTGTAATACACGTTTCAAAATGATGCTGAAGTAACAACATACTGATACCGGTTAGTAAAAACCATGGATTAATGCTTTGACAAGTCTGCAGACAGACGGCAGGTGAAAAACCCTTTTAAAATGCGTGTTTTCTAAATGGAGCTTGGCTAAGCTAACGTTATATCAGAGTCCTGCACGGGTCTGATTTTCAAGACCCGCTCCCGCCCCGCACCCGCGACGTGCAATACCGAACCCGCCCCGCTACCCGCAGATATTGCCAATTAGTTCCGCAACCCGACCCGACCCGTCGGCACAAGATCCGCAACCCGACCCGAACCCGCATATATATGAGCAGTGAAAACATGCAATTATTAACACACGCAGTTGCATATGTGTCTC
Source organism: Pogonophryne albipinna (assembly GCA_028583405.1). Taxonomy (NCBI): domain Eukaryota; kingdom Metazoa; phylum Chordata; class Actinopteri; order Perciformes; family Artedidraconidae; genus Pogonophryne; species Pogonophryne albipinna. The sequence goes on from CM053248.1 coordinate 8,237,375, forward strand.
AAAAAGCGTGGGATGTTGGTTATTTTCTCCATCTAGGATGACACCAAAAGCCTCCCAGACGTTGGATTTCGCTCTTGAAATTGAAGAGTGTTATTGAAAATGCTGTATTCTCAGCTAGAGAGCTTCACCTCAGCCATTTCGAATGTGGCGCGTTAAAGCAAACAGATATTGTTCTAAACTGTATTAAAGTAAACAGGTATTATCTTGAACTGTATTGAAGTGAACATGTATTATTTGGGACTGTTTTAAAGTAATCCTATATATATAACCCTTTTCACTTACACTCAATGACCCAGATACCCTGACACACACACTTACACCTCCTGTCTCCAGCACACACACATACACTGATGGTTTATTGATAAGGCAAAAGTAACAGAAGTAAAGATATAGTAAAACAAGCTAAAATATAATGCTGTAATCATTGAGAAGCCTCAGTGCCTAGTGGAAATATACTGTGTGAATACTGTGTGCAACAACAACGATGAGTCAACCAGATTAAGAACAGATGCATTCTGTTCTGTCCAAACTGAAATGCAACAAGGTTGCAGAACTCATTTGTTCTCACACAAAGTCTTGTGAGAACCAAGCAGGCGCAACGTTTCCCAAGGACAGTCTTGTGAGCGAAGTCTGGGCAGCAAAGGCAGATTACACCAAGAGAGAGCACCAAAGGTGGGGGCTTCACAGCATTACACCAAGAGAGAGCACCAAAGGTGGGGGCTTCACAGCAAAAACTATAAAGAACAGGATGTTTCTATAACTCGGGGCTCTCTTTAACTGGGATCTTACTCTGACGGACCTGTCACGGTGAGACCTCAAGAAGGAGTCCCCAAAGCGCTTTGTGGTATTGTATCAAATTGAATGTATTTGCTGAACTGTGATTAAAGTACCAAAGTAATATCAGAACCAAATCGGAGTACGAAGTCCAGTGGTGTTTGACTGTTTGACTATTTCTAGACTATTGCCTCTGCTCTCCAGAAAAGAACGGTTCACCGGGAACATCGGGCCAGACCCTGCTCTGGCCATATCCAAACGATCTGCGCGGAGTACGGACTAGGTCCTGTGTACCCCAACAGCTTGGTGACCCCGACGTGATGGTCAGAGCAGGAGGAACTGGACACCGGTGACCTTCTGAGAGTGGACGGAATAAAAAACTTCGGCTTATCAAAAATCCCCAAAACACAGCTAAACCCGGGTAGGAACACAGAACCAAGGTAAGCACCTACCTGTTACAGCTAAATGGTGTGATTGACATATTACAACATTTTAGAGTTGTGCTACGGGATAAAATAAGACGAATGTATAAACCAAACGAATAAAACAAACCAGAAAAACAGATAAAAAAACTATTTTGAAGTTCAGCAACTGCATAACAAATTTGTGGGAGAAGAAGCGGGTGGAACCCGTAATTTATAAGGACTCGCCGTAGTCCAAGGGATGGTGTAAACCTGATCACCGTATCAGTTACCCAGAGCAGTGTAAACCTAGTGGAGTGACACTAGTTACTAAGATAAAGCGTCAGCCTAATAACAGTCATTAGCAGCCAGGAGGTGTAAACCTGATCACCGTATCAGTTACCCAGAGCAGTGTAAACCTAGTGGAGTGACACTAGTTCTAAGATAAAGCGTCAGCCTAATAACAGTCATTAGCAGCCAGGAGGTATCAGACTAGGAAAGACACTAGCGACCATAGGAGAAGTAGAAAGAAAGGAAAAATGGAAGGTGAATTTGAGAGAGAAAGGAAGCAGGGCTTCTTGGTTCCAGCAGCCCGTGGGGTTATATGGAAAAAATGGATAGAGGAAGGACGAAAACATCTGAAGGAAGAGGATTGGAATAAATGAGAGAAAAAGGTGGCACGAGTGTACCGCAATTTGTCAGATAATGGTATCTTGACGGCATACAGGCAGAATCACGTGGATGCACAAGGGAAGTCAATAGGAGGAAAAAGTCCAGCGGAAATGTTTGAAAAGGAAAGAAAACATAGAGGAACAACTAAAAAGACATAATTCCACACAGTGTGGGATGTTCGGGAGAAAAGGACACCAATATACGCGAGATAGATTAGAGGGACTAGTAAGGACTTGCCATGTCCTCATCTCAGCAGCAGGAACAGTAATAAATAGCGGAACACCAGGGCCCACCCTACAAGCACCTCTTACAGAAGCAGCACCCAGGCCAGTCCAAATCATAGTAACTCCCCCAACAGCCACAGGCGCACAGGTGATAAAAACACCCCGGGTTCTGAACCAGCCGTCCAAAAACAGATTATATCCGAACTCCCCAGCGACGGCCCGTTTTCGCCGCCCCATATAGTTCCGAATAATCCTTTTATTCAGGCCACACTTTCCCCGATCAAAACACCCCCTCCAGGACCAAGCACAGGGGGAGTAGGAGAAAACTTCTATCAAATACAGGGAAAGGTTAAACTAACGCCAACATCCCCACCCCAGGAAGCTAGAGCCACCTCCACCCCAAACCAGACGCCGTCGTATGGCCAGGGCAAACCTAGGTGGACAGACACACCATACCCTAAACACGGCAGAAATCATGACCTAGCCACCGTAGAAGCTTCTCTAGGCCTGACCCACAAATTCGGGGCAGTGTACCACCCACAGTCACAGGGAAAGGTAGAAAGGATGAACCAGAACATGAAACAGAAACTTGCCAAAACTATGGCCGAAACAGGGCTGAACTGGTTAGAGGCGCTACCATTGGTCCTACTGGTGATTCGTAGCACCATTTGCAGAACCACAGGTTTCTCTCCATATGAGATGACCCATGGACACCAGTTTCCTGGCCCAGGGGCAGGAACCACGGTTTCCAAAGAACTCTATGAACGAGTAGGGCATGAAGACTATTATAAACAACTAAAATGCCTTGTTGCAGAGTTCGCTGACGAATCCACAGAAACACGAGCCAAGGGACATACCGAAGAAGCTGAGGGCGGCAGAGACGTGGAGTACATCCGACTGAAGACGGTCAAACCCAAGTGGTGTGCCCCACGCTTCACCGGACCCCACAAGGTAACCCAGAGAACAGACCACGCTGTGCGACTAGAAGGAAAAGGAGACACGTGGTACCACTGGTCCCGATGTGTGGCGGCACCAACTCCAACCAGGACCCTTGAAGACACGGCTATCGACCTAGAGGACCTCCACATCCGGTCAGCAGAAGGCACCCCGACCCAGGACCCCACTGAGGACAACGGAGGGGGCCCATCCACAGCCTAGGAGATAACAGCCGGCAAGGAGGCACGACAAGGGACCGCACCCCCTGAGCAGGCGGTACACCACACGCATTACATACACCCACCACAGTAAGAGATCCATTTAAACTGACACACAGGACTAAGACTTTGAAAAAGACAATGGCAAAAGGCAAAAGGGGGAGCCCTAGCTCTCAGCTCGCATACCTCGCTCTGGCCCTAATGGGGGTAATCATGATCGGAATCCTAGTGATACTACTTGGAGAACGACCCAGAGAGATCAAAGACAACACACCAAGAAATGTCACTTCACCACCAAAACCCCACACCACAAAATCACTCCAGTAAGACCCGTACAAAACGTGATGTTTCACAAACACGTGCCACGGTGTACACAGTAAATTTCACAAAATGCGACCAAAAAGCTTCACTTAAACGCGTTTCCCTTACACTGTGTATACCTGAAAAATCAAGCACAACTAGTCTAATCCCGTACTCAAGTCTAACAAATAACCATGGCCAAAATGGTAGAAGTTGGGGCAACGGGTATCAATGGTACATAACCGTAGGTGACGAATGGAAAGACCTGGTTGGAGAAACAGGGGCGGACTGGAGGTCGTGGTCAACAGGACCAGCAATAGCACTTAGGAAAACAATCACACTGTCCAAATCCTCCGCCGGCTTGTCCCTCAAATTAAATCTAACAGCAGCCCCAGATTCAGTAAGAGACCCCACAGTCACTTGCGCGCTTTTCTACTTATGGGCCCATTCTAACGAGAACGACCCCCAGTTTCCCCTTTTCGCTTGCATATCTAGCAAAATACCTAAACCACTTGCGGATGACACTACAGTACAAAAGGGGGTGGTAATTCATTCAACTGAAGACTGGACAGTAGACAAAGAGTTCCAAGCGGCAACCGGGGTCTCGGGACATTCAGTGACCAGTAACAACTGGCTGCTAATGGCCCAGCAGGCAGCAATCGACACAGGAGACGACTGTCTCGTGTGTATGGGGGCTAGACCCCTTCTCAAAATAGTCGCTGCCCCCATAGAACCCGACTGTGTGTGGGAAGTAATGATGAAAGACAATCCGGCCGACAACTGCTCCAAATATGACGCTTTCTTCCCATTAGTTCCCTCCTCCCCGCCGTACATCCCATGGCAAAGCGACGACATGGACGCATGAGAACCATAAAACATCAGCTAAGAAACTGTATAGACTAAATGATTTAAAGCATACTGAAATTACTGCACTGAACTATTGCTTCGCTTGCATACATTGTTGTTATTGCCCCAATCTATGGAATGGGGCAAAAGGGGGATTGATGGTTTATTGATAAGGCAAAAGTAACAGAAGTAAAGATATAGTAAAACAAGCTAAAATATAATGCTGTAATCATTGAGAAGCCTCAGTGGAAATATACTGTGCTTCTCAGTGGAAATATACTGTGTGAATACTGTGTGCAACAACAACGATGAGTCAACCAGATTAAGAACAGATGCATTCTGTTCTGTCCAAACTGAAATGCAACAAGGTTGCAGAACTCATTTGTTCTCACACAAAGTCTTGTGAGAACCAAGCAGGCGCAACGTTTCCCAAGGACAGTCTTGTGAGCGAAGTCTGGGCAGCAAAGGCAGATTACACCAAGAGAGAGCACCAAAGGTGGGGGCTTCACAGCATTACACCAAGAGAGAGCACCAAAGGTGGGGGCTTCACAGCAAAAACTATAAAGAACAGGATGTTTCTATAACTCGGGGCTCTCTTTAACTGGGATCTTACTCTGACGGACCTGTCACGGTGAGACCTCAAGAAGGAGTCCCCAAAGCGCTTTGTGGTATTGTATCAAATTGAATGTATTTGCTGAACTGTGATTAAAGTACCAAAGTAATATCAGAACCAAATCGGAGTACGAAGTCCAGTGGTGTTTGACTGTTTGACTATTTCTAGACTATTGCCTCTGCTCTCCAGAAAAGAACGGTTCACCGGGAACATCGGGCCAGACCCTGCTCTGGCCATATCCAAACGATCTGCGCGGAGTACGGACTAGGTCCTGTGTACCCCAACAACACTCACTGACCCAGATATCAGCACACACACACACACATACACTTTTCCCCCCACCAGCACATGCACATGTTCTTATTCAAGGTTCTTCCTGGGGCCAGTATAATCTCAAGCACCAATATATCTGTGTACAATGTTTGATTGTTTTGGGAAAGAATAGTATGTGTGAAATCTTCCCTTGGAAAGTAAAGGAGTGAAGTTAGGTGGAAGATAAAAAGTGATTCTGACCTTGACTAGTTCCGAGGCTCTCACGCTTCACTTAGGAGTAAAATGGGACGGAAGAGCCGACCCACATCTCCGCCCCAAAAATGTCCATATATACTGTTGTTTATTCATGAAAAATGCCCCCTTTGTTTCTGACTGGCTGGTCCCGATACCTGTATCGCACAGCAGTAGAGCTGGGAGCCCGGAGTACTCTGTAATTTGTATTGGTGTTTTTTACCATTAAAATCAGATTATTGTTATAACTTTTATGCCGGTGTTTTGAACTCCTTCTCTTATTAATCTGACCAGGCTCATCTAACGAACGGCGCGGAGCAGAGGTGGGCTTTAAGCCACCACTACTGTGTTTGTTCCAACAGCGCACAGCAGCAGATTGATGCGCTGCAGAGGTTATGATTATGCGCGGTCCCGCGGGGGAGAGGTCTGAGGATTTAAACATTAAACTAAATTATTATTATTTTAATATATTTATTATGCAATACCCGCGACCCGACCCGCATCATCTTTGTTTTACCCAGAACCGAACCCGGAAAAAAGCGTTTGAAAAAATACTACCCGCGAATCACCTTTTTTGCGGGTCACCCGCGTGTACCCGACCCGATGCAGGACTCTGCGTTATATATGCTCCGACCGTCCACACTCACAACAACGGCCTATACAGACATAAATAAACCAGCGACTGTATTCGCCATGACACAGACAGTCTGTGGTTTGTACTTGTTTAACTTTTGTCTAGTTTCTGAACAGATATGAAGAGCTGTGAGCTCTGAGTGCTAAGAGCTAACGGCTGTGTTGTTTTTTGAAGATGACGTCACGGCTCCACCTATACTGCGTTACTATAGTAACTACCCCAGTTCCTAAACTGTAATGGAAGCGCAGCATTAAAGTGAGCCGGACCTAATAAGGCCTAACCAAACCGAGCGAGGCCTGCAGTGGAAACGCGCCATAAAAGAGAGACAGACGGACTGGTCTATGTGTTTAAAAGCTACGTATATGATATAAGAAACACTCACCTCTCATGGGTGAATGGAGTGCATCTCTGATAGGCGACTGATCTCCTGAACAAAACAACAGAAGAAAGGACAAAGTCAGAACACACAAATACTCTAAGTATCAGAATATTCTGTCAATCTGGCCTCAAATCGTGCATGCAAAGTTTTTGCTCACATAAGGGCAACAGGTGAAGGCTACATTCTGTCCATCCAGATTTAAAGAAAGGAATCCCCTGTAGGTTGTTTGTTGTTATTGCAAATATCTCATGAGTCAAACCAAGGCTATCGGTTGGCAACTAGAGCAGAGTCCAATAAAACACTTCCAGTAATAGTAATAAATAAATAAATAAATAAAATGTAACATTAAATACATCGGAAGAGAAATTATTAAGATGAGTAGATATGAGAAAATAAGCAGTTCAATTTCTAAAGCATTATTTTACATACTTTGCCCCACAAATAATCCATCATGTAAATTTGGACACCCCTGATGTAAACGGTTGCAGGTGACTCTATGACCTGATATGAACAACATATTGCCTGTTATATATTTTAAAGAAACTAAATCAGGAGATGAATGATCATGTTTGTATTCCTCCCTGTGCAGCTGCTCCAGGATTTATCCTCTATAGTTTTTGAAGGAAAACACACTGCCATTTAATGCTTGGAAATTGAAAGATTTGATGATTACATCGAACGGTACATCCCTGTGATTAATTTAAAATTACTTTAATCTCAAGTAATTTAAAAGCAGAACGACTAGGCTTTGTAGTTGCTGTTTGTAAAGACAACTTTTAAAGTTAGGGTCAGTAAGGGTCACAGCACGGGTCACCACAAGAGGGTAATGCAAGCCCCACTCTCACTGTTGTTCTGGAATGATCTTTGTACGTCAATGTTTTGCTGCGCTGTATACGTTTTTTTCCAGCGCTGTGTCCACCAGTTTCACAGCTTACTCATGGATGCTATAGCGTACATGAGAGCAGTGCAACGTAGCTGTAAATAGACTTAACGGACTGTAGTTATATATCTTTTTAAGGTCTTGACGACCCCTCAAAGTGCTTTACATACTCTGAGTCAATCACAACTTGCTCAGGATTAAGCAGGGGCGGACTGGGAATAAAAATCAGCCCGGGACTCTCGACCGGCCCACATCGGTACTGCTATTAAATTGTCAACGGGGGCGGGGGGTGCTAGTGACTTATCTGACCGGCCCACCTCGGTACTGTTAGTAAATTGTCAACGCTAGTGACTTATCCGATCGGCCCACATCGTCTGACTGGCCCACTTCGGTACCGGCCCAACGGGATTCGTCCTGAACGTCCCGATGGCCAGTCCACCACTGGGATTAAGTATCTTGCCCAAGGATACATCGACATGTTGACTGCACAGGCTGGGATCGAACCCACAACCTTCTGGTTGAAAGACGATGCACTCCAAAATGACGGCTCCACCACCTTTCCCGTGAAAACAAGCAATTGGTGGAAAAAGTTGAAAAGCTGCTGATTCATGTATTGCACGTCAAACAAGAACAAATATTGAAAGTTACGATGTTCTTTACTTTCACTTAGGAAAAAGGATGTTAAAAGAAGCGATCTATTGCATCAGGAACAGTGTTGGGCAAGTTACTTTTAAAAAGTAACTAGTAATAGTTATAGTTACTGCTCTCAAAAAAGTAACTAGTTACTTTATTAGTTACTAAATTATAAAAGTAACTAGTAACAAGTTACTTTACTTTACTTTAAAAATAATAACAATAAAAATACAAGTTTTTGTGTTGTTTTTTGCTGACTAGTTCTCTGAAGGCAACAGACTCGACCGTTGCGATGGGCAGCATGTCCTCAACAACATACCTGGCAATCTATTTAGTTGACTCTGGGTGACATTTGGCGATTTGAAATAATCGTTTTTTGGCTGTTTAGATGGTGTTGCTCCATCTGAGTCACTGCCGGTGGTTGAGACGGTGGGGTCTTTGGCGACTAGTTTTATAGCCCCATCAGTACATTAGTTAGGTGCTTCAGGAGATTGGCATTGCTGTTATTCGATGTGGACAATGCTTTCTGTCCTGCACACAGTTTACATTTGACCGTAATATTGTTTGCGTCCTTTATCCCCACAAATTGAAAATAGTGGTTATATCTCCAAGTTGTAAATGCGCTGCTGCTCTCGCTGATACTTGCATCTGCCATTGTGTGTGTGTGTTGTTAGAAATTAAAATCAATGTTTTGATAGCATAATGAACCATAAAACATACCGTCAGTTTAAAAGCTGTTTTATACTGAAAAACCAGAAGTTCCTGTGCACAACCAGTTGTTAAGCTTTTATTCTGAAAATCCTTCATCTCCGGTTAGCATTTAGCATAAGGCTAATATACCATTTACTATAGAGGTGAATTTAGCAGCGAGATGATATGATGTTGCACACCCGACACCTACTGATTTCAACACTACAACTACAGACGTCGAGATATTATTATTGTTGTTGAATATTAAATGAAGGTACAGTTTATTTGAGTACGTTATTGTTTACAGATGTGGGTAGCATGTGACAACTTCCGGAACGACCGGAAACCAAACTGCCGTGGAGTATTTCCTGTATTTTTTGGAGTATTGATTACAGCGTTTAGAATGTGTTAAATGAAAAGTCATGAAAGAGTTAAGGAAGAGAAAAGGCGTGTTTAGATATATATTGAATGTACAATGTCTGTATCCTCTGATATGCAAAACAACGGACATTAAAACGTGGAGAGCCGGCCCGCAGGGAGGAGCCAGCAGAGGATATAAAAACAGCGGGACCTGAGGGGTTCGACCTCTTTCTTCACCTGCGAGATCCCAGAGACAGAGCTGCTTTTTCTGTCGAACAAAATCCTGTTTGTAACATAACCGCGCCTTTATTTTTAATTAAAGTACCAATTTGACCCCATCTCAGAGACTCCATTTAGTCTCCTTTTTAAGCTTCTCTCCTGGACGCGAGAATAACCAACACAGATAACAGTGTGTGTGTGTGTGTGTGTGCGGGTGGTGAGCGTTGCCGTGTGTGTGTGTGTGTTAGCATTAGCAAGTGTTCGTGTGCATTTTCCCCATAAGGCAAGACCCGCCCAACTCTGTCTCTGATTGGCTTACCCTGAAATGTTACCCCGCGATAACCAATCATCACTCCTCTCTGGTTACTTTCACTTTTCCATGGTACTGTGAGAAAACATCGCTGTATTCGCCTGTAAGTTACATCCGCAGGGAGATTCGGTTCAGTTCCATCACAATGTAACGCAGTAACGCACCCATTTAAATCACAGTAACTATAACGGCATTACTTAATGGGAATAGGTAACTAATAACGCTATTAGTTACCGCAAAAAGTAGTTGCGTTACAGTAACACGTTACTTTGTAACGCGTTAGTCCCAACACTGATCAGGACACCAACACAGAGAACGAAACACATAAACAATGGGACCCGGTCGGTTGATACTTGTACCAGTGGCGGATGGTGCATTTTTCTCCAGGAGGGGCTCTACCAAAATGTAAGCAAAGTTATACGCAAACTCAAAACATATGTCATATTACAACGCAGGGCTAGCTCAAAGGCACACAGCGCTTGATACAGTCTATTATTTTAGTGCCTGTTTTTGTCAACCTCCTTATTATGCTTACAGATCCCTATCCTGTAGCCCTCATTGGACAGCTGTGTTTACTTTCCTAAACATGGCTAGTCGCATAGCATCATCCATGTGGACTCCAGTTTGTTCATGCTTTTTAGTTTTTTCTGATATGTGCTTTAAGTCACTCTCATCTGTCTGGATCCATGCTGGGTCTGGTCCATAGACTGGTCTGATCCTGACGTTTGAAAAGGAAGGCAGGGGAAGCTAAATATAGCACTGGTGTTGGTAGTTAGCCCCCAGCCCAGCGGTTTTACAGGGTGGCACGGGGTGGCAGCTGCCACCTCAGAAAAATGCCTTGCCACCCCAGTTGGCAGCTTGGTTTTGAAAGAAAAGTTGTGGCTCATCGGACATTTATGAGAGAAAATCTCTAATGTCCGAGTGCAAGTGAATGCAGCACAAGACGCGCCTTGTAACCCGTCCCCCGGCCCTGGCGCGAGCCTGAAAATATGATTGTCGGCGATTTCATTTGAACGGGGGACAGGACAAAACGATAAGCATTTTGGATCCCAGTAGACGGAAGGAATGAGATATTTGCGGTCGACAATGACAGAGAAGAGACTGTCAAGTTTGGCTGTAAGGCAAGGCAAGGCAAGTTTATTTATATAGCGACAATTCAAAGTGCTTTACAAAACAAATTAAAATACTTTTTAGGAATACATACAGTAAAAACACATATAATGGCATTTTACAACAGGCATTACAAAGCAAAGATAATCAAAATAAACACCACAGGTATACAATACATGTTTAAAAGGCATACTGTAGTGCGAAAATGAGCAGCTCAATTTAAAGTAGCGGCAAAGAGATATGTTTTTAGTCTCGATTTAAAAATAGTAAGCGTTTCTGCGGACGTGCATGATTTGGGTAGTTTGTTCCAGATTGTCGGGGCATAATAGCTAAATGCTGCCTCTCCATGTTTTGTTTTTACTCTCGGAACCGATAGCAGACCCGTCCCAGAAGACCTGAGGCTCGTAATTATGCAGGAGTTCAACAATATACTTTGGTCCTAAACCATGTAATTATTTAAAAAGTAGCAATAGTACTTTAAAATCTGGAATCCGACTGGAAGCCAATGTAGAGATTTCAGAACCGGACTGATGTGATCCACTCTTTTAATGTTAGTGAGGACACGTGCAGCAGCGTTCTGAATCAGCTGCAGTTTTCTGATGGATTTTGTTGTCAGCCCTGTGAATACACTATTGCAGTAGTCAAGTCTACTAAAGATAAAAGCATGGACAAGCTTTTCTAAGTCCTGTTGTGACATTAGTTTTTTAATCCTAGATATGTTCTTCAGGCTGTACTCAGCATTGAATCAAAATGCACCATAGCTTTAAATCTTAATAAGTGAGGCGTTTTGCTGATCAAGATGGTAATCGCCACATTCAGCTGTTATAGGCATGCCAACTTGATGCTCTGCTCACGGATGACTCGATGAGCATAAACAACTGTTAAGATGATGACCTTACGTGTGTAAATATTTTTTTTTCTTTGTGCGGGTCTGCCCCTAAAAAACTGTTTTAAGTCCTGAGAAAGTCAAATAAGACGGTGTGTAAAACTACACTGCCCAGCCAAAAGAAAGTAACCACTTTGATTTAAATAGACCAGTAGGTAAGGGCATTCCACTGGATAATAACTGCAGCGATGTTTATGTTTTAGCTGAATACACGTTTTTTAACCCTAACTGATGCAGTTAGTCACTTCTTTAATGTTTGTTCTTTCTGATGTAAAGTCAAGGTTGTAACTGTTTGCAATGAAGTCGTGGGGCGCTGAACTGTTCCTTTGATTCTTTTGATATGATAGTAATTACTTGTCTTTCAAATTTGAAGGAGGGTGAGCAAGCATCTTGAGGAACATTCATCATTAACTCCTCCAAAAAATATAGTTTATTTAATAATAACACTGAATATGTGAATCATAACAGTGATTGACAGCTAATATCATATTAATTTAGACAAACATAGACGAGACAGTTAATTAATGTACTTATTGCAGCAGTCTGCATAGATTTGGTACCCCTGCTGGTCTAAGAGTGAGACAAACTCATTCAGTTATTGTTCAGTTAAAATTCATTAAATTAATTCTGCCACCTTATATATTTATATTTAAGGCTTGATGTGCCACAATAATGTCACCAAATGTTATTGAGTTAAAATAAATATTGTGGCTTTCCAAGTTAACATTAATTGATATGACTGCGATTAAATCAGCATATACTTCTGCCAGGGGATGCCACCCCTGAAATTCTCCTGCCACCCCATGAATATTTGTCTAGATCCGCCCCTGAATGCATTGAAATATGAAACACTGATAAGCAAGTGTTAATATTAGCTTGCTGCCTGCAATACATCGATCCTATTGATTTGAATACAAACTATGTATCGCCATCAATCTCCAATGACATTGGTTAATTGTTTGCCTTGCTGGCCATCCTATTTGCACGGTATTCTTAGTTTTTTTATGTGATTGAAGAAAAACTCTCTTGAAAAAAAATCGCGGGGCAGAAGGAAAATACTCGGATTGGTTGCTCTTATGTATAGTTTGATTCAGACATATGTATTTTATGGTCCAGTTTAAGTTAGTCATACATATCTTGGTCTGCATGAACTTCAATTGTAGATAACAACTGCACTGTTGTTTAACCATGTTGTTAATGCAAAGAACTTGGAGCTGTCGTGTAAGTTCGGGAACCAGAGGCGGGACCAAGTCATTGTTTTGCAAGTCCCGAGTCAAGTCTCAAGTCAGGATGGGCAAGTTCAAGTCAAGTCCAAGTCTTAAACTTTGAAAACCGAGTCTTAAACAAGTCATTATGTGCTTTTCACCAAATGCAATGACATCCATCAACAGAATAATACTTAATAATCAAACTGCTCGGGGGACGGGCGGTGGTGGCGAAGTCGATAGGGACTTGGCTTGGCAACTGGAAGGTCACCAGTTCAAGTCCCGGCAAGACCAAGTGCTACCAAGGCACCGTTCCCCACACTGCTCTCCGGGCGCCGTTCAAAATGGCAGCACACTGCTCCTAACACTAGGATGGGTTAAATGCAGAGAAACAATTTCCCCACGAGTGATTTATAAAAGTCCATCTTATCTGCTCTTTATTCGTCACAGTAATAATTTAATAATCCATTTTCTCTCTGCTGGTAAAGTAACGTGTTTTTTTCTAATTTAAGAGGGATAAGTAAGGTAAAGCTACCGTGACGATTTGATTCAGAAGGAGGTAATTTATAAGATCCCTGATGTTAAGGTGACCAGAATGTTTATTTCCACTGTGTACAACATGTTATAAGGGACCAACAATCTATCTTTATGCAAGGGATAATGTGCAGCGAGGCGGTCTCTATGGGGAAAAGAACACCTGCATCCAGATCCCTCTGCAGGTGGTACTTTAAGTATATTTTGATGCTAATACTTTTGTACTTTTACTTGAGTAACATTTCGAATGCAGGACTTTTTATTGTAACCGAGTATTCCTACTAGGGGTGGGCGATATTGAAAAATATATTATCACGATATTTTTCAAGCAGTATCACGATAGACGATATATATCACGATATTTTTTCATGTCGGTTATTATGGTTATTTTTCAAGTTACTTAACAGAACAAGCACCTACAAGGTAACAGAAACTAAAACAAAAAGGAGTAACAGACCAAAATAGCATTTCAAGCTGGTTTTATTTCTGAAATGAATCCCTGAATGAACAATTCAACATTTTGATATGGCTTCAAGGCACAGTTTCTCAGTATAAAAAGGAACTTTCTGAGGTAGCACTAGCAGTGAACATCAATAAACATGAAAAGGAGGGTAAAACATAAAACATCAATGAGGAAAAGTCAGTGCCAAACAATTAAAATGTAAACTTTAGGCTTGAAGTGCAATAAAAGACTTTAACATAACTGAAGGGAAAAACTATATAAATACCTTATTGATAAAATAAAATATAAGCCAACAGAATCAAACAAGACAATAAATAAAGTGCAATACTGTCTGAATCCTGACTAGACAGCTTTAGAGCATGTCTTCACATTGTATAGTTTTCTTTTTTTTTAACTTTTTTTTACTTTTCTTGTTGTATGACAGAACACAATCACAGATTTTTTGCCAGGAAAATCAGTTTGTCAACTTTCTCTGGCTTGAGAGTTGCCCTTTGGCATGTGACAATATTGCCACCAGTGCTGAACAGTCTCTCTGAGGGAGCACTAGTTGCCGGAATGCAGAGATACTTTCTAGCTAATTGGCTAACCCTTGGAAAGTTTCCATCATGGTTTTGCCACCATTCCAGAGGATCCATTTCACTGTCTGCATTTGGTACGGACAGGTAGGACTTCAATTCTGCCTCTATTGCTTCTTTTAGGGATGGAGAAGCAGATGTGCCAGCTGCAGTTACAGCAGAGGTCTTCAAAAAGCTGGCCAGTGTTTTCTTAGCTTTCTTTTTGTGGGGGCCCTGGTTTGCTTCTGCCTCAAGGCTCTGTGATGTGGAGGTAGATGAAGATGCTGCGGGACACTGTGCTTGTACAGTTACAGTCAGCAAGGACTCAAGCTCAGACATAGCTCTGGCTTGTATCTTTCTCTAAGTTGTCACTGTCAATGTACTTTCTTTTGAACCTTGGATCAACAAGTGAAGCCATATCCAGCAGTTCATCAGTTTTGGGATCCTTGTATTTGTCAGTGAGGTAGTTGAGAATGGTCATCTTCATTTCTCCTGAGAGGTCAGTGTCGTCATCATCCGCTTTTAAGAGGTGTTCTTTGAACAGGTGAAGCACTGGCTTTACATAAGACACACTCACATAGTCCTCACCTAAAAAGAAAAGAAAAAAAGAGGACAAATAGTAATTATTTTTGTATATTGAGTTGTATTGATTGTATTGCCACTTTTCTAATTAAAAAATATATAAATAATAAAACATTTAAATAAACTCACCTGAGAGTGCATCTGTGAAGTCCCGTAGTGGACCCAGGGCCTTCACTACAGACTCCATCACATCCTTTTCGTTGTATCCAGGGACCAAACACCTTGTCTTCTTGTCTGCCTTAAGGATCTCAGAAATGGCCTTTTCCTGTTCCAACACTCTCTCAATCATGGCGAGTTTGGAACCCCATCGAGTTGGTGAGTCGGTGATGAGTTTGTGCGGAGGTAGCTTCATCTCTGTTTGAAGCCTAGCCAACTCCCTCTTTTTCTTCCAGCTGAAGGAGAATGCACTGACCATTTTCTTCAAGATGGACACTGTGCGATCAACACGAGGGTCTTTGGCACTTTTTTCTAAGAAATAGAAGATGAAGATTTATTAATCTGGTTTAACCTGCTCTGACAACTATTTTGCATAACAATGCAAAATAGGGACAGTTTGGCCTAGCTTGTAGAATGCAATATTTATAATCACACAATACATTTTAATTCACATTTTCATTAAACTATTTCTATTTTTAATTCTACTATTTTTTTTTTCTTGTTTTGTAGATATGGATTTTTATATATTTTATTGAAATGCATCACACACACACACACACACACACACACACACACACACACACACACACACACACACACACACACACACACACACACACACACACACACACACACACACACACACACACACACACACACACACACACACACACACACACACACACACACACACAATGAAGAAACGTATCATTTGTAGTCATATATTAATATAATACTTGTTTCACTCACCGATGGCCAGGTGAAGTCTGTGACCAAAGCACTGCAGGCGAGTCCAGGCGTTAAAGAGCCTGTGACACGAGTTTCCCCCATCATCCAAACCCATCAATTTGAGTAAATATTGTCCCCTTGAAAACCGTTACTGAACTGATTTTGGATATTTGTACTTTGATAACCATTAATCTGCCCTTCAATGTTGACCATTTTCTGGATCTTCTCGGGGATTCTTCAAGTCCCGCCAAATTACGTGTGACGTCATTGCGGGCACAGCGCTCCAGCTGCACCGTTCAGGATCCCAGCATCTGCATGTAAACGCACGATGGCGCACACAGCAGCAAGCTCAGACAGCGATGACAGTTTAATTTTGAACGTGTCTGAGAGCTCATATGAGGCTGAAGGATCGGTTTATGTTGTATCTGTTAGAAGTTTAGGAATTAGGTGCGTCAATATGGGCGATCATACGGTCATGTAACCAGTGGTGGACTGGGACTAAAAATCATCCCGGGACTCTCGACCGGCCCACTTCGGTACCGCTAGTAAATTGTCAACGGGGGGAGTGGGGGATGTCAGGGGCGGCGGGTGCTGTAGGCTGGGGAAGGCTAAGCCTTCCCAAATATTTGTGTCACTGCATCCTGGTAAAATCTAAATATAATGTATAATGTCTGTGTCTTTGACATTAGCGCTGCTAGCCACCTGTGCCCTGTACTACGAAGCCAGTTCAACATACCCTGGATATGTTTGAGTAACAAACAAACAAACTAACAACAACAAACTAACAAACGAGATCTCGCTAAGCGGTCCTACGACGCTGGTTATCAACTCGGTAAATCAAGCCAGGGTTTCTCTCACCAGCTGAGAGCGCGTTCACGTCTAAGACACGAGTGGATCTGACTTTAATTACATTTGACTTGAGTGTTTCGTCAACATAATGTGTTGCTTAAAATAATACTTCTGCATACAGTATGTGACACTGTAAGTGTTGCACGGCCAGATACGGCTGGAGAAGCTGACTCGGATAAGGAAATATATGATATTATATGATCGATGATCTGATTGATGATGTAATATGAATGATAAGTGCGACACGTCGGCGTCTTCTCTGCATACGGCAGTTTAAACTGTATTTCCTTTATCCTGTAATATAACTTGAGAGATTTAAACTCCGCACACTGAGTTGATCTCTTTTCTATAGACGCCGGAGGCGGGCAGCGTCAGGTAAAAAAAGTTATTTAGCCTTCCCAAACCTGAGCCTCACGCGCCGCCTATGGGGATGTACTAGTGACTTATCCGACCGGCCCACTTCGGTACCGGCCCATCGGGATTCGTGCCGATGGCCAGTCCGCCACTGCACCCAGCCCAGCCCACGTAAACTGTCAACGCGGGGAGCCTCGCTGCGGGGAAACGGTGGACCTAGTGTCCCGATCGGAGTGGGAATAATAATAATCCGTGCATTTTATCCATTAATTTCCCCACATTGTGGTAAAAAAAACACACGTTTAATCCATGTTGGTGTACTACAACTACAAAAAGCATCGGTTTGTTTTCTCATCAGGAAATGCAGACCGGCTCAAACAAACGATTTTTAATCATCATTCTCACGATCATTTAATGTATCATATGTTCGCCGAATTGACATGAAAGCACTAATAAATGTAGTTTAATCCACTTGAGTTTACAACTACAAAAATAATCGATTTGTTTTTATATCACATCCTACGGGAGGAAATTCAGCAGCTCTCACTACCGATTTGTAATCCTAATTTAATCATCATCTTCACCACGATCATTTATGTTTATGTTCGCCGAATTGACATGAAAGCACTGACAAATATGAATATACTGTAGTCAACTTCATTAAAACGTTATTAACGTGCCTAAACTCAGTAATTCACCATTTCTACGCATGACAACACACTTTGTCCGTGTTTCGCTCTCTCACCGCACAGTGAAGCGTTCTAAAGCAAACAGATATTGTTCTAAACTGTATTAAAGTAAACAGGTATTATCTTGAACTGTATTGAAGTGAACATGTATTATTTGGGACTGTTTTAAAGTAATCCTATATATATAACCCTTTTCACTTACACTCAATGACCCAGATACCCTGACACACACACTTACACCTCCTGTCTCCAGCACACACACATACACTCACTGACCCAGATATCAGCACACACACACACATACACTTTCCCCCCCACCAGCACATGCACATGTTCTTATTCAAGGTTCTTTCTGGGGCCAATATAATCTCAAGCACCAATATATCTGTGTACAATGTTTGATACCAATATCTGTGTACAATGTTTGATTGTTTTGGGAAAGAATAGTTTGTATGAAATCTTCCCTGGGAAAGTAAAGGAGTGAAGTTAGGTGGAAGATAAAAAGTGATTCTGACCTTGACTAGTTCCGAAGCTCTCACGCTTCACTTAGGAGTAAAATGGGATGGAAGAGCCGACCCACATATCCGCCCCAAAAATGTCCATATATACTGTTGTTTATTCATGCAAAATGCCCCCCCCCCCTTGTTTCTGACTGGCTGGTCCCGATACCTGTATCGCACAGCAGTAGAGCTGGGAGCCCGGAGTACTCTGTAATTTGTATTGGTGTTTTTTACCATTAAAATCAGATTATTGTTATAACTTTTATGCCGGTGTTTTGAACTCCTTCTCTTATTAATCTGACCAGGCTCATCTAACGAACGGCGCGGAGCAGAGGTGGGCTTTAAGCCACCACTACTGTGTTTGCTTCAACAGTTCCCGCATTGACGTCACTTCCGGCTTCCCCCAAAACTTCAAAATGAGTCGAAGGAATTTCCCCGCGATGTTCGAAATTATTGATATTTATCGGAACGGTATCGCATCTTCTTTTTTAAACTGACGGTTCGAGATGACTAGTAGCCCAATATTTCATTGCACAACAGTTGTTGGGATGCTGTCACAGGCTCTTTAAGATCCAAAGCTTTAACCATGTTAGCTCCACTGTCTGTGGTCATGCAGATCATGTTCTCCTCTTTCAGTCCCCAGCCTTGAAATAAGACCCTTAGGCCATGTGCGATTAGTTCCCCTGTATGGTCTACCGGGAAGTATATCGTTTGGAGACATGCACTTTGCAGCTTCCACTTGTGAATGAAATGAATGGTCAGACTCATATACGGTTCTGATGTGCGGCTAGACCATAAATCACTGGTTGTAGCAAAAAACTGGACATTTTGAATTTCCTGTTGTACCTTCTCTCGGCATTCAGTGTACATTTTTGGAATGGCCTTTGTAGAAAAATATTTTCGACTGGGCACCTGGTACCTTGGGTCAACTGTTTTCATCAGCCTCACGAAACCTTTGTTTTCCACGCTCTTTATTGGTTGCATATCCTTGGCCACATAAAACGCCACCGCGTCAGTTATGTCTTTCCACCGTTTGCTAGTCTTTTCATAAGGAGCCCCTTTATGAAATGCCTGCGCTATGGTAGTTTGTTTTGGTGCAGTCGCTGCGGTAGATTGTGCATTCACACGCGGGGGACCTTGCACTCTTACAGTCTCTGCATGCTCTTTCTGGTGCTTGCGTTTGAGGTGGTCTCGTAAGCCCGACGTGTTGCCATCTGTCGCTTTGAAATTTTCTTTTTTGCACATTTTGCAAATTACATTTGTTTGCTCCGTGTCTGTTGTGTTATATCCAAAAAAATTCCATACCACAGACGTAGAGTTCTTTTTGGAGACTAATTCTTCTACATCAGAATCTGACTCTCCGTCCATTATTGCTGTGTGTATGCAGACTGCCAACAGTGTATTTTCCCTCGCTGCAAAGAAAGGGGGCGGGGACTTTGGGAGCGTTTGGGAACTCGGACTGAACTACCAACACGAAAGCAGAGTTGCGCTGACATTGTGAAATCGATCGGGCTTGATATATGGTGAAATTAAAATCAGTAGGTGAGGCTGGGGGAGCGGGAGGGGAAGAGGCTCTCCGTCCGCTGTCATAGCCCCCTGCGCCACGCACGGAGAGCCTCGCTCTTCCCCTCCCGCTCCCCCAGCCTTACCTACTGATTTTAAGCCAACAGAATCAACTAAGACAATAAATGAAGTGCAATACTGTCTGAATCCATTCCTGACTAGACAGCTTTAGAGCATGTATTTCACATCAGTTTATTTTTTTTATATATATATATTTTTTCAAAAATATTTTTTTTATATATTTTTTTTATCACGATAGATACGATATCTCTGAAAAAGCATATCGTGGAGACCTAATATCGTCACAACGATATATATCGTCATATCGCCCACCCCTAATTCCTACACTCTGGTACTTGTACTCAAGTACAAGATCTGAACTTCTCCCACCTCTGACAATAA
The DNA here is from genome assembly GCA_028583405.1 of Pogonophryne albipinna. Classification (NCBI taxonomy): domain Eukaryota; kingdom Metazoa; phylum Chordata; class Actinopteri; order Perciformes; family Artedidraconidae; genus Pogonophryne; species Pogonophryne albipinna. The sequence goes on from CM053248.1 coordinate 8,257,544, forward strand.
ATCCTGAGTGGTTACCAAAAGAAAAAACCTGCTCTGAAGATTATTTTCATTTTTATAAATCCTGCACTCAGCTTTGCTTTCTCCAATATCATTGAAATGCAGCCAGATGCTGCTTATTTTTTCCGTTTTCGCTCATTTCTTGACTTTTTCCGACACGCTTGCATTTAAAGCCGGCTCCCCGTCTCTCTGACGCTCTGTGTAGCTGGCCTGTATCACTACACTTGCTGTCTTTGGAGCGTCTGCCCCCCACCCTTCTTTCACATAATGGTACAATCCTAGTGTGTCCTCGCATATGATTGGCCGCATGCAGTACTCAAGTTGTAAAAAAAAATCAGGGGGAATGGTGGATTTTATCATATGGGGACATAATTTGTGCTGATAACCCGCCGAGGGTGGGAGACCAACCAGCAGAAAGATAATTATTATACTCCTAAAACAACATGCATGTTATGGATGTTCAGATACTCCTTTCATTGCTCTTGACCAAGGCACCTCAGAATTAGAGTCGGTCCCCGGGCTGCCATGGCACCACTAACATTTTGTGTCAAATGCAGAGGACAATTAGTGCAAAATCTTTTTTTCACTTTAATTTAAAGGGGGGGAGGGGATACAAAAATGTGGTTATAATGGAAGTCTATGGTACAAATCTTGTAGGTTAACAGTCCCTCATTTATTATTCAGATGGATCAGCTGATTATACTAATAATAAAGTCAAAATAGTTTTTAGAATATTGAATTATAGTGTATTTTTTCAAAAAAGCAGTTACTGGTATACGATCAAAACTGGTATCTAAAGGGTTACATTTGTATCGTAATTAATTAAATCATTATGTAAATTCTTCATGAAAAATTTGAGGAAAAAAATTAGAAAAATATTGATCCGTCATCATTTTATTGCAGTTCAAATACAAATATTTTATGTTAACATTCCCAATGTTACTTTTTTTAACAGGGCATTAAGTGCAAATTGAAATTGTTTACAAAATATGAAAATATATTAAAAGATTATACAGATAATACAAAATAGGACCAATGTTGTCAATGGCTGCCTACTCCACTCTCCCCCATCTCATAGAAGTTTCCAAAGATTTTCATAATCATGCTTTTTGGTCTCAATTTTTCTGGCTCTTGCTTTCGGATTGTTAGCTAAGCAATGGCTTTGAAGCCAAGTCTTGACATATACCTCTGGTCTAAACTTGTTCAGTGGAGGGCCAACACACTTGATGAAAAGCAAGGCTGACGTGCTTTTTACCTCTAGGGAGTTTCTAGTTGGTTAAAATGTTCATCTGACTAAACCCACGATCACACTCAGCTGTGGAGATGACCAGAGTGTTCACTGCTTGAAGGAGGGGTTTCAGCTCTTCTGGTGCTGGTGGTATAATTTCATCAACAGTTTTGAGTCTTACCAGCTAGCTAACACGAGAGAAAAACGTATATCTCCAAACTAAGTTGTTATTGCTGCTTATGTCCATAGATTCCACCTTTGGTGACTAAAGTAGTGAGTAATGACTAAGATTACTGACTCTTGACTTACCTGAAATGTTATTTTTAGTATTTTTAAATATGATCGCGTTGTCCTCCTGGTTGCTTGGCCATTGTGATGACCGTTACCTGCGCTTCTGGCATCGATCAAACAGGCGCATCACGGCGCTCTGTCGCCCTCTAGGGCACTCGCATAGTATAGCGTCAGTGACTTGGTAAAAATGTCATTGCGTGAGTGCGTGCTCCCCATCTAGCAGATAGTGACAATGTATGCTAGCTAGCTAACGCAACGATTCCTTAAATGATATTGCGACAGAAAAACGTTTCAGTTCACATCACGCTCTGCCGCTCTGCTCTGAACACCTGAACGGCCCGTTCTAACAGCTGTTCACCAGCGGTGCAGTCTGTGCCACAGTGACTACTCTGCACAGTTAACGAACGCACCGTAGATAATGTAGCTGACCCTCATCCCGGAGCAGCAGAGTTCAGCCGGCCCGACAGGCAGGAAGACTCGAGCACACAGCTCGCGCTTCATATATTAAAAAATAACACCATGGCACATAACAGCTCGCGACCGCAGATTATTACGGCGATTAGATCAAATGTAAATTATATTTACATTTTGAATTTCCATGACTTTTCCAGGTTTTCAATGACCGTACGAACCCTGATGGTAACCCATGTTATATAAGCACAGCGGAGCCCTCTACTGGACTCTATGGGTACTCCCCCATATCCTATCTATGCATGCATTCGTGTGCCATAACGTAGAGAAGGGGTGCCCAACCTTTTTTGAACCGAGATCTACCAGTCCAAATAGAGAGGCGTAGCCATTACTGACAGCCTACTACCAGGAAAATACACACTTCTACTTGTATAAAACTGACCTTTGTGCGATGAATACTTCATAAAATACTGCACATCCTTTATCTTACCTCTTTCTAATACACATACAAGTATTTAACTGAAGTTACACAACAGTGTTGTTGATACATAGTTGGAGTTTATTCACACGTCACATACAGTGGGTAATGTTTTCAAGAAACATTGAACAGTGCTGCCACATATGACACAGGGAAAAAAGAAAATACTCTGAACCCTTTCTTTCCCATTATATAAAAATAGTGTTGCTACAAAAGTATAAATTAGGCTTACTAATAAGACAACTCAGATCTGAAGCTACAGGAATCTGCTGCAACAGTGCAATAAAAAAGACAAAATTAATAGAATCAAACCCTTTTTTTGTTGCATTTTAGTAGATTATAAAAAGAAATGCCTTTTAAAATAGGATACAAGCAACACTAGTTTCTTAACCTGAATTGATAATAGACTATAATCAATTTAAGTTTGCATTCTTATACCATTTTGTACAATAATTATAATGAATAAGTTCAAACAAACAAAAACTTACAGCTGATTAATAACGGTATCTAACTTGAGTTTTTATTATATCAAAAACCTGTTGAAATGCTACTGTTATTTTTACTGTCCCCAAAAAGCGCGTCGGCAGCCTCCAGGAAATGCTTCTTTCACAACTTCGCCATCTTTGAAAGACTTCATGTGTTTCGCAAGAACGTGACTGACACGATAATATGCTCTGGTAGAAGCCTTGCTCTTGTTGTTGGGCCTGGTGCTGTGCATTTAGCTGTCCTTTCAGGCCCCTCCCCTTTTGGGAGCGTAGGGCAGAATTAGGAGGGGATTCCGTCTTGTAGCGTTTGTGCACTGTTTTGAAATGCCACTCCTAAATTACCCTTCTTCGATAAAGCCACCCTCGCATTGCAGATGAGACAGATGGACTTTGAATTGGAATAGATACAAAAATAATCATCCTCCCACTCGGAGTGAAAATTATATATTTTGGGCTTTTTTTCAAAACCACACACACACACACACACACACACAGTGGCATAACAATGGATTCCAGTGAACACTATTACGGGCAATATAGAGCACGCACAAGAGCGCGAGCACACACACACACACACACACACACACACACACACACACACACAGTCAGGGGTGGACTGGGACACAAATTCAGCCGGGGACGTTCAGACACACCGGGCCGCCGGGCCGCCGCCCACACATGCGGGCCACCCTTGTAGCCTACAGATAAATTATACATCTACATGCTCATATACTGTAAACTGTTATGGCTAGATTCCCCAGAGTCAAGCCATAACATAAAAGAGATGGACAACAGGAGTAAGGCGCAAAATGAAACCTTCCTTTAGTTAAGGTTTCTTAAAAATGTCCGAGTCATTTGTGAAGTGTGTCAAAGTGGATATGTAGGAGTCAGTAGCCTACAATAGTATAGCAAATGGGTATAGTCAAAAATGGTTGCCTATGCCTGGCTGTAAACAAAAAGAAGTGCCAATGCACATGCAGCTCAGACATTCAATCAATGCCATGTGGTCTAACCAACAAATGATTATAATAGTCATTATGAGAGCACTTGTCCAGTATTAAATAACCAACTTCAAGGAATACAATATCATGCACAGTAATGTCAATCACTAAAATGAATGCAATAGTGAATTGGCCACACATCTCTGTGTCCTTATTATTCAATATTAATATTATTTAATATTAATAATATTTAATATAATTATTTAAAATTATTATATTAATATTATATAATTTAACTTGGAATATCATGAGCATATGACTCTATCCTAATGCATCTAACTTTATGCACAATATAATAGTCTGGCCAGCCCTGCAGCCCGTTCTAGGTTCTGATTGGCTCTCTAGGTTGGCATTCTAGCTTCTGACTGGCTGTCCAGGTTGTCAATCACAGCCGTGGGCATATTATACTAGTCGTAACATCGCTAAACTTTTTTCTTGACGTTTTTCTCAGTCAACTAATGCTATTGCTAACAGTAACATAAATTAACACAGCCCTGCACACTGCACCTGCTGTCATTATATGCCGGGTCTGTGGTTCATCATCTTCCTTTTCATTCTCCTCCTTATTACTGCGACTGGGAGCGGGAGCCCTTCTACTAAACAGCTCTGTGATTTTCGAAAATGTTCCAGCATCTTCCTATAGCAATTTTCGTTTTTTCATTCTGGCTTTTTCAGCCCCACCATCCTTTCTTTTTTTTTTACTGTTCTCCATCTTGTCTTTCTCAATTTCGCTAGCTAACTTACTGATCAATAATCAAACGAAGCTAGGGAGCTTGTCTGATGAGTGGACCTCTGACGCGGGCCTCGCCCTCTTTCCAATTGGAAGAGACGACTCATCTCTCCCGGCAACCCCTTCAGATATATATATATATATATATATATATAGGCAATATAGAGCACGCACAAGAGCGCGAGCACACACACACTACAAAGATATAAAATATTATTTGACCAACAATGTGGAATTTATTGCAGCAATAACCATAACATAATAATTCAAATACCACAAACATGATATTGACCAATACAGATTATGCACGGCGGCAGCAGCAAAATAACCATAACATAATAATTAAAATACCACAAACATGATATTAACCAGTATACAGATTATGCACGGCGGCAGCAAATAACCAAAAATGATTAATAATGCATGTTTTACCTATTTGAAGACCCCAAATGTGGACTTCCGTTCAGGGGTGTTGTCGATGAATCTTTTCATCAGTGGCTGGATGTCCATCCGATCAAGAATGTCACTGTGTACGTGCATTACGGCCAGGTGTGTCAGTCGTCTCTGTGTCATGTTGCTCTGAAGCCAGGTTTTGAGGTGGCGAAGGGTGGAGAAGGAACGCTCAGAGGTAGCAGCAGAGACAGGTAGACATAGACAAAGTTCGATCAACTTTTACACTTCTGTCAGGAGTTCCCTGGTTTGAGGATGCAGTGCTCCGATGAATCCTGCAACGTCTTGAGCTGTCTTGAGTCCTTTTGTCTTGGAGAGGTTACCCAGCAATGTGAGCTGCATATGTAGACGAGATTTATCAAACTGATCGGGCACCTGTGCAGCAGTGATCTCTCTCGTGCCTGAGTATTCTCCGTTTGCGGCATTGATGACAGTTTGCTCTCTCAGGGGAGCGACTTGTAGGCCTTCTTGGTCAAATCGGCGATCCAGCTCGGTTGTCACAAGATCCAAGGCCTCATAGAACTCACGCCGCCACTGCTGCTCTCCTACATCAGTCACGATGGCCTCTGTCTCCTCCGTATCTCTTAATCGGGCAGGGGTTCTGTTGATTCGTGGAGGAAGGGGCATTTTCAGGTTGTTTCTTTCTGCACAAGCAGCCACTTTGGCAGTCATCTCCTGGATAGATCCATCTTCTCTCAGTCCATGCATGCGCTGTAGTAGCGCACTCACACACTCCAGTGCCCCCTTCGCACTTCTCTTCTCACTTTGGAGAGCTCTGGCTACGGTCTCGCATGGTCCAAAAAGAGCCTCACAGCACAAAAGGCCAAAGTATGTTTTGGCTTTTGTGGCTTGTTTGTATAGACCAGATACTTTTGCCCGAGTATCTCCCCTGACTGTCTTGTCTTGCTCAAGCATCTTCAGTGTCTGCAAAAGGGCTGTATATGAGGAGACAACCCGTGAAATCGCCCTTGTGCGTACGGCCCACCGAGTCGGGCATAATGACAGCAAGTTGCAAACCGCCTCATCATCACCAAACATGGACTGGAACAGCATCTTGCGCTTTGATGACTCCCCGACCACCACTGAGACACTCCGTACAAAGTTTAATGTGTCTGCAACAACACAAACTTCCCTCGCCACGAAGTTCTTGTAATACCAGATCAAGTGCATGGTTACTACAGTGCACATATAGTGCAGATGGACACTGCTCTTTCGGTTTGGCTTGCACACCCGAGATGCGGCCCAACATATTCGCAGCACCATCGAAGCAAAATCCCCTGAGACGCTCCAGTGGCAAATTCAAGCGCAGAAAAACATCCTTTATGCAAGAAAAAAGTGTTTCTCCAGTTGAATCAGGTGCACTGTAAAATCCAAGGAAAGCATTCACTGCCTCAAGTTTTGAATCCACGTATTGCAAAGTAATGGAAAATTGCTCTGATGTACTTATATCAGTGGTCGCATCTGCAGTAAGACCATAGAAAGGATGCTCTCTCGCTTCGGACACGATTTCTCTTTGAACAGCATGGGCGAATATCTCCAGTATTTCATTTTGTACCGTGTCGGACATCCAGTTGTCTCTTCGCTGCAGCCACTCCCGGCATTTTGGCAATGTAAATGTTTCCATAGCACCCCATCTCGATTGTTATGGCCTCTTAATGATAGTCCTAAACTGCCGATGAATCTTACTGATCTGAATATTAGCTCTAGGACTGATCTGGCCGTTCTTTGCTCTTTCTCAACAATCTCCGACAGTAGAGCATTAATGGGAGTGTTGAGCAGCGAAGCAAGCATTCTCTCTGATTCTGAGTGAATGTCAGACAACTCGTGCTGGCTAAACTTTGTGGTTGCTTTACGCCAGTTACAAAAGCCTCCTACTGTAAATGAACTTGTCTTTCGGTCATTATATCTTAAGCCCTTCTCTATGGCTTTGCAGCAGGTGAAGCAAAGAACGGTGTCTTTCTCCATGACATAATGCACCCATTTCCACCGGGTAAACCAGCTTTTCTGAAATGACCGCTCGAAGGTCTCTGTCCCAATTTTCCTGGCAGGAAAACTTATGTCTGGTCGACACGGCTCATCAAACCCCAAAACGTTAGGTGTCGGGTCTAGCTTGTCAACTGCACCACCTGGTGTGTGGCCATGGCTAGTGTTAGCCACAGCTGAACTGCTAGCTCCAGTTTCATCTGTGCTGCTGCTGCTGCTAGGAGGCTGGTGCTGCTAGGAGGCTGGTGCTCGTTGTTGGTAGTTGTAGACAAATGTCCTGCTGCCCCTGCATCTTCTAATTCAATATTTTTAGCAGATTTAGCGTTGTTAGAGAGAAAAAATTCTGATATCCGTTATTGCGCCATGTCAGTTACTTGTGTTGTTGTGTGTCACGTTAAAAGTAGCCGACTAAAAACTATCAACAAACTTTTTTTCCACATCTTTTTTATTTTTCTTCCCTGAAGCAAAATAATGTATTACATAGTTTTAAATTATTATTTGAATAATAATATATAATATAAAATAAAATCTCAGGCACAATGAAATGAAATAAATATATATAATACAAATAAAATACATTTGCAGGCAGGGGTGCTCCGCTCCCCCTCCCTGCCGCTAGGGGGTGCTGCAGCGCCCTCAGCACCCCCCTTCCCGCGCCCCTGGCAACATCAGCGGCTGGGCAAAAACTGACCTGCCGTCAAATCCCTCATGGCAGAACGAGATGGTTGCTGCATACACCTTCACTGTGGAATGAGCAAGCCCTCTGTTCACCAACAACTGTAAGTACGTCAAAATAGATCCTAATTTACAAGATAGGGGCTCTATTTTTCGCTCCTCACACCATCGCCGGAATCCCAGCCACTTTGGCCTGTAACAGGCTGTGGTGGATCCCGCTCTAGCTGCCTGGATAGACTGAATCACACTATCAGACAATCTCTCCCGTCTCAGCCTCTCCCCCTCAGGAGCCAAGCCTGGAGAGGATGGCCCAGCGTGGGTAACGCCCCGATTGCACCTGCCTCCTGGGAGATCACCCCCCAAACTTGGGGAAGCGCCCAGGGCTGGCCCACCTTCATCTGTGTCATCTCTGAGTACCACGGCGCCCCTGCATGATCCGGCGCTACTGGGATGATTGACAGACGTTCTCGCCTCACTCTCCCCAGGAGAGGGAGAATGAGACGTAACGGTGGAAATGCATTAAGCAGCTTCTTTGGCCATGGCTCGTGTGCAAACGCGTCCACCACCAAACGAGGGTCGTCGCTCAGAGCCATGGAGAACCACAGTGTGCAGTGAGTGTTGCGCCGGATGGCGAACAGATCCACCTCTGCTGTCCCGAACCGGGCCCAGATCCCCTTCACCATGGGTGAAGCGTCCACTCGTCTGGCAGGGGTCCGCCCGTGGACATGAGGTTGGCCCCGCTGTTCTCCAGACCCGAAATGTGGAGGGCTCTCAGAGATAACATCACCTCTGCAGCCCATAACGTAGGGTTACGTATGGTAACCCATGTTATATTAGCACAGCGGAGCCCTCTACTGGACTCTATGGGTACTCCCCCATATCCTATCAATGCACGCATTATTTCACTGAGACTTCCCTACCCGTAGCCGGCCCCTGGGCGGGCCTACCTGAATGCGCGTGCATCCACCGCATAGAAGGTGACCTCGCCCTATCCCTTTACTTTCTCTTCAGCTGAACTAGCATAGGGCAGCAGTGCTCCATAAGTAGAGGGCTCCGCTGTGCTAATATAACATGGGTTACCATACGTAACCCTACGTTAAATCTCTCACAGGCTCCCTCTACTGGACTCTATGGGTACAGGGGGCGGAGCCCGGCGTATACCCACTCTGCTGTCCCGCGAGAGTACCGCTCCATCCCCCTGTTTCTGACCGGCTTTCCATTGCGGGGCAGAGGCGCGCACCACTGGGAAAAACAAGACAGAATCCGTCGGGCTCCTCCTCCGGTCCGCACTCCGGTGCCACTGCAGCGGAGGGGTACCGGGTGGGGAGCTCCATCCTCCAGGAGTTGACTGGCGGCGGGAGGAAGCGTTTCGGCAGGGAGAGGGGAATTCTCCGGCCAGGACGCGAGGGCAAATCCTGCCTCCTCCTTTTAAAGGAGGCAGCTAGTGCGCATGCAGCGCGCGTTCCGCCATGATGTTTTCACCCGAACAGTGAAAAACATCAAGTGGAGTCTTCACACTTGGCATTAATTGTTTCCTAACCCTGTTACACCTGCCATAATGTCCCTGTACCCGCATAGCGCGGTTTATCACTCTCACCCGCGCATGCGCACTAGCTAATGGTAACATTTTATTTGTATCACTCATCAAAGATAGCAGAAAACATGCATTATGTACTATGGAGGGGACTCTGATAGAGGATTACTCACAAAGTACACAGTAAAAGTACTTACTTTTATTTCTGGTAGCAGTCAACTAGTACCGAGTCCAACAGTGTCCGTTTTATTAAGAACTTGTGGTAAAAAATATTTGTATCACTCATTGAATATAGCAGGAAAGAAAATGAAGAGCAGCTGATTTGAAAAGACAAACTCGAGAGACGGCTGAGTGACCGCAGTGCAGAATCGCTGTATAGTTTAAATCTCCTTAGTTACAATGTTGTCCATTTTACCCATAGGCTTATTATATTTACAGCCCCTAATAACATTAATTTTCTGGGCTCAATATGTGTCTTGGCTGTTTTCGTTGTGATCGCTAAATTCACCTTATAATATTATCACTATAACACTGACCTGGATCGCTAGAAACACCATGCAGCATTCTCATCTGTTTGTCATTACTGGTGTCATTTTCTGGTTGCTAACGCCATTGTAACACATAATCACTGATCAGGGTTCCCTCGGGTGCTGGAAATCCTTGAAAATGCTTGAAATGTTACGTGGTGTTTTCAAGGTTTGAAAAGTGCTGGAATTTTGGGAATGGTGCATGGATTTGAGATAAAGTGCTTGAAATTTTAAATGCTTTACTTTTACAATAAATTGCTGTCTGACTGAATAGTTCGCTTTTTAGATTAAAAGAAAATAATTGCTTCGCTTCTACAACATCAAATCGCAACATCAAACAGCTCTGCTCCCGGCCTTCCCGCGCGACCTGCAAGTGTTTTTTGTCAGCGCAGACTCTCCCATCGTGAATAATTGAAATTCTTTGTGGCAAACTTTGCAGGAGGCTATTCGTTGGGTTGATCCTCGTTTTAGCCATGGCTTGTATTTTTCTTCGGATAGCCAACGCTCGTTAAAACGGCAACCTCCTGGCATACTGTCATCTATAATCACTCTCATTTGAATGCCCAGGTCACACACAAAGGGTGAAGTAAGCTCACGAAAATTCACTACTGTTCTGCGGCTCCTTGTGGAAACTGTCCGCATTGAAGAAACATTTTGCGATAAGATCATTAGGGAGTTTGGTCACTTCTATGACCACAGCCTGATGTCAGCGTCAGATTCCTTCAGGGACTTCAACCCACAAAGTGGAAGATTGGATGCATTCTACCAGGAGCATTTATCCAACAAAGCAGAGTGTCGTCATCTATGGGAGGTGGTAAAATTCGTCCTGGTCCTTTCACATGGTCAAGCATCCATTGAGAGAGGGTTTTCAGTTAACAAGGAAGTGATGGTGGAGAACCTCAAAGAGCATTCATTGATTGCTCAGCGGGTCATTAATGACCACGTGCACAGTGTTGGAGGGCTGCTCAACATAGCCTACACAAAAGAGCTGCTCCTCTCTGCAGCATCTGCCAGGCAGAAATATCACATGTATCTTGATGACCAAAGACGTCTAAAGCAAGATGAGAAGAAGAAACAGAAGAGGAAAGGAATGATGGAGGAGATAACACAGATAAAAGCCAAAAAGAAGAGAATGGAGGAAGACATAAGGGTCCTCATGAAGTCTGCTGATCATAACGCAGAAAAAACTGAGTCACAAGGAAAACTAAGCTTCATCTCCAAGTCCAATGGCCTTCGAAGTGCTGCTAAGGAAAAGGAAAGACATCTGGAGACTTTGGAGAGACAGCTAACTGATAAACTCAAGGAACTGAAAGACACTCCCTAATAGGCCGTATGCTATTTTAGCCTCGAATGATTCAGTGTATAAGCCTTGTCTCTGCTGCAGCTCGCAGCAAACACACACACACACACACACACACACACACACACACACACACACACACACACACACACACACACACACACACACACACACACACACACACACACACACACACACACACACACACACACACACACACACACACACACACACACACACACACACAACCTACTGACCCGAAGGACCTTCCCTCAGTCGCCCCCCCCCCCATCTCGGCCACAGTCAGGCTCTGTAGGCCTCGTAGTGTCGCAGTAGTCAGGAAGGCAGGGAACTAATTGTTACCTTGGCTGTGTAAGATGTCGGTTTGTTTACCTCAATAGATTTCTATGCTGTTTGGTATTAAAAAAAAGTAAAAAAATGCGGTTTGTTTTCTTATCTTTAATTTCAATTTTTTTATTTTTCATCCTTATGTAGAATGCTATTATGAAACACGCATTTGGTTGTTTCTAGCATAAAGAACATCTGATTTATTGTGAGGTAGGGAAATAATCATTTGAGTATACGTATATGTGCACTAGGGGTGTAACGTATCCGTATTCGTCCCGCACCATCACGGTTCGGCACAAGCAGTCACACGACGAATACGCCTTTTTTTTTACGAGTGGGAAAAAAGTCTGTCATTCAGGGCAGTATCCATTACACTATTTATAATCCAGGGGGCGGTATTGCGCCTAAAAGCTGTTTGCCAGCCGCCCTTAAACAACAAATGAAGAACAAGAAGAAACACAACAACAAAACGAACAAAATACAAGAAGAAGAAAAGTTAGTATGGCGATTTCAGATAACACACAGGAGCTAGAACCCACCTGCTTTTTTAAAATCAGCTGTGTGGGAACATTTCGGGTTCCCTGTGGACTACAATAACGATGAAGTGTGCGAGTGGTGGATCGGACGAGGACGGTGTGTCGGCATTGTTAGACAGCGGTGCGGTATGCTAATGGTCATGCTAATTCATATCAGAAGGCATCACCCAGATTTGCCAATCACATGAGCCCGGCAAAAGACAACAGTTCAACAGCTTATCCCCGCTGTTTTTAATAAACCAATAGACATGAAAGCCGAGAGACCAAAATAAATAACGGAAGCTTTTGGAATATGTTTTTCAACGACTATGTGCTCTTGAAACACTTTCTTATTATTTATGATGTAATATTTTCAAGACATTCTTTTTAGTTTTACAGCTTGATGAAACCTTTTTGTTTGACATCAGCCATTATAGATAATCTGGGCATCTGAGTGTGTGTGGTACTGTTTGTGGTTTGTTTTTAACTGTTTAATACAGTTAATTATTCAAAATGTCAGAGTTCCTTATTTTTAAACTGAAACTTGCACTACTGTTCAAAAATAAATAACAACAAACCTGGAATTATGCATTTGGGACTTTTTTTTTGCTTTTTCTTGTTGTACCGAACCGTGACCCCCAAACCGAGGTACGAACCGAACCGTGACTTCTGTGAACCGTTACACCCCTAATGTGCACATACATATGTAATTTACAACAGCTGTAAGCTGCTTGAAAAGCTTGAAAATGGACCTTGAAAATGCTTGAATTTCACTTTGGAAAAGGTTTAAGAACCCTGACTGATGTTCCGCTGTAACGGTGGTGGACTCATCAGAACAGAGTGGGCGAGCTGACCAATCAGAGCACAGTGGGCTCATAGGGAGCCGTTTAGGACAGAGAGTGAATACACATACTATACAGAGATGCTGTATGAGAAACCAATGTCATTTTGGAACATTGAACAATGTAAATCTATTCTAGTAGATTTCGATTGCGCTGCACTGCGGCTGCCAAATTGAATTGATTGAAATCTCCAATATCAACGTAAGAGCTTATGCCTCTTCGGGGGGTGCTAACACTTAACCATACACTTTATCGTTTACTTTCTCCGTCTTTATATGTAGATATGACTTTTCTCCGTTAATCTCCGTCAAGTTGTTTCCATAGCAACAACAACTTCCTGTCAACAGCGCTAACTCTCCTTCAAAATAAAAGCATGTCCATACAAAATAGGAAGCCAAGCCAAATTACACTTAAGACATATACCACTGCAACCAAAGTAACACACACAATGCAATATCCTTTTCAATTTCAAAGAACACAAATTGGGTTGTAGACATTAACAAAGAACTATAAAACAACAATACTGTAGAATAAAAAAAATGAATGCCGTGAATAAAACTCAATACACGCGGGCCGAATATTCGCTGCTGATTACTACCGAATATCCAGAGCCAAAACAATTGTATTCGGTACAGCCCTAACACACACACACACAGGTGTACCTGCATGTGGTTGTGGGTGTTGTTCTGCGTGTGCTCTCCCTCCTCCTCTTCCTCCTCCTCCTCCTCCTCCTCCTCCTCAGCCTCACTGTTCTGCCTGTGCTCCTCTCCTTCCATCAGCTCTGAGCTTGACTCTTCTTCCTGCCACGCCTCCTCGCTCGTACACTCCTCGGCCTTCCTCAGCTCTGCACCGGCACATACACAAAGCCACAACGACGAAACATTAGAAAAAGGGGGACAGTACAACGTTATATGGACACTTTAGAGTCAGCCATTGGAACAATTTGGACCTATCATCAAGTGCTATCGAAAGGAGCTTCATTGTTTCCTCTCCAATTTCATTTAGTAATAAAGTATACTTAATGTTTGATAAAGAGAGACTGATTGGCGGTATTGATTGCAAAATGTGATCCAGGAGAAACACACTGTTGCGGTGTTCCAGCATTAAAACTTACATTTTTGCTCTGGTTTTCAACAACAACTTGTATTTCGCACATCGAACCCGTGATAGTTTACAAAAAGTAATTTTTTATAACTAAACTATGAAATAAAGCAGCGGAAACTGGACTACCAGATCCTCCATATTAACATAGATAATCTAAACTAAGGATAACTGAGTGCTGGACACAGAGTTGTAGAGAGAGATTTATTTTCTTCTCCTCCTCCTTTTATACTGGTGATTAGTGGAGAGCAGGAAAACCTGAGCAGAGCAGTTTAGGGGCACCTGCAGTTTGGAGAGAGAGAACAAAAAGGGGTAGCATGTAACATTCGAAAAATGAAACAGAGATTTTTTCAACCTAAAATATTAAAACCGCTTACTTTAAGGCCTTTTTTTTTTTTTAAATGTGCATTATGCTTGCAAGTGTGCTCAAAATAGTGGCCGTTTCTCAATGTCGAGTGCATCGAGTGGCGCTGAATGCTGGGCATTTAACATGCATTTAAACAGTCCTTCGGCGCCACTCGATTACGTAATATACTTGAAATAATGGCTCTGCAGCAGGTTTACTCGACATTGAGAAACGGCCAGTGTGTCATCAGTACTTTATTTACCCATACTTTCTTTTTAACACCATGCAGTAGAGTCTGTGGTACCCTAAACAATGAGGAGATCAGCCAATGTCATCAAACAACACACGTTAAGCAATTGGTGCTTCAGCAAGGAAAAATTGTCGCATGGGCACAATGGCATGTCATATTAATGGTTTGGAACAATTTCTGTTTTAGTGCTGCAACCCAGCGACCTGGAACCTGGCTAAAAAAGTTATCCGTACATTTCTAAACCTTCATCCCTGGCACAAGTTTAATCTCAGTGAAATGATTTAACACTGAACAGTTCTTCCTTCTTTTCATGTCAGTCTTTTTTCACTGGCTCTGTTCTGTAGATTAGTATATTTTTTTATTTGTGAGTGTTTTTCGTTGCCAGTTAGTTAGTATTGTCAACACATGCAGTGATCTTTTTTGTCCTATTTGAGTGTGTCAAGACTGCTGTTATAATGTTATTAAATGTATTTTATTAGGACCTTTAACGGCCTTGTGGAAGAAGTTTTCAAAATGTTGTTGAGGATGTTTGGAGGCCTTTAGGTCCACCACGTCCTAACACTGTGCAGTAATCTGAAGCCTTGCTCTTAACAGTGGTCTGAAACACAGACTGACAGCAGATGTGAGAAATATTACTTGGCCTCCTTTGTGCGCATGCTGCTATCATCTATTTCTTCCCGTTATTTTACCTAAAATGTGATCCACTCAACAGCAGAAACAGATGTCAGGTGATAATTGCCCCCAACTGCATGCTGGTCCATCAGGATTTTACCTTTTTGAGTGATTTCATTTTTTCAGCTTTGCTTTGGGGAAGTGTTTTCTTTGTTTGCTGTGATTGTAACTGCTCACATAAGGGCTACATATGGCTTGCAATTTAAAACAACATTACTCTTTATTGATTCTTCCAGAAAGTTGTTTTTGGCCTGGTCTGTCGGCCCATCTATCAATAGGAAAATGGAAACATATTTTTTTATGAAACTTCATAAAAGGTCAAGGAAGAATCCATTAGTTAAATAGATTTTTGGGCAGTTCCAAATCACTGCATTGGTCAGGATGCCACATGGGCGCCTCCCTAGAGAAGGGTTACACAGACCCAGGACCAGGTGGAGGGATTATACCTCCCTGCTGGCCTGGGAGCGCCTTGGAATCTTCCAGTCAGAGCTGGTTGATGTGGCCAGGGAAAGGCTAGTTTGGGGACCTCTGCTGGAACTGCCTTCTCCGGGACCCAACTCCGGATACAGATGTAGCACCTCATTTCGGACGCCCCTACCCATGTGGGCCCGTGATCGGCACGGGGTGGGCACTCGCTGAAAGGAAAACCCCCCGCATGACTTGATACGCCCCCTTGATAAATACATTTAATTATAATGAAACCAGCTGCAATGGATCATGGATCCACCAGGGGGAGCAGTGAGTAAAAAGCTGCCACACTGGAACTCATGTGAAATAAACAGCTGATAGATCTACAGGTAGAGCGGATCTTTGTTAAGATCCATATGTCACGGATAGGATCATATTCTGTGCTAAATAAGAGACATGTAATCATTTACAAAACATCACCATGTTTTTATTTAACAAAATAATGTTGTTTAATCCACGTTGGCGTACTACAACTACAAAACCATCGGTTTGTTTTTTCATCAGGAAATCCAGGCCGGCTCAAACAAACGATTTTTAATCATCATCCTCACGATCATTTAATGTATCATATGTTCGCCGAAATGACATGAACGCACTAACAATCATGAATTTGCCGTAGTCAACTTCATTAACGTGCCTAAACTCAGTAATTCACTAAAAATAGGTTTATTTTTTAATGGAGCCTCGTCATCTCCCCACGGGCAAACAATAATATGTACGGTGTTAATAGTTTTGTCACGATCTGTCTGTGTTGTGTTTTGTCTTGTCTTTTTCTGTCTTTGGTTTCATGTTTTATTTTGAAAAGTCTTCACCCCCTGTCTTGCCTGTTGCTTTCTGTCTGTTTTCCCTCCTACCTGATTACCCGATTGTGTTCACCTGGTGCCCCTGTGTTTTCTCCTCCCTCCTCACCTGTGTCTTGTTTGTGTGATTAGTCTTGTGTGTATTTAAGTTCTGGTTTTTCTGTCTGTCATTGTTGGTTCCTTGTTTGTCTTTGACTGTGTCACGGGGTAGTGTTTTTGACGCTTTGGCCTTGGATTAAAGGTATTTTTCATTTAAATCTGCATTTGGGTCCTGCCTGCTTCACTCACCTTAACATAATGAACCAACCACAAATGGACCCAGCAGATGATCCATTTGAGGTAGAATTACAAAATGTTGCCTTTTTTTGGCTTGCTGCTTTGATGGTGGAAGGGAGCGTCCAGTGTTCGGCAGAAGAAGGCCGCTCTGGTAGAGGCGCACCGGTTGGCAACAGAGAAACCATGGTTGTTGAAGTTCTTACCTGGCTGGATTATGGACTTCCTCCACACGTGTGATTCCCGGCCTGCTAGCTCCAGGCATGCTTGCCCCCTGCCTCTCAATTCCCAACCTGACACCATACGTCTCGGTGTGTTCCGTCTGGTTTCAACCCCTGCTTCTTCCCCATTTCCTGCTCCTGTCCAGGAGCCGTTCTCGGGTACTCGTCTGGCTTTTGGAGGTCCACTGAGCCTCCAAAAGGCTCCTAAGAGAAGGAGTCGCAAGTCCATGCTAGCAGCCCGAGCCCCAGAAGCCATGCTTTTGGCTCCAGTACAGGCCCACACAGCCATGGTTCCAGCCCCAGTTCTGGCCCCAGCAGCCATGGTTCTGTGCACCAGTACCGGCCCACACAGCCATGCTTCCGTGCTCCATTACCTGGCTCACACAGCCAGGGTCCAGGCTTTTGTTCCGTACCCAACAGCCATGGTTCCGACTCCAGAACCGGCCCCAGCAGCCATGGTTTCGGCTCCAGTACTGGCTCTCCGGCCGACGCCAGCTCCCCGTGTCCTATCGGCGTACCGGCCGACTCTAGCCCCTCGTCTCCTGTTGGCTCTCCGGCCAACGCCAGCTCCCCGTGTCCTGTCGGCGTACCGGCCGTCCCGTTGGGGGTCCCGCCGACTACTCTTCTGCCGGGGGTCCTGCCAACCCTATGTCCTGTGCCGTTGGAGGTTCCGCTGGGGGTCCTGCCAACTCTATGTCCTGTCCCGTTGGGGGTCCCGCCGACTACTCTTCTGCCGGGGGTCCTGCCAACCCTATGTCCCGTTGGGGGTCCCGCCGACTGCTCTTCTGCCGGGGGTCCTGCCAACCCTGTGTCCTGTGCCGTTGGAGGCCCCGCCGACTACTCTTCTGCCGGGGGTCCTGCCAACTCCATGTCCTGTCCCGTTGGGGGTCCCGCCTACGACTCTTCTGCCGGGGGTCCTGCCAACCCTATGTCCTGTGCCGTTGGAGGCCCCGCCGACTACTCTTCTGCCGGGGGTTCTGCCAGCCCTATGTCCTGTGCCGTTGGAGGTTCCGCTGGGGGTCCTGCCAACCCTATGTCCTGTGCCGTTGGAGGCCCCGCCGACTACTTTTCTGCCGGAGGTCCTGTCAACCCTATGTCCTGTCCCGTTGGGGGTCCCGCCGACTGCTCTTCTGCCGGGGGTCCTGCCAACCCTATGTCCTGTGCCGTTGGAGGCCCCGCCGACTACTCTTCTGCCGGGGGTTCTGCCAGCCCTATGTCCTGTGCCGTTGGAGGTTCCGCTGGGGGTCCTGCCAACCCTACGTCCTGTGCCGTTGGAGGCCCCGCCGACTACTCTTCTGCCGGAGGTCCTGCCAACCCTATGTCAATCAATCAATCGATGTTTATTTATATAGCCCAATATCACAAATGTTACATTTGTCTCAGTGGACTTCACAGTTTGTACAGAATATCAGTATGACAATACGACACCCTCTGTCCTTAGACCCTCACATCGTACAAGGAAAAACTTCTGAAGAAAACCCACAGTTTTAAAGGGAAAAATGGGAGAAACCTCAGGGAGAGCAACAGAGGAGGGATCCCTCTCCCAGGACGGACAGACGTGCAATAGATGCCGTGTGTAAATTGAAAAGATAATACATCAATCAATCAATCAATCAATGTTTATTTATATAGCCCAATATCACAAATGTTACATTTGTCTCAGTGGACTTCACAGTTTGTACAAAATATCAGTATGACAATACGACACCCTCTGTCCTTAGACCCTCACATCGTACAAGGAAAAACTTCCGAAGAAAACCCACAGTTTTAAAGGGAAAAATGGGAGAAACCTCAGGGAGAGCAACAGAGGAGGGATCCCTCTCCCAGGACGGACAGACGTGCAATAGATGCCGTGTGTAAATTGAAATGATAATACATTTGCAACATAGGTAGTCCAAATGTTTGGAAATGCATGTGTGTATAATAGGAAGATGAATCCACGAGGATATCCATCCAGGACCTATGATCCATGACCACAGCCACGACTCAAGATCCAGGGCTCGCGATGCAGGACACAGGACCGCAGGATCATCCATGACTCCGGATCCCAGCGTATATAGACACCAAAAAGAAAGAAATTTGGGGAAGCTGGGTTAATCGGAACATGAGAGTACACAGGTATAGACAGAGAGAAGGAAGAAGTAAGATGTCCCCCGACAAACTAAGCCTATCAGCAAAACTAGGGGCTGAATCTAATCAGCCCTAACTATAAGCTTTATCAAAAAGGAAGGTCTTAAGCGCACTCTTAAAAACGGATAGGGTGTCTGCCGCCCGAACACAAACTGGAAGCTGATTCCACAAATGTGGAGCTTGATAAGAAAAGGCTCTGGCTCCCATTGTACTTTTAGAGACTCTAGGAACAACCAACAACCCTGCATTCTTGGAACGCAATGCCCTAGTAGGACAGTAGGGTATAATGAGTTCTTTAAGGTAAGATGGCGCCTGCCCATTAAGGGCTTTGTAGGCGAGAAGAAGAATTTTAAATTCTATCCTGTGTTCTATAGGGAGCCAGTGTAAGGCAGCCAGAACAGGAGTAATGTGGTCCCTTTTCCTAACTCTGGTTAGTACAGGAGCTGCAGCATTTTGAATCAGCTGAAGCGACTTGACTGACTTCTTGGTACACCCTGATAATAAAGAGTTACAATAATCCAGCCTTGAAGTAACAAATGCATGGACTAGTTTCTCTGCATCGTTTTGAGGCAAGATATGCCTGATTTTTGCAATGTTACGTAGATGGAAGTAGGCGGTCCTTGAAATTGATTTTATGTGGGCGTTAAAGGATAAATCCTGATCAAATATAACACCAAGATTTCTTACAGTCTCACTGGAGGCCAAATTAATGCCATCCATAGTTAGTATATCTTTAGATAATTTGTTTCTTAGATTCTTCGGGCCAAGTACAATAACTTCAGTTTTGGTCGTGTTTAACATCAAAAAGTTTAAGGTCATCCACGTTTTTAAGTCCTTGAGGCAGTCTTGAATTTTATTTAGATGATTAATTTCATCAGGCTTGATTGATAAATATAGTTGAGTATCATCTGCATAACAATGAAAATTTACAGAATGATTCCTTATAATATTGCCTAACGGAAGCATATATAATGTGAACAAAATAGGTCCGAGCACTGAGCCCTGTGGCACTCCATGGCTAACTTTGGTTTGCGTGGAAGATTCATCATTGACACGTACAAACTGAGAGCGTTCAGATAGATAGGACCTAAACCAGCCTAAAGCAGTTCCATGTATGCCAACTAAGTGCTCTAGTCTTTGCAATAAGATATCATGATCGATAGTATCAAATGCAGCACTGAGATCGAGCAAAACAAGAATAGAGACAAGTCCCTTGTCAGAGGCTATTAGAATGTCATTTGTGACTTTAACCAGAGCTGTCTCTGTGCTATGATGTGTTCTAAAGCCAGACTGAAAATCTTCAAATAAATCATTGTTTTTTAAGTAATCACACAACTGTTTTGCGACTGCTTGCTCAAGAATTTTTGAGAGGAACGGAAGATTAGAAATAGGTCTATAATTGGCTAAAACCTCTGGATCGAGGTTGTGCTTTTTAAGAAGCGGTTTTATCACTGCTACTTTCAATGATTGTGGAACATAGCCTGATAATAAAGACATATTCATAATATTTAATAAAGAAGTGCTAATTAATGGAAAAACTTCCTTCAACAGCTTAGTTGGAATTGGGTCTAACATACACGTTGATGGTTTAGAAGAGAGAATCATTGAATTTAATTGTTCAAGGTTAATGGCTGAAAAGCGTTCTAGTTTACTATCTAGTGTAATATTAGAACTTACGTTTCCGGGAGCTGTTGATAACACTATACTGGTCAAAGGCAAGAGGTCATTAATTTTGTTTCTAAGAGTAACAATTTTATCGTTAAAAAAGCACATAAAATCATTACTACTGAGTGCTATGGGAATAGAAGGCTCAATCGAGCTATGGCTCTCTGTCAGTCTGGCTACAGTGCTGAAAAGAAATCTTGCATTATTCTTATTCTCATCTATTAATGAAGAGTAGTAGGCTGCTCTCGCTTTACGCAGTGCTTTCTTATATTCATTGAGTAATATGCCAAATTAAACGAGATTCTTCAAGTTTAGTGGAACGCCATATCCTTTCAAGTTGTCTCGACTTTTGCTTTATTTTGCGGGTTTCGGCATTATGCCATGGAGCTAATCTATGTTGTTTTATTTTCTTCTTTTTCAAAGGAGCAACAGAGTCTAATTTTATTCGCAGCGCATCTGTAGCACTATCAACAACATGATCAATTTGGGGTGGTGTACATTTTGTATAAGTTTCCTCCCCTACATGCAGACATGCTATCGAGTTAAATATTGGTGGAATCTCTTCCTTAAATTTGGCTATAGCACTAACAGATAGGTTTCTGCTGCAGGAGCTTTTGACTAATGCTTTGTAGTCTAGTAACAGTACTTCAAAAGTTACTAAGAAATGGTCGGATAAAGCAGGATTATGCGGTTCGACTAATAGTTGCTCAATTTCAATACCATAAGTCAGAACAAGGTCGAGAGTGTGATTATAGCAATGGGTTGGTTTATTTACACTCTGACGAAAACCAACAGAATCTAATATAGAGTTAAATGCAACAGTAAGGCTATTTTTATCATCGTCAACATGAATATTAAAATCACCTACGATAATTACTTTATCTGTTTTAAGTACCAAAGTTGATAAAAACTCAGAGAATTCTGATAAGAATTCTGAATAAGGACCTGGTGCACGGTACACTGTAACAAATAAGATTGGCTGCAAAGTTTTCCAGGTCGGATGCGTAAGACTAAAAACGAGACTTTCAAAGGAGGTATAATTTAATTTTGGTTTAGTATTGATAAGTAAACTTGAGTCAAAGATTGCTGCAACTCCACCTCCTCGGCCCACGCCTCGGGCAATATGAGTATTGATATGGCTGGGTGGAGTGGCCTCATTTATGCTGACATATTCTTCATGTCTCAACCAAGTTTCAGTGAGACAGCATATATCAATATTATAATCTGATATTAAATCATTTACCAATATTGCTTTAGATGCTAGAGATCTTATGTTTAAGAGACCACATTTAATATTCCTGTTTTGTTGCACTGTAGTAGTTGTTACATTTACTTTTATTAGGTTATTATGTATGACACCTCTATTAGGTTTTACCTTTAATTGTCCTTGGGCAGACACACACACCGCTAATATTGGGTATTTTATTGGGTTCGGGATTCCTATGGATGACTGCCTAGGAGAGAGCGCAGAGAAGCGTGTAAGACTGCGACTCCGCCTCCTGGTCTCAACTCCAGTTTGTCATGGATTAAGTCCACAAAGCCCTGAAATGTTTGCCGAAATGAGATCTGCACCTTCCAAAGTAGGATGAATGCCGTCTCTCTTAATCAGACCAGGTTTTCCCCAGAAGGCTGTCCAATTATTTACGAAGCCCACATTGTTTGCTGGGCACCACCAAGACAACCAGCGCTGAAATGATGACATGCGGCGATACATGTCATCATTGATCAGATTGGGGAGGGGACCAGAGAAGATTACGGTGTCCGACATTGTTTTAGCATAACTACACACCGACTCCACATTAAGTTTGGTGCATTCTGATTGGCGTAAACGAACATCATTACCACCGACGTGAATAACAATCCTACTATATTTATGTTTATTTTTAGCCAGCAGTTTAAGATGCGCCTCAACGTCGCCCGCTCTGGCCCCCGGAATGCATTTGACTGTGGAGGCTTCGGTCTCTAAATTCACGTGTCTCATAATAGAGCTACCAATAACCAGAGTTGGCTTCTCAGCGGGTGTCTCGCTGAGTGGGGAATATCTGTTAGATACGTGAACGGGTTGGTGGGGACCTGCGGGTTTCGCGTTATGCCCCTTCTGAACGGTCACCCAGTCTCCCTGCTGCTCGGGAGTTGCCGGGGGACGGCTAAGAGGAGCTACCTTTTGCCGGTCCGCACCGGCTAACATGGGCTTTACTGTAGCTGAGTTACTTTCTAAGATGCGGAGCCGGGCTTCTATGGCTATGATTCCCGCCTCCAACCTAACAACTATACTACATTTAACACATGTATCGGTACCAGTAAAGGTAGGGAAGTAACCAAACATGAGACAGTTAGAGCAGGGAATAGCACCCGAGGGTGGGGAAAGAGCCATGGCTAGCTATCAAGCTAAAGTAGCTACCGTTAGCAAACCCGAAAAGAGTGTAGGCAACTGTGGAGTTACAGTCGCTAAGAGAAGGAGAGTTGTGAGTGCTTAAGCTGTAGTAACGTGTGATTACAACGTCAGGCAGTTGCTGTGATCAAGAGTTTTAAAACGATCGATTAAGTTAAGATAATAAGCTATCAGCAACAGAACAGGCACACGGGATACCCGGAGATGACAATGACAACAACAACCGGAAGTTACAACATGCTCACCGCAATAGTGGTCCGTGTAGGTGATTCTTCACTCCGATACATTAACATGTCTTGTGTTAATATGTCCTGTCCCGTTGGGGGTCCCGCCGACTGCTCTTCTGCCGGGGGTCCTGCCAACCCTGTGTCCTGTGCCGTTGGAGGCCCCGCCGACTACTCTTCTGCCGGGGGTCCTGCCAACTCCATGTCCTGTCCCGTTGGGGGTCCCGCCGACGACTCTTCTGCCGGGGGTCCTGCCAACCGTATGTCTTGTGCCGTTGGAGGCCCCGCCGACTACTCTTCTGCCGGGGGTCCTGCCAACCCTGTGTCCTGTCCCGTTGGGGGTCCCGCCGACTGCTCTTCTGCCGGGGGTCCTGCCAACCCTATGTCCTGTCCCGTTGGGAGTCCCGCCGACTGCTCTTCTGCCCGGGGTCCTGCCAACCCTCTGTCCTGTCCCGTTGGGGGTCCCGCCGCCGACTCTTCTGCCGGAGGTCCTGCCAACCCTATGTCCTGTGCCGTTGGAGGCCCCGCCGACTACTCTTCTGCCGGGGGTCCTGCCAGCCCTATGTCCTGTGCCGTTGGAGGTTCCGCTGGGGGTCCTGCCAGCTCCGTGTCCTGTCCCGTTGGGGGTCCCGCCGACATCAGCTCTTGCTCCGTCGTGGGTCCCACTGACACCAGCCCATGTTCCGTCCAGGGTCTCGTCTATGCCTGACCCGCCAGGGGTTCCACCAGCTCCTGCCCATCCTTGTGCCCGGCCCCCTGAGTTCCCCAGCCGCGGTCTTCGCCCTCGAGCCCGGCCCCCGACAGTTCCCCTAAATCAACGCAGGGCTGTGACTCTCTTTGTTCACATTGGAATGTGACAAAACTCTCCCATCCCCCCTCTGTTCTCCAGCAGTGGTCTGAAAGGGTCTCTGGAAATATCATACATTTAATTAAAGTTTTAAAAACAGTGACAGGGTCCAAACTCAGAGGTGGAAGAAGTATTCAGATTATTTACCTAGGTAAAAATACGTATTAGAAGTAAATGTCCTGCATTCAAAATGGTCAATTGCCCAAGTGAAAAGTATTATCATCTGAAAGTAAAATGAATCATTATGTTATTAGTATTAAATACATATAAGTATTTTTACAACTTGTATTTAGAAATACTCTGTTGTAATTATTGATGCATACATGTGTTCATCCATTCAATGTGGCATCTGCTATAATGGGGTTAATGTATGATATTACTTAATAACAGTGATGATACCTATACCATTGGAATCTGTGGAATCTCAGCTTTCATATGATATCTTATTTGTGCAGATCCGATGAAGTATACAATATCGCTACAGTGAGTTATGATCTAAGTGCGTTAGCACCCTTTCGCTTAGTGCTAATTCAGAAGCTTGGCGTTAGACTTGTGTTTTGTTTAGGTAAAAATGGTTAGTCAGTTAGCTGAGTTTCTTCCCGTTAAGTGGGTATGACACATTAATAGGTTGTTAAATGTTAGAAGCCCTGAGACACAGTTTCGTGAACATTTCGTGAAAAGCCCCCGCCGGCGGGGGCTATGGGGTTTAACAGGTTAAGGGACCCAAGGCCGTTAACATGGTGTGAACAAACAAACAAGTAGAGAACATAACACTTCAACTATGAGAGACAGAATGGGGGGAAAGAATCCACGAAATCACATTGTAGGATTTTTAATGAATTAATTGGTAAATTCCTCGGTAAAATAAGTAGTTGGACACCTACAAACAAACAAGATTTCTGGCTCTCACAGACCTGTAACTTCTTCTTTAAGAGCCTCCTCTGTCATCCACTCGTTAACTGTATTAATGGCACCTGTTTGAACTTGTTATCAGTATAAAAGACACCTGTCCACAACCTCAAACAGTCACACTCCAAACTCCACTATGGCCAAGACCAAAGAGCGGTCAAAGGACACCAGAAACAAAATTGTAGACCTGCACCAGGCTGGGAAGACTGAATCTGCAATAGGTAAGCAGCTTGGTGTGAAGAAATCAACTGTGGGAGCAATTATTAGAAAATGGAAGACATACAAGACCACTGATAATCTCCCTCGATCTGGGGCTCCACGCAAGATCTCACCCCGTGGGGTCAAAATGATCACAAGAACGGTGAGCAAAAATCCCAGAACCACACGGGGGGACCTAGTCAATGACCTGCAGAGAGCTGGGACCAAAGTAACAAAGGGTACCATCAGTAACACACTACGCCGCCAGGGACTCAAATCCTGCAGTGCCAGATGTGTCCCCCTGCTTAAGCCAGTACATGTCCAGGCCCGTCTGAAGTTTGCTAGAGAGCATTTAGATGATCCAGAAGAGGATTGGGAGAATGTCATGTGGTCAGATGAAACCAAAATAGAACTTTTTGGTAAAAACTCAACTAGACGTGTTTGGAGGAGAAAGAATGCTGAGTTGCATCCAAAGAACACCATACCTACTGTGAAACATGCGGATGGAAACATCATGCTTTGGGGCTGTTTTTCTGCAAAGGGACCAGGACGACTGATCCGTGTAAAGGAAAGAATGCATGGGGCCATGTATCGTGAGATTTTGAGTGACAACCTCCTTCCATCAGCAAGGGCATTGAAGATGAAACGTGGCTGGGTCTTTCAGCATGACAATGATCCCAAACACACCGCCCGGGCAACGAAGGAGTGGCTTCGTAAGAAGCATTTCAAGGTCCTGGAGTGGCCTAGCCAGTCTCCAGATCTCAACCCCATAGAAAATCTTTGGAGGGAGTTGAAAGTCTGTGTTGCCCAGCGACAGCCCCAAAACATCACTGCTCTAGAGGAGATCTGCATGGAGGAATGGGCCAAAATACCAGCAACAGTGTGTGAAAACCTTATGAAGACTTACACAAAACGTTTGACCTCTGTCATTGCCAACAAAGGGTATATAACAAAGTATTGAGATGAACTTTTGCTATTGACCAAATCCATATTTTCCACCATAATTTGCAAATAAATTCTTTAAAAATCAATGTGATTTTCTGGATTTTTTTTTCTTCTCATTTGGTCTCTCCTAGTTGAGGTATACCTAGGATGAAAATTACAGGCCTCTCATCTTTTTAAGTGGGAGAACTTGCACAATTGGTGGCTGACTAAATACTTTTTTGCCCCACTGTATATATGGGGATTTCTTTTTATAAATATAGAAAGAATGTATGAGAATATATCAAATATTATATTAAGAGCAGCCACATATTATGTAGCTGTTTGTCATAACTTGTAACATGCATAAATTAGGCTGCCAAGCAAGAGACAACTTCTGTAACTTAGTAACTTATTAGTTAAGAGAAGTTAGATTCATAGGTGAATTGGAGTTCTGAGCATACCTGTAATCACATTTGGCGTATAACATAATCAGGGAATATTCTTTACAACACACAACAGCCCCACTAAGATCGCATTATTTGGGTGTGTGTGTGTGTGTGTGTCACCTGTGGCGGTGATGTATGTGTCTTCTGTGATCTGCTCCAGTCTGCCCAGCAGAGCCTCGATGTTTCCTTTAATCTGAGTCAGCTCTGACTTGATCGCCTGAAGCTCTGCACCTCTCCCTGCTGACAGAGAGACAGAGAGAGCACATTCAGACAAGATTCATGAGAAGAGGATACAATGGCCATTCTCCATAGACAACGGCTGGATATGTATCCATTTGCATTATATCTTTATGTTCACTTATTCCATATTTTTTTGTTTTTCACCTAAGAGGCATTTGTGTCTCTTCATATGAATTGAAGTAACTCATATGGCATCAGATCAAAGCAAAGGACAGTTTTTCTGAGTTCTGTAAATAGAGAAAGTCATCATCTGCATACAAGTTAACCTGAGTTCCAAAATGAGAATTGATTTGTTCACCCAATGGATAAATCATATTTCATATAAATATGTGCAGGTCTCAATCATGTGCCTAGAAAGACCTTGTGTGTGTGTGAGGAGACGCACAGGCGGCTGGCTTCCCTTGCCTCACAATCCAATCAATTTAGTGGTGCAGTGACGCGTCCTAAAACAGTAAGCTGCGCTCGGGTTCCCTCGACAAAAAAGCAATGGGATTTCTACATAGGATTTTGGAAAATAGCTGGAAATAAGGTCAGTGGAAAACGAACCTGTTTGATAAATGCACGTTTTGTTCAGTCGGATAATATCCACATGTCTACCCTACTTTTATAATTTTCTAATCATAAATCTAATCGATAGAAGACAGATAGCGCCACTGCACCACTCTCACCGCCGTCCACACATCATTATGTCACACACATTGGTGTCATCCTAGATGGAGAAAATAACCAACATCCCACGCTTTTTGAGACAAATATGCAACTGCGTGTGTTAATAATTGCACGTTTTCACTGCTCATATATGCGGGTTCGGGTCGGGTTGCGGATCTTGTGCCGTCGGGTCGGGTTGCGGAACTAATTGGCAATATGTGCGGGTAGCGGGGCGGGTTCGGTATTGCACGTCGCGGGAGCGGGTCTTGAAAATCAGACCCGTGCAGGACTCTGGTGTAGACTAGAGTGCTGACGGAGAGCACCGGAACGCCGTTCCAGCTCTTAAAATATTGCAGTACCCATAAGGAGCCGTACACATCCGCAGTGTTTACGTGGCTGTGTCTTTAGTTGTAAGCACAGTGGCGATCTGTTGTTATTAGCATCTGGTTAGCTAGCTATGCTAACACATTTAAAGATCTTTTCTACAACCAGGTGGAAGAGAGCTCTCTCCTGAGAGGCTCAAATAACCTCAGCTCAGTGAGGTTAAGGCACACCTTGATATGATCATTATAGTTATTAATGAGACATTAGAGACTACATGAAAAACAGGTATAAAATACTATATGACAGTAACAAAAAAGTTGTTAAAAATAACAAGAATAGAGTTTAAAAGGGGATTGATTTGTAAAATATCCAAAAAGAAGAATCTGCTTACAGGTCTGTTTCATATGGGTGTTGAGATGTATCCATAGATCTCTTAATGTTGCTCTCAAAGTGTACCAGATTGATGCTTTTAACTTCAATATTTAAAAAAAAAAATCTTCCCGGGGGAACATGCCCCTGGACCCCCCTAGAGGAGGTTAGGTCCCCCCCTCACTTAAATCATGTTCACATGGATAGGAAACTAAATACATTTGCACACATCTTGTGTCCATATCTTTCTGTCACATGCCACACCGTGCAGATGCATATGTGAGTCTTGGTGATATCTGGATTGGTTGCTTTTTCTTTGCATAACATGAAAGAAAGGCCAAATGAATGGGCTGTGATTTTAGTATTTTTAAGCAGAGGTTGAGTTCAATCATTTGTACGGCCCTCGGAGGATGTTGTAAAAATTGAAAGGAAAAAGGTTCCCCACCCCTGCTGTAAATAATAATAAAAACCCTTGATTTATAACTTAACATCTCTGTCTCCTATTGATCTGAGTATATTATAAAGAATAGCCAGTTAATTGAAGCATTATAGCACAGGCCTTTGTCAGATGGTATATTACGCTGTTTTTTTCTGCTTCGAATAGTTCTCTCTTTTTTCACCATACCTGTGTTTGCATCACTGACGATAGGTTGGGACGTGTCACGTCGGCCGGATGTCGCCAATTACGTTATAGGAGCGAAGATTCTGGATCTGCTTGTTAGCACCCCACTTTTTTTTGTTGAGATGTGGGTACGGAGGAAAAGAGAGAGGGTTTTGTTTTCTGACACTTTGTGAGTTCCCTGACACACCGGGGACACATATTTATTTATAAAAGACATCAAAAAGTGCATTTTGCATAATAGGTCCCCTTTAAGGGAAGCTTTACAGCAGAACATGGTCAGGAACTCCAGAGTTAATAAAAACAGCTCTCTTTCTCTATTCTCAGAGCTGTCAATGCACACTAGTAGAGGGACTATATCTACAGAGGACCATTAAAGTCATTTCATTTACATTGCATTTACCTAGAAGTGAAAGCCTGGATTAGGGCTGTGCAATTAATCGTATTTTAATCTCCATTACGATTTTGGGTTGCAACGATTACGAAAACAACGTAATAGAAATAAAACGATTATTTTGCTAGGTGCGCTTTTGCCCCTCCCTAAAAGCCCTCTCAGCCAGGTTGTGAGTAACAATAGTTGTGCGAGTTCAGCGCGAGCGAAAATGGCAGAACAAGAGCACCTCGTGAACAAGAAAGGTAAAACTAATTCTGCTGTTTGGAAATACTTTGGGTTTCAGGAGTCCGACGTGGAACAAAAAAAAGTACAGTGCAGCAGGGGCGGACTGGCCATCTGTGTGTTGTGGAGAATCACAGACGGCCGGCCCGTTTTTTAAACGTCATCATTTCAGTTGAGCTGACAGGCGACAGAGGTCCACAGTTTCCCCGCAGCGAGGCTCCCCCCGCCCCCCCGTTGACAGTTCACAAGCGTGCCCCCTCGACTTCATCCACCACATCACAGCCATCAATTAAGGACGCGCTTTACAGTGCAACGGCCTACTCAACCAGCTCGCAAAGACACAAAGATATAACAGATGCCATCACATTCTATATAGCTAAAGACATGTGGCCAGTTAGCAACCAGGGGTTTAAGAAACTGGTTAACACTAGCGTTACCCCATCTCGGCATCATTTCACCAGATTTGCACTGCCTGCCCTCTATGACAAATGCTGTGGGGAAGTTGAAAAAGATGTGGCTTCAGCTGAATACTTTGCAGATGAATTATACTTAAAGTTCAGGGTAATCAACTGTTAAAAAGATGCTGTTCAAATTAATAGTTTTATTTTTTTTCGAGCAGCCCTAGGCTGGATCATGTTTGTATGAAAGGTATTCCTAACAGTCCAGCAGTCCTTTTGAGCTAAAGTTTCTTTGTTAGAAAATGTGAAACTAGTTAAGCGCCAAAAGCAGTCCACTTGAAGCTTTCACACCCAATTCCCGCCAATACTTCTGAAATCAAAACGCCTGTCAAAGCTAAAGTCTCAGAGATCAAACCTTTTACCCTCGTCTGCATCAGTCCTGTAAAACTGGCACTGCACTGGGACTCATGTCATTTCTGATTTTCATTAGTAAAATAAAAAAGAATCTTTAATCTGTTTAAAACACAGTGCGAACTTAAAGGTCCCCTATTATACTGTTTTTTAATATATACAAAACATGTCTTTGAAGTGTTTGGCTCCAAACACCAAACAGATCATTGCAGCATTACCCATAATCCCCTCTGTTTCAGCCCTCTTTCAAAAGTGCTGATTCTCTGTCTGTTACTTTAGATGAAAATAAGGAGCCCCTCCCCACACCCCTCTGAGAGATATTTGGTTAAAAAGAACACAATGGTGCTCTAGGAGGAGATTCGGGGGGGGGGGGGGGGGGGGGGGCGTTACCTTGGTTGGTTATTGGCTAATGGTTACACAAGCCAAACAATTGTTATGACATCATAAAGTGGCCAAAATCTGATCAGCTCATTTTCAGACAGGTTTTTATATAAATGGATCAGGACAAAAAGAGAGAGAATCTTTGTTCCTGAAACGTTCAGAGTCTCTTAACACAGAGGGGACACATGCTGATGTAGAAGAGACAGGAAAAAGTGGATTTTGCATAATATGGAAGGGCGGAGCTAGTCAGCATGGCAGGAGGAAAGAAGAAACAACAAAGAAAAGGAAGAGGGACGCAGACAGAGAGACACAAGGTTGAAGTTTGGTAGTGGTTTATATCACAATATTATACAATTATAAAATAATAATACATTTGGGCTATTTTCCTCTTTATTAAATCTGCTTTCTTTGCCAGTGATTGAATAATTCAGTTTTGGACAGTAAAGGCCTTAAAATGTCATTGTGAAACTTGGACTTACTTTTCCTGATTTGTATGAATATGGTGTCTTGGAATCCATTGGAAGCTAACTAGTAATATGCATGACATGATAAAAACGTAATCCTTTTTTAATTAAAGTATTTTGCCATGTTTTTACAAAATGAGTTACTAACGGATACAGTTAGATCAAGGGAGTAAAGTCACTGCTTGGCTAACAGATTAAACATGTTTGTTTTATCATGTTACAGAAATATAATTTGTGATAAACTAGTGTAAGGGGGAGAAAGGGGGAAATGCCACATTGCAAGCCCTAGTTCTTGTTTTTCAAAAGTTAGCCAGTGATTTAACTTCCACAGACAAACAGGTAAACTTACATTTCTGTTTGTTGCCGTTGCTGGTGGGGAGGACTCCAGCGTTACGCGCCAGCAGTTTGACCGGCAGGGATTTGACCGGTCGTACCAGAGGCATCGCAACTCGAGGGCGTTTCACAGGCACCACCCGAGGGACTGGAGACACCCGGCCATGGTACTCAAACAACCTGGAGGGTGAGAGAAGAGAGAGAGGACGAGAGTGAGGACAGAAAGAAGGCGGATATGATTGAAAAGGAAGAAAGCAAGAGGAAAATGGAGATGAGGACTAACATTTATGAGTCAGAAAAATAAAGGCAGGGTCGAAATAAAAAGAGGAGCAGGGGAAGGGAGATGGAGAAGGAAAAAAAAGCCTCCTTTATACCTCGTCCAGAGATCACATAAATAAACTATCTTTATTTATAATTAATCGAACTAATCTATATTATTTTTCTGTACACTCTATACTAATGCCATCATTTTGGCAAAAAAAACTATCACGTTGTTTAGTTCTCGTAGGAACAGGTACAACATTCTAACATCAGGCATTAATCAAACATTTGAAAGCTATTTCGATTTCATCATTGGAAATAGTAAGATGTTTTTCTAAACATGTATTAGTTTACAATGTGTTCAAAGCTTGGCACCACAAGCTTACAAATGATTTTACTTTCTTCCAGTTGCAAGTAGCTCCTGTATTTCCATTTAGTTTTTCACTGTGTGCATAAACCAGCTTTCAGGCTAATAGATCTTAGTCTGCATCATGGCCTTTTTATGTACGGTAAATGTAAGAGCTCTGTTTTGTTAATAACCTTCATTAGAAATGTTAATTGTCTTATGCCATTTAAAATACACATTCTTAAGTTGACTGCTCATATTTTAGGATATATTTTGATGTGGTTGATGCAACTGGACTCTTTGGTTGGTTTCTTTCTTTCATTGCAGTTGCTTCATCCCTATATATAATTACACAGCAAACACAGGGGAGTCATTAGCATCATGAAGTGGATCAAAATGGATCAGTTGATGGATCGAATGAGCCAGGAACGAGCTCTTTGGAGACAATAAAATAATGACTTGATTCTCTGCATTGTTGGCCATGAACTCCTAATGTCAATACTTCAGGTCATAGGATGAGCTGACAGGGTTTTTTTACATCATTGCTGCTCACAGCTGCAGCTCATTTCAAACACCACCCACTCAGTTATATCACTCAGAGGCTCCGCCCTCTACTGGACTATATGGGTACTACTTTATCCTGAGTGCATTACCCCACTGAGACTTCTATAGACGTAGCCGGCCCCGGGGCGGGCCTACCTGAATGCGCGCGCATCACACCGTATAAAAGGAGGCCTCGCCTCCTGCCCATCATCCTTTTCTCTTCAGCAGCAGAAGTGATTCCACGAGAGACTGAGACGTTTGAAAGAAGAAGAAAGAGTTATCATACCTCCAGGGAGTCGCCACTGCTAGAGACCCGGGCCTGTCCTTCGTGCCCTGGCTGAAATAGCGGGCGCCGATCCCCACCACCTTTGCTTCGAGTGGTTGGGGGACCAGGATATGGCCGAGGCGGTGCCATTCACGTTCGCCATTTCTTCCTGGTCCGGCGTCCATGGAAATCCACCGCCCAGGGCTGTACTCTCCCTGGATGATGACCATGGCGGCGGGTGTGTGGGCTACTCACTCATTGCTAGAGATGCCCCCGCCTCACCAGGTCAGAGCGATTATTGGGCCGCAAGGCCGAATAAATAGCTTGGTCCACGGGCCTTGCCCCAGGCCCATTTCCCCCGGGGACCGGTGCTCGGTGGCTTCACATCATATAGGGTCGACCCTACTTCATCACAGGCCGCCGCCGCTGCCCGCCGTGTGATGTCCCTGGGATATCACGCCCCGTGGCACTTTCCAAAGAGGACCGTGTTGATCTCCTGGGAGCCCCCGTGTTTTCGGAAGGGCTCTTTGGATCGATCTCCTTGCTCACGGGATAAGGAGTAATCGCAGCGTGGCTGATTCTTGCCCATCCCCAGAGGAAGAAACACTGTCCTACACTCCTCGCCCCTGCTGTAAACCCCAGTAAAGGGAGCCAGCAGGTAGAGTGATGTGTGTGCGTGTGTGGGGAAAATGCATTCAGTAAAAACGATTGCATTTATCCCAGAGTAAGAATCATCTCTCTCCACAATTCCACTTTTCCCCATAATGTCCGTTTCAAAGAGACGGCATTGTGACGGCGCGCGCGGCCCCCCTCCCCCGAGGGCAGGCCGCGGTGCGTTCAAAGACCTCAGTAGAGAGAAGAGTCACCGCAGAGCGCGCTCCTCCTCCACAGGCTTTCCTGCAGACGAGGGAGCGCAGCACGACGGTGAAACGAAGGGAGAGATGCCGGCACGGAGATCTCGTGCCCGCGGCGCCCTCCACCTCTTCGGCACACCCCGTGGAACCGGCGTGCCGGCACTCACGGGGACGGGCTGCCCGTCTTCACGGATCTGACTGGCGGGGGGAGAAAATCTCTCCGCCCGAGTCGCAAAAAACTATTTTCCATCTTCTCCTCCCTCCTGGACCCCCCAAAAGCCCCTTCCCCCTCCTCCCTTCTGTCAAGCGACTTTGTTAACCACTTTGAAAAAAAGGTTGATGATATTCGCTCTTCTTTTTCTGACTCACCTCTACTCACCGCTGGGTCACCAGACCCTCCTTTCACCCACACACTGACCTCCTTTTCCCCTCTCTCTCCAAGTGAGGTTCTTACCCTCATTACCTCTGCCCGCCCTACCACCTGTCCTCTGGACCCTATCCCTTCAAACCTCCTTCAGACTATCGCTCCTGATATTCTACCGTTTCTCACCCATTTCATCAACACTTCTCTAACTTCTGGTCACTTTCCAAACAGTCTCAAGGAGGCAAGAGTAAACCCTCTCCTAAAGAAACCCACTCTCAACCCGTCTGATGTTATAAACTACAGGCCTGTCTCTCTCCTCCCGTTCCTGTCTAAAACACTTGAACGCGCTGTCTTTAAACAACTCTCCTGTTATCTCCATCAGAACAACCTTCTGGATCCGTACCAGTCTGGTTTCAAGGCAGGTCACTCCACAGAAACTGCCCTCCTTGCTGTCACTGAGGAACTGCACACTGCTAAAGCAGCCTCCCTCTCCTCTGTCATCATCATGCTGGACCTGTCTGCTGCATTCGACACGGTGAATCATCAGATCCTCCTTCGTACTCTCCAAGAACTTGGAGTTTCAGGCTCTGCACTTTCCCTCCTCACCTCATACCTCAAAGACCGCACCTACAGGGTTACTTGGAGAGGGTCCGAGTCCGACCCTTGTCAATTAACTACAGGGGTCCCTCAGGGCTCTGTTCTTGGTCCCCTCCTCTTCTCCTTGTACACAAACTCGCTCGGATCAGTCATTAGCCCGCATGGTTTTTCATACCACTGCTACGCTGACGACACCCAATTAATTCTGTCCTTTCCCCGCTCAGAGACCCAGGTCGTCGCACGCATCTCTGCTTGTCTAGCTGACATCTCTCAGTGTATGTCTGCTCATCACCTCAAGCTCAACCTTGACAAGATTGAACTGCTATTCCTTCCGGGAAAATATTGTCCCACTCTTGACCTAACAATCAACATCGGCACCTCTGTTGTTTCCCCGACTCAGACTGCAAGGAATCTGGGTGTGACCCTAGATAACAACCTGTCCTTCACTGCAAACATCGCTGCTACAACCCGTTGCTGCAGATACACGCTTTACAACATCAGGAGGATGCGTCCCCAGCTGACCCAGAAAGCGACGCAGATTCTGGTCCAGGCTCTTGTCATCTCACGCCTAGACTACTGCAACTCCCTCCTGGCTGGTCTACCTGCATGTGCCATCCGACCTCTGCAGCTCATCCAGAATGCAGCTGCTCGTCTGGTCTTCAACCTTCCTAAATTCTCCCACACCACGCTGCTCCTCCGCTGCCTTCACTGGCTTCCAGTAACTGCAAGAATCCACTTCAAAACAATGGTACTTGCGTACCATGCTGCGAATGGATCTGGCCCTTCCTACATCCAGGACATGGTTAAACCGTACACCCCAGCACGTGCACTCCGCTCTGCATCAACCAAACGGCTCGCTGCACCCTCGCTGCGAAGGGGACCCAAGTTCCCATCAGCAAAAACACGTGGGTTTGCTATCCTGGCTCCAAAATGGTGGAATGAGCTCCCCATTGACATCAGGACAGCAGATAGCTTACACACCTTCCGGCGCAGACTGAAAACTCATCTCTTTCGACTCCACTTCGAGCGATAGAACTATTAACAAAGCACTTATATACTAATAAAGAGCTGGCTTATCTAAAGCCAGTTGAGTAGCACTTGAAATGTTTTTGCTCTATGAAGCCTGATGTACTTATATGATTCTGTTTTCTTCAAGTTTGTATTTTGTTGGTCGAACGCACTTATTGTAAGTCACTTTGGATAAAAGCGTCAGCTAAATGCAATGTAATGTAATGTAATGTAATGAGAGGGCGAATCCCGCCTCCTCCCTGTATAATGCACAGATCACTACGTTTCTAATAAGAATGAGGTTGATCTGTATCCAAATCTGAGTGTCTTTTGTTTCCACAAATGCTACACTTACACACAATGTTAACCGTACAAATTCCCCATTCGCTGCCCCAGCTGTAGCTCCTGTAAAGGAGGTGGCTAGTGGGCATGCGCAGATGAGAGGGATGAACCCCAGGGAGTGCTATCTAAAGGAGAGCGCTATGCGGTTACAGGGGCATTATGGCCGGCGTATTGATGTCAGAGAACACACTACGCCTAGAGCAAAGACTCCAATTAATGCAGTTTACCGTAGTGGTAAAGAAGGCTGCATTATGGCGGAGCCCGCACTCACACAAGAGCGCGTGGCGGTGCGTTCAGGGACCTTAGTAAAACACACTACGCCTATAAAGACTCAGATTAATGCTGTTTACCGTAGTGGTGAGAACAGCATTATGGTGGAGCGCGCGCTCACACAAGGTCCTTTTGTTTTGCAGCGGAACGGGTCACCAGAGAGTATCACAGCTTCATAGCTGCGGCCCCACAGCTGAGGGCTTGTCCATTAACACAATGTTCTGGGGAATGGAAACTTAGTGTGTGCTAACAAAGTGGATGGACAGGACGCTGACACGGGGCTATTCGCTCCAGTTTTGCAGCGTCCCACTGTACCACATGTCTGTACACTGTACCACTGTATCACATGGACCATTGTCTTGTGGGTGTTCCACACCCACCTCCTTTTATGGGCATGTGAGAGATAAATCTGTCATCCCAGGAGGAGATGTGTTTCCTCTCAGCAGAGATTCAGGCTCTGGTGCAGAAACAGGCTGTGTCTGTTGTGCACCCTCAGCACAGAGAAAATGATCTTTATTCCATGTACTTCCTGGTTCTCAGGAAGACAGGGGAATTCAGACCTATTCTAGATCTCCTCGGCCTGAATCGCCACATTTCCTGCAGGAAATTCTGCATGTTAATATGAAACAGTTACTAAGGCTTGTGCAGCCAGGCGATTGGTTCACCACCATCGACCTGAAAGACGCGTACTTTCAGGTAGAAATTGCTCCAGAGCACAGAAAGTGTCTGCGTTTTGCCTTCCAGGGGATAGCCTACACCCTACGAGTTCAACAGGCTGCCGTTCGGCTATTCCCTATCCCCATGAACATTCAGCAAATGTGTGGCCACAGCGCTTCAACCGCTGCGCGCCCACGGCATGAGAGTTTTCTTTTACTAGACGCCCTCATACTCATGGCTGGGTCCCGGGAACAGGCAATGTTTTGCACAGCACAATTGATCACACACCTGACCAAACTGGGCTTTGCGATCAATTGAAAAAAGAGCACCCCCATACCACACCAACAGGCGTTGTAGTTGGGAGCGGTGCTCGATGCAGGCGCGCTACACGCCACCCTGTCAGAGAGCAGAAGTGCGTCCCTTCTCCGGGCGGTTCACAGGCTGCGACAGTGACAGCTTTAACTGTCATGCAGACTTTGAGTCAGAGGTGGTTCTCCAGCCTGTGTTTGGATCCCAAGAGGCACAAACGGCAGCTGGTGACCATCCCCCCCCTCAGTGGAGGGCAACCTCCAGTTTTGGGGGTCCCCGGATCACCTCCGGAGGGGGTCTCCACTGGGACGGATGACCTCCTACATCAGTGTTCACGGACGCATCCAGAACAGGATGGGGAGGGACCTGCCTGAAGAGGGCTATAGGTGGGCGCTGGGCTCTAATGGCGCGTTTCCACTGCAGCGGGTAGCTCGCTTTAAGCGTGCCGAGCCGTGCGGGGCCCGTTTTTGGTTGCGTTTCCACTTGGCCTAGTTTTGGCCCGGGGCTACTTTTTCACCTTTTTTCTGGCCCGACTAAATCGTGGTTCTAGGGCCAGGAACAACCAGGCTGAATCGGGCTGAGTATGCTAAACTAGAGAGAGAATCGCTGGCAAGGGGGCTACAACTACAACAAGATGAACATATTTGACCGTGATTTAATTGTAATACACGTTTCAAAATGATGCCGAAGTAACAACATACTGATTAACGTCAGCCAAAAAAGTGTCCGAGTTAACCGTTCTGTCGGTGCACCCGAGCTGTTTATTGATTCGGGGTGACCGGAGCAGCGCGACACTCAGACCGAACCCCTCCTTTGTGCCCAAGAGCCTAAGGAGTGCGTTCAGGTTTAGGGCTATTCAGTTAGGGGTTTTTAGTCTTCCCCCCCATGGTGGGAACAGGGAAGCTAAACTGCACCTCCTCTGCCCGGTGCGTGCGCTAGCATGTTATGTGGAGCGCACGGCTGTCCTTAGACGCACCGAACAGCTGTTTGTGTGCTTTGGGGGCGGGGTGATCGGGAAAGCTCTGTCCAAGAAACGCCTGGCAGGCTGGCTCTGCTGGCCACATGCCTACGGACACGCCTGCCCCACGGGGGCTCGTGCACACTCCACACGGGCTGTGGCTGTGTCGACAATCTTATTCAACAGTGTGAGTGTGGAGGATATATGCACAGCGGCGTCTTGATCGACGCCAGGCCCCTTCATAAGGTTTTATCTCTTGGACATGTCTGGCTCTTTCTCCTCGTCTGTGCTTGCTGGGGATACGCCTATAGGATTTGAAGGGGGGGGGGGGGGGGGTTGTGGGTCAGTTGACATCTGACCCCCTCCCCGGACGTGATGCGCCTTCGCCTTCCCAGGGCCCTCTGAGGGTCCCGGGATGGGCAAGGGGCGCGCTGGCCCGTTACGGGGCGGAGGCTACCCCACATTGTTAGTCCTCTCACACTCTGCACGGGGTCAGTGCTTGAGTGTGAGACATGGGCTCTGGCGCTCTCCCTGTTATCCTTAGGGATTCAGGGAGGCAGGCGTGTAGTAAGCCCATTCGGGGCCAAGGGGGCTCTCCCCATCCGTCTATGGGCGGGGGGGGGTTCCCCGGGACTGTTTTTTGAGCACACTTTCTGCGAGGTAAGCGCAGCAGGGTTTGCTCTGTCAGCCACAGCCCAGATTTCTCCTCGGTCACAACCGGGTTAAGGGAGAATGTGCGCAGCTGCTGACCAGGAATGCCGGTCAGGGGCAGTAGGGTGGAATGGTGTTGGACGACAGTGCGTACATACATCGGGGCTCCACCCACTGTACCCATAGAGTCCAGTAGAGGACGGAGCCTGTGAGTGATATAAAGTTGGGTTACGTATTGTAACCCTTGTTATATTAGCACAGGCGGAGCCCTCTACTCAGGGCACTGTCTGTCCTATTCCACTCGCTGAAGAGAGGTGTAGGATGATGGGCAGGAGGCGAGGCCTCCTTATATACGGTGTGATGCGCGCGCATTCAGGTAGGCCCGCCCTAGGCCGGGTACGTCTATAGAAGTCTCAGTGGGGGAATGCACGCAGGATAAGGTAGTACCCATAGAGTCCAGTAGAGGGCTCCGCCTGTGCTAATATAACAAGTGTGACGACCCCTCCACACCACGTGGGGTGCCGTCTGGTTGTGTGTGTGTTTTGTGTGTGATTGCAGGTTCCAGCTGCAGCTGTCTGATGAGGCGCACCTGCCTGGTGAAACAGGATATAGGAGGAGCCCAGCCGGTTACGTGGTCTCACTCCTTTGGGCACTCTCTCGGCGCCAGCTTCAGAGACTTGTTGCTGGTGTCCATTTAGTGTTGTGTTTAAACTAATAAACTATATATTCTTACCTCTCGTCTCGCCTCCCTGTTTTATGTTACAGCCCATGAGCCGGGTTGTAACATATGGGGTCTCGTCCGGGATATGAACCCGGAGAGAGACACTGCATCGTATGACTCATACATTCTGAGCTCTGTGTTACCGTTTTCGGACAAATCTGGAACTGGGGATTTTGTCCGGATGCGAGGGATGGGAATGAATATTGTGCCCGTTCCTCTGCATTCTGTTGTGCTTTACTCAGGTCTGGTGCAAGGTGAGGTCGCCATGGGGGTCTGTCCTGTAATGCCAATTGGTGGTGTGGATGTTATCCTGGGTAACGGCCTGGCTGGCAGCCGTGTGGGCTGAGGGTCCACCGCCTACTATGCAGTCCTCTTCACCTACTGTGATTGTTAAGGCAGAGGAGAAGGCCAAGTGCTCTCCTGCAGTGTTGGTGGCTTGCTCTGTGACCCGGGCTGTGAGCCGTGCACAGGAGGGATCTGAGCAGGGTGAAGGGGTCAGTGCGAGAGATTCTGTGGTTCTTCCTGACTGGTTGTTGTCGGTATCCCGCAGTGAGTTGGCGATGGAGCAGAAAGCGGATGTCTCCCTCAGTCTGTTTTTTGAGGCGGTTCTCTCCACCGAGGATGGAAATGGTGTCACCAGGGCTTGTCAGCTGCATGGGGGATTGCTGGTCAGAAAGTGGTGGTCACGTGGGAAAGGCTTCATTGGTGGGCCAGTGTATCAGATTGTGGTTCCTGTCAGGTTTCGCGAGGAGGTCCTCAGAAAACGCATGGGCAGTCGGGACATCTGAGTGTCCGTAAAACATGTGGTTACCTGTTGCGGTATTTGTTTTGGCCTGGTTTGAGGAGAGATGTGTCTCGGCATGTTGGATTATGTCACGCGTGTCGGACGGGTGAGCCAGTTCGGCAGCGACCTGGGGGTCAGGTCTTGGGTTTGTTGCCGGGGGCTAGGTTGCGGTTTCTGGGGGGACATTCCGGGTCTTTCTAGGTGCTGTGTCAAGGGACTGGCCAGAGTGGTTTTCTGTCCGCGCCGGAATATCGGAGATGGGCTCCTAGCTATTCGGGTTCTTAGAGGAACTCCTTTCTTATGGGGGGGGAGTGTGACGACCCCTCCACACCACGTGGGGTGCCTTCTGGTTGTGTGTGTGTTGTGTGTGTGTGTTTTGTGTGTGATTGCAGGTTCCAGCTGCAGCTGTCTGATGAGGCGCACCTGGTGAAACAGGATATAGGAGGAGCCCAGCCGGTTACGTGGTCTCACTCCTTTGGGCACTCTCTCTGCGCCAGCTTCAGGGGCTTGTTGCTGGTGTCCATTTAGTGTTGTGTTTAAACTAATGCTGTCAAAATTATCGCGTTAACGGCGGTAATAAATTTTTTGAATGAATTGCGTTAAAATATTTAACGCATTTAACGCATGTGCAGAATGACCCGCCCCATACATCCCACCAGTGGCAGCGCCAGGGTATGGCTAGGGTAGGCTACACCCATACCAAGAAATGGCTTAGCCCCACCATGAAAAATGATGTTAAAGTAAGCAAAATAAAGTCTTCCAACTCGCGCGGTAAATTGCAGACAGCAGTTAGTCAGATTGATTTCAGTAGCCGCTTGTCTGGAAATACCGAAGACTATAAACGGTTTTGAAAACTTTTGTCACGTAGTGATCGTCTTCTCAATAGAACATCTTTGATAATGTCTTCTGGCCAATCAGAATCAAGATAACGGCGTGGTGTTGTTGCAGGAAGTCCCGACGGAGAATACTTTTGCTGTAGTACAGGGGTGCACATAACTGGTACGCAGGTTATGTGCGTAATCTGAAATGCGTACCGTCACTTGTGTCACAAAGCGCATTTGCGTACCGACGTACTTGTGAAGCTTTTCCAGAAGGCGGTTAGATCACCGGACGACAGAGTCGGTCTCCGTGTGCACAGACAGGGCTGCTGTTAACGTCGGTCTGTACAACGGGATTGTGCCAAAACTACACCAACACGTAATGAATTAAGACCCCACGGTTTGATGATTGATAGGTGTGTGGGCTTTCATTTTGACACGCAGAAAAATGTTATAATAAACATACATACTGTATGTTAAATGGATATATCCGCCTTCTTTCATTTATCTTTCCATTCCCACAACAATATACATAAAGAAATGGCATATTTTGGACATAGTTCGAATGGTGAATAATCATGATTAATTAATTTTTAAGCTGTGATTAATCTGATTAAAAATGTTAATCGTTTGACAGCCCTAGTTTAAACTAATAAACTATATATTCTTACCTCTCGTCTCGCCTCCCTGTTTTATGTTACAGCTCATGAGCCGGGTTGTAACACAAGGGTTACAATACGTAACCCAACGTTTCTGCTTTTGACAGATATCTAGGTTTAATGGCCAGTACTTTAGGTCATCTGGCGTGAATAGCATACGTAAGATTACATATTGAAGAAAAGAGTCTGTACTTTGAGAATTTCTCTTTGCTGAAATTGACTGAAGCTTTGTGTCTAGATTAGATAATTTTGTGGACAAAATCCAGCAGCTTATTCATCAATCTAGTGGTCCTGCAAACTATTAATGCCATTCAGACTCTCAAAAAACATTAGAAAGAAGCTTTTTGGAAATAAAATAAAATGCCTGACTAATAAGAACAAGCCTGCTTTTGGAACTGCAGTCTGTTAACAAAACATAAACTACTGTGGATTTAAAAATAATAATTTACTATTGTTTATATTTCCTAAAGTCATATTAATGCTTTGAATCAGTATTGTATTAAAGATGTCATCTACAAAACAGAGTATAATCATATTTAACTTTCATTTTGTCATGAACATTGCTGTTTAGTGGCTTATAGAAGATAATATGGACCTTATTCAGGATGTCTGAATTCTAATTGATTCAAATATCAAGTACTGCAGGCCATCTTATGATGGGATGGCAGTAGCCGCAACGCAAAAGGGGCCAGGTGCATCCAGTGGGTGAGCCAACTGACCCAAGCCAACTCCCCCACAGGGCAGGGTTTTCGTTAGCCGGTAATTACCGGTTTTTAGCTGGTAAAATTTATTAAAAACCGGTAAATTCAAAACCTGCCGGTCAAAATGTCTGGTAATAATTAGGGATGCTTCGATAGATCGGCCGCCGGTCATTATCGGCCGATATTCACTCTTAATAGTTTGATCGGTGCTCTCTATAAAGGCCGATCAGGAGAGCTGGATCTGATCGATATGGACATAAACGCGAGTGAGGTATAACCTGGACCCGAGAGAGAGATCAGATCAGCTGCTGAGTCAGACCGAGACACGCAGCTCTGCATAATCACCTGAAGCCCCGCCTCTGTTTAGCGAGCTGCAGGAGCTGCATGAGAAACT
The DNA here is from genome assembly GCA_028583405.1 of Pogonophryne albipinna. NCBI lineage: Eukaryota > Metazoa > Chordata > Actinopteri > Perciformes > Artedidraconidae > Pogonophryne > Pogonophryne albipinna. The sequence continues at coordinate 8,300,510 of CM053248.1, forward strand.
GACGGGCTGTCAGGAGAGAGAGAGGGAGGGAGAGGGGAAAAGAGAGGATCCGTTTCTCCCGTGTTATTATTCAAAGTTGATGTAAACTTTTCAATAATGTACATTATCTACTACAAGTAGTTTGTTTGAATGTAATAATTATGTTGTTTGTGGAATAATTTATTGAAAAATGAATCTGAATTTTTCGATCTGTTACGATTATAAACTGAAGCAATAAAAAATGAGCCCCGTGAACTGAGTTTTAAACATCAGCATATCTGCTCATAGTCCGGTAATTACCTGCTAACGGAAACTCTGCTACACAACTCTTATTATTATTAGTGAAATATGACCGGTAAGTTTCAAATGTGTCCGTTAAAATAAATTCTGCCCGGACATTTGACCGGCGAGAAAAAATCCTAGCGGAAACCCTGCCACAGGGGTGTAAGTGGATGGGCCAATAGCCCTTTTTTGCCCTTTTCAGAGACCACGCCCATCTTTTAAAATCAACTTTTGTTTTGATCTCGAATACAAATCTGAGTTCACCTTGCATGATTAATTATATTCAGTCACACACAAAGACACGCTCCCTTCGTCGAAACACAGACATTATCAAACTCGACCTTCATTTTGACCACAACGACATACCTGTTCAATTTCATCACACAGACACACTCACAAGGTTTAAACAATACCAGCATATCCAAATGAGGGTTTCCTCAAGGGTCTGAGCAATTCTACAATATGTACTCCAAACTTTTCTATTTCCAAACACAGTGCATCTCCCACTTCTCCCACATCCAAGCTGTGTGTGGTAAGGGGCCTGAATGCAGTAATGATAGAGTCTTGCACGATAACTACTGTACCACGCTTTAGAAATAATTTAGTCACAAAAAATCCGGTCAATAGATTGGGTGCAGCTACACTTTGACACAGAAACATCTAAGCAGACCATTACATTGAATATTCAACTGATACAAATCAGACCAGAATGACGTAGGTCAGATTGTATTTAACTTTGTAATATATGGTTACAGAATGTATGCAAATCAAATTTGGGATTGAGAAAATGCTCCCAGTTTGGTGCTCATTTTGAAAGCAAGTGCAAAGCCAAAAGAACAATGTAATGATGACTGGACATCCTGCAAAGAGGACAGGAACTATTTCACAAGTTGTCTTAATCACAATTATACAGATTAATTGATATAAATATTGTAAATTGTGCAACATGTCTACTCAGGGTTTACCTTGCATGTTTCCCAGTTCATGCCTATGTGACCTATAGAGAGGCGAAGTCCCTCCCTTTCCGAGGGAGCTCCATGGGACCTTATTTCGGAAAAAGTATGTATTGAAGTCAATGGCGAGAGAAAGATTGTCTTTCGATCCCGTTTAAATTGTGCCACGAATTACACATATGATGTTTGTCAATTCAAAAGATAATTTTGCAAGTCAAAAAAATTAAAATGTATTGTAAAACGTAAAAAAAGTAACACTTTTTTTGTGTGAAACCGCTCAATGAACTACATCTCCCGTCTCGCACCACACACCAAGACGGCCGTCACGTTGGCACATTTCACTTCTTTCTTTCAGAACGAGGCGGAAAGTATTAAAAGAGGTGAAAATCACTCCAAGTCTGGGCATGTTGAGAGCTGTACATACACACAAGGGGAGTTAGTCGGTTCCGTAAGAGCCAGCATGCAGGACCGGGACTCTGGGATTTGTAGTCTTTCTAGTTGCGTATTTTTCATAGTCTTATATTTTACGACAAACTGTGACTTTTTTGACATGGAAATTATTTTTTAAGATTGACAAACATCATATGTGTAATTCGTGGCACAATTCAAACGGGATTGAAAGATACGTTTTCTCTCTCCATTGACTTCAATACATAATTTTTCCAAATAAGGTCTCATGGACCGGAAGTAGATGGGCGGGACTTCGCCTCTCTATTCAGTATTTGGGCCTCTGTTTTGTTTGAAGGACACAAAAGGAGTTCATTCAAGTGCCAGTAAAACGTGTGATTAGTTGTGAGTTAACTCGGGTCATGAAGGTTGATAACATTTTGGGAGGCCTGAATGGAATATGTTGATTTAATAAAAAAAATCTGACAACACTGACCTCCCATTGGCTTTACTCCATCAAAGTCTATGGGATATGTTCCAGTGCAGTCGGTGTTTGAACCATTGTTATCAACCTTTGTTTTAAATCACCACAAATAAGATGTCCAGGTGGCAATGTTCTTTACTCCCTTACCCTAGCAGGCATATGCTGAGGAATAAAAGGTAAATCATATTGTGTAATATGACAGGAATAATCGAAAATGAAAAGAAAGACACTGATAGAGAGATGAAAGAGGTTTATAAAAGAATGGGGGGAAATAAATAAAGAGGGAAAGTAGGACAATTCAACTTATTGTGAACATGGCCGTATCTACCATTGAGGTCACCGAGGTCCGGACCTCGGTAATCTTTTTCGAGCTGTGTTTACAAAACTTGTGCAATAATTGCACTAAACGGGGTTCTTTGTAGTACTTCCATTTATTGACGATGGGGGCGCTGCATAACTACGTAGCCTCGATTAAAGCAAACAGAAGAAGACGACATGTATCAACAAACCTCCGCAGCCCGGACTTGTATCGGAGCAGCGGAGGAGTGATGAGGTATCTAGAGATCTGAGTCCAGTGGGCTGCTTGTGTTTCTGTTCATCAGGACATCATATGACCAGCAGATCCTGTGTGAACGCACTACGTTAGTCAGTGGACGTCCGACAACATGCACACTAACTTATATTGCAGCTATAGGCTATACTTTGGGTTAAATTGCGGGAATAAACTAGCTAGAGAGCTAAAGTTAATTACATTAATCCAATGTCAGAAGGATTACGTTTTAACAATGTTGTAATGCTTTTCTTTCATTTCAATTTGAATAAAACATTGAAGATATAACATTGTATTGTTTTCTTTTTACACTGACTCAGATATAATGAAAAGACTACGTCAGTCGAAGCTCAGCGTTGGTAAGGAAGAGACAGGACAGGCAGAGAGAAAGAGAGAGAAAGTGATGGAAGTCAGGGAGGAACTGCAGGTACAGTCACACAAAAATAATGTAGGCTTAATAACCCCATCCATCTATCTATTTATCTATAGCAATAGTCTTCATTTACAATAGGCATAATTTTTAAACAACATACATCTATTGCAGTTATGATGTCATAATAACATACAATTGTATAAAACACCATTTGCTTACATCTTTGTTCTCTTTTGAGAATCAAACAAAACAGATTTAAACAAAAAAAGAATGCAAACAAACGAGTGAAATGAACTAAATTGCTAAATTGCTTTTAAATCACTGGCAGGAGAGACAAGTGAGGAGGAGCAAAAAGTGAACAACGAGGGAGAGATTGAACAAAGAGAAAGAGTAGAGGACAGAGAGAGTAAAGAACAGGAAGAAGACAGAGAGACTCAAGAAGATGGAAGAGAGGGTGCCGGTTATGGAGTTTGAAATCAATATATTATCCAATTTGTGACCCCCCACAGGACTTAAAAAGCACCTAACTAGATCATGAAAATCCCAAAAATCTCGGGGTGTACCCCCCGAACTCCCCTAACATGTTTGGACCTCGGTATTTAGGAAATCCTGGATACGGCCCTGATTGTGAAGGTGCATGTATACCACATTCTTATGCTAAGAGTTGAAGGGGAAGGAGTGAGACTGCCAAATCACAGTGATGGGTGTATATAAATTCTGAAGTCTGTGAACCAGCTGTTCAGCATGTTTCAACATCTGTTAAGATAGATGCTTGTCCAGTAAAACTCAGACAAACTCTGGAATAGGGGATGGATGGAAAGAGATTAGCGAAATCAGTTTGTGGGCAAGAGATCACTTTGTTAAAACCAGTAGCATTTGTTTCTTTGCAGAATGTTTGTGCTCACCCTAAATAATGGGATGAGGAGCTCAGACATCTGGAATGAGGGTTGCATTTTCTAGTAATGAAAAGAGCAAGTTAAGGTGGTGGTAAGATTAAGTTAAATGCCCTCCCTGTAGAGTATTCCAGGCACGTCAAACTAGGAGAAGACCTCAAAGTAGCACCAGAATGTGATAGAGATTATACATCCCATCTGGACCGGGACCACCTTGGAATTCTCAAGGAGATAGGGAGAGTGGTCATCATTATGACTACGAATCAGACTGGGAAGATCAAATACAAATGGACGGATTGAGCATAGAATCAATTGAACATGTACAGTGCAATGTAATCCTTACTTTACAGTATATAATTGGACCTTCAAGTTTACTATTTGTTGTCAAAGAATAGAAGTGGTCACCCCTATGGGATGCTTATGGTATGGGCAGGCGTATGTTATGGACGACGAACACAGGCCACTCAATTCACAACATTACCCTAACCCTAACCCTAACCCTACCCCTACCCCTAACCCTACCCCTCACACCAGATACTGACTGGTTTTCGGACCCCCCCAGACCCCCCCAATAAAGCAAAACTGCACGTTTCAGAGTGGCCTTTTATTGTGGCCAGCCTAAGGCACACCTGTGCAATAATCATGCTGTCTAATCAGCATCTTGATATGCCACACCTGTGAGGTGGGATGGATTATCTCGGCAAAGGAGAAGTGCTCACTATCACAGATTTGTTCAGATTTGTGAACAATATTTGAGAGAAATGGTTATTTTGTGTATATAGAAAATGTTTTAGATCTTTGAGTTCATCTCATGAAAAATGGGAGCAAAAACAAAAGTGTTGCGTTTATATTTTTGTTCAGTGTACTTTTGGTTGCGGAACATAATGTTAGACTGTAAATATCCTAATCCTTTCAGCCATGCTTGAATTGCCCACAACTCCTAATACTTCATCCTGCATTGATACTTTCATAGCATTTTTCCATCAAAGCCAGAATGCCATTGCAGATGGCCAGGACATGAAAAGCCACTCTAAAGTATGCCCTTTATCTGCTTAATGTCATATTCAGATGAAAGCAATCCAATACAAGTTTTAATTGTGCTTAAACAGCATCCTAGGACTAGCAAGCCTCGTGTGTTCAGAGGACACGTGGTGTGCTCAACAACTCCCGTGAGACTCAAACTCTGATCTCTCTTTGTTCTGACTGTGCACCATCAAACTTTACTCGATGCTGATGTATAATTCAGACTTTAACCAGTTATGCCCCAAGCCACACACAGACACACAGCTCTTCCTCTCCCAGTGAGATGGAGAAAGCTTGATTACCCTTCTTTACTGCATTAGACTCACACAGACAAGGCTTGATGCATTTTGACAAGAGTCAAAAGAGGCTTTGAGAGAGTTGGTTTTCTCTCAAAGGATGACAGACTTTTGTGAAAGACAAAACCTCTGCACAAATGTTTCAAAACCTCTACATAAAAGGACACTGAATAACCCCAGATTGTTTTCTATTTTTATTCTCAGGGCAAATATCCCACCCTGAGATCTGAGACATTGGTTTAACACCTGGGATCATCTGAAAAAATCTTTAGTGATTCATCTCAGCTGTACGTCTCTTCTCTCTGCCCTGCTCAGTGTACACTGTACATGACCGGGTCCAGGTATTTGCTTCAAGTAAGGGGCAAGGACCACAGATGCAGTTTTGGTTTTCACGCCAACTACTTTGTTGGGGGGGCACAGGTTCAAACCCCACTGCAGTCAGCATGTCGTTGTGTCCCTGAGACACTTCACCCTAAATTGCTCCTGTGGAGATTGTCCACAGTATTGAGTATGTAAGTCGCTTTGGATAAAAGCGTCTAACAAGTAACATGTAATGATGATGCCTTACACATGTCAGAACAGTAATGGATACCACACGGTGACACGAATGCAGAGATCGGAGTAAATGTTTTAAATGTGGTTCCCACATTCAGGCTCTATCGAGATGCAGAAAATAATTCCACCATAGGACAAATAATATCCTGGTTGAACGACTTTGTGAGCCTACTTATAAATCATATCATTAAGATGTCACACTCACTGATGTAACCCTAATGTTGTGTTGCTATCACATCTCAGATCTGTCAAATGTTGCCATTATAAACTTAAGCTTTTATATCTAACCCTAACCCTGAAGAGTGTTGCGAATGAGTCCTTAAACCTTGAAATGATTTAGCGTTTTAGCCTTGCAGTCAATGGTGTGTGGTTAGATGCCTGAAATAAGGTCTGTGGTTAACACACACATGAAATACATGAAAAAACATGAAATACGTCACTCTTTGTGACTAAATGAGACAATAAACGTCATAACGCCGAACATTAGCCACTTGAGAGATGCGCAGCCATGCAACCGTGATGTTGTTTTATTTAAAAGCACTTCATTCACTTTTTACTTCTGTCGATTTAATTTATGCTTAAAAATATTACAAAGTGGTGTTAATATGCAAAGATTAACCAAACATGGTAAGTGTCATAAACGTTTGTTTGCCCCAGAGCTAAAGGTCTCATAGAGGTCCTGTAGTGAGACACTACAATACGTTATCACTGCACCACTCTATTAGATCTGTGTTTATTAGTAAAGACATCTGCTTTGTTTCTAATTGAGGTGTTCAAGAAGTGCAATGCCTAATGACCTGAATTAAGCCACAATTGTATTTCCTCCACTTGAGTTATGTTTCATGTCTCACTGTGAGTCTGTCTAACACTTGATTGCTTTGTATCATCACAGGGGGAACAGGTGCAGAGTGTGAACTGTTGGAGCTTGCAGTGTTGCATGTGTTGTGAATCTTTCAAACATCAGGTGATGTGTAATTGTTGGAGAATCATCCTGCTGCTAGCCTCGTGTTACTCTGTTTGAATCTTTTGGCTTCAACTGTATTTTGGATTGTTTCTATTTTAGGTCTGACTATTCTCGGATGCAAATTTGGAAGCCTTTTTTTTGGCTGAAATAATGCAAGTTGAGGGGTGAATTATGTAAAGGATTGAGCGTTTTTTGTAGCCACTAGACCAGCATAAGTATAGCTCAAATGCATACAGTAATTCTCTTTGCACCTTTTAAATGAGCCCCTAACTGCGATACCAGTGAAGCTTTCTTCTTTCTAAAAAAAACAAATGTTCAGTTGGTGTTTGGAAACTATTGGAATATATTGTGTTTGATTATCTTTGGATAACAGTACAAACAACCATTGAAAGTCAAACACTGTAAGTCTCTCTGACTGTAGGAAACACTGGGGAAACTTGATCAGTTTTATATATCTCTGCAAAAATCAAATATAAACGTAAACTCGACAGAGAGCAAAACTACAGAGCCCATAGAGAGAAAAATAAATAAAACGTGGCCACGCTTTATTAACTTGTGCGCACGAGATGTAAAGCGTGGCCACGCTTTAAATACAACGAGGCCACGCTTTATTAACTCGTTAAAAGCGTTACGTGGCCTGTACTACGAAGCAGGATTTGCTATTTACACTATTCATTCATGAAGAATGACGCTGCGCTGTCAGCACGCTTCTCCATGTTTGTGATTGGTCAAATGTTGCTAACCCCGTCCCTTTCACGTGAACTCGCTCTCAGCCGGACAGAGAAACCCTGGTTGATTTACTGAGTTGATAACCAGCTTCGTCGGACCGCTTAGCGACATCGCGTTTGCTAGGGTTAGTTAAACCGGGTAAATCAAACATATCCAGGGTCTGTTGAACTGGCTTCGTCGTACAGGGCACTGGAGGCAGTAACGTGTAACTCAGCAGAATCTGAGAAGAGCAGCACCAGGGGCCTGCACTACGAAGCTGGTTCAACCTAACCTGGATATGTTTGAGTTAGCCGGTTGGCCTAATCCAAAACATACGCGCTCTCGCTAAACGGTACTACGACGCGGGTTATCAAGTGGATCGCTCAAGCCAGCCGTGTCCTATCTAGTTAGGTGCGCGTTCACATAAAAGGGGTGGTATTTGGAGCATTCGACCAATCACAAACATGGAGAAGCGTACTGACAGCGCAGCGTCATACTTCCTGAATGAAAAGTCAACTATAATATTAGACATATGAAGAAGTTAAACTTTAAACATCCATGACTTAAACACTTTATCCAGGATCAAAGCCACAGAGCTGCACCTGCAAGGTGAATACAGCTGGTAAAAGAACAAGTGTTTGAATTTGTACATTAACAGGTTTATGATATCACTGCTAAGACACGAGTGGATCTGACTCTAATTACATTTGTCTCGAGTGTTTCGTCAACTTAATGTGTTGCTTAAAATAATACTTCTGCATACAGTATGTGACACTGTGAGTGTTGCACGGCCAGATACGGCTCAGCTGACTCAGATAAGGAAATATATGATACATTATGATGTGATATGCCGCGGACTGGAGGCCTACTTAATGTTACTCTGATCCGGTTACTTATGTTGTGGCAGATATTTAAGTAAGCTTTCTTAACGCTAATGTTATAATAGTCAGATTGCTCTGAAGATGGGAGGTGATATTCTATTAATGTTCACGTTCACACAGTCGGTGATTTTTGCTGGCCGTCTTTCCTCCAACGGCAGCTTTTCTGTATTTCCTTTCTCCTGTAATATGACTTGATCGCTTTAAACTCCGCACACTCAGCAGGCAGTGCTTTCACTGAGTTGAGCTCTTAGCCTGCAACCTAACCTGGTCGGGACCAGGTTAGCCACACAGCATAAGTTACCATGGAGATCTAGCCTGCTAAAAAGAGAACCAGCTTCATAGGACCGGAAACCCCGAGTTTTCCCTGAAGTTAGCGGGCTAAGCGAAAATCCTGCTTCGTAGTATACCCCCCAGCTGCAAAGAGCTGTGCCTTTGACTGTTTACTTCACTGTGTTTCCCTTCATTAGAACCGCTGAATAGAGATCGAGGCTGCTACGTTTAACCCATAGAGGTTTAACCACACACACCTCTACACACATCGAACTACCAGAGTATTCCCCCTCGTTTTTGAAGGAGATGTCCTGTCACCAGGGCACATGATGTTTGTGTGTTTGTGCTCAGCTCCGCTCTGTGTGTGCGTGTTCGGTGTGTTTGTGTGTGTCCGACACCACCGGCATTTGTTTTCAAATTACCACGAACAGTAATTTACACAAATCTGGTTCTCCATAGTTATATGTGTATTCCCAAGTGAAAGAAATTTGTTTAATCTTAATCTCGATGTAGTGCTATAGTCCTGCCGGAGTGCACCGGAACGAACGACACTATCATAAACAAATGCCCACACACACACGCCCTGGCGACCGGACATATTCTTCATAAAACTAATCAATTTAAATAAAACGAGGCCACGCTTTATTAACTTGTGCGCACGAGTTAATAAAGCGTTCGCACGAGAAGGTATCTCGTGGCCACGTTTTATTTATTTTTCTCTATGAACCCTCCAGGGCTCCATACAAAACAGACTTTTTAAGACTTTTTATATTGATAATTATTGTCAAGTGAGTTGGATTTTTGTCGTAATTGTTGTCTTAATGTCTTTAATATGTAATCTTTAATACCAGTGCTTGTGTGATTCCTGCTTTTTGAATTTAATGTTTTGCAAGTTAATGAATGTTTCACTTTGTACAAACTCTTGGATACACACAACAAGGTTCATCCGCTAATCTGTTATTCATCCTACAGCAATCATATTTTGGATTTACCTTGTGTTTGTCCGATAAACCTACACTATTTTTCTTGTTCTACTTATTTTTAAGAATTTATATCATCAAAGCCATCATGTTTGGTTATTGTTAAAAACATGCTTGACATTTCCCCTGGTTAAAACGAAGAGTGCTTTAACATCTTACTTGCTTATATTTGATCCCAACAGCATTCTCACGGGCTCAGAGAGGTTAGCATGTTTAACCTTTTCTGATATCACTAGAGCCAAGAGTCTAATGGCGCGTTTCAACTGCAGGCCTCGCTCGGTTTGGTTAGGCCTTATTAGGCCCGGCTCACTTTAATGCTGCGCTTCCATTACAGTTTAGGAACTGGGGTAGTTACTAGAGTAACGCAGTGTAGGCGGAGCCGTGACGTCATCTTCAATGAGCGCCCCAGAAAAACAACACAGCCGTTAGCTCTTAGCCCTCAGAGCTCACAGCTCCTCATATCTGTTCAGAAACTAGACAAAAGTTAAAGGCAAGGCAAGGCAAGTTTATTTATATAGCACTTTTCAACACAAGGCAATTCAAAGTGCTTTACAAAAAATGAAAGACATTAAGAAAATGGCATTTAAAATCAGTCATTAAAAAGAAAAGCTAATAAAATAAACATTAAAATAAAAAATACATGGATAAAAGTTACAGTGCAGTCTAAGATATGAATAGTTCAATTAAAAGCAGCGACAAAAAGAAAAGTCTTCAGCCTGAATTTAAAAGTAGTAAGAGTTGCAGCGGACCTGCAGGTTTCTGGGAGTTTGTTCCAGATATTTGGAGCATAATAACTGAACGCTGCTTCTCCATGTTTAGTTCTGACTCTGGGGACAGAAAGCTGACCAGTCCCTGAAGACCTGAGAGATCTGGATGGTTCATAATTTAGCAGGAGGTCAGAAATGTATTTTGGGCCTAAACCATTCAGTGCTTTATAAACCAGCAGCAGTATTTTTGAAATATATTCTTTGACACACAGGAAGCCAGTGTAAAGACTTCAGAACAGGAGTGATGTGATCCACTTTCTTAGTGTTAGTGAGGACTCGAGCAGCGGCGTTCTGAATCAGCTGCAGCTTTCTAATAGATTTTTTAGTGAGACCTGTGAAGACACCATTGCAGTAGTCGAGTCTACTGAAGATAAAAGCATGGACAAGTTTTTCCAAATCCTGCTGTGACATTAGTCTTTTAATCCTAGATATATTCTTTAGGTGATAGTAGGCTGATTTAGTGACTGTTTTAATGTGACTGTTGAAACTCAGGTCAGAGTCCATGACTACACCTAGATTTCTGGCTTTATCTGTTGTTTTGAACATTGCAGACTGAAGCTCAGCGCTAACTTTTATACGTTCTGCCTTGGCTCCAAAAACCATTACCTCAGTTTTATCTTTGTTTAATTGGAGAAAGTTCAGACACATCCAGTCATTGATTTGTTCAATGCACTTACTCAGTGTTTGAATTGGAGCATAGTCTCCTGGTGAAATTGTTACGTAAATTTGTGTGTCATCTGCATAGCTATGGTAACTTATTTTGTTGTTCTTCATTATCTGAGCCAGTGGTAGCATGTAGACATTAAAGAGAAGAGGCCCCAAGATGGAGCCTTGAGGTACCCCACATGTCATATTTGTCAACTCAGATGTGTATTTACCAATAGAAACAAAGTTGTTTCTGTCCTTTAAGTAGGATTCAAACCAATTTAGAACTGTTTCCGAAAGTCCCACCCAGTTTTCCAGTCGGTCTAGTAATATGCTGTGGTCAACAGTGTCAAACGCAGCACTGAGATCTAATAATACTAACACTGAAGTTCTGCCACTGTCTGTGTTTAAGTGGATGTCATTAAAGACCTTTACAAGAGCAGTCTCAGTGCTGTGGTTTGGACGAAAGCCTGACTGGAACACATCAAAACAGTTATTTAAATGCAAGAAATTACTCAACTGTTGAAAAACAACTTTTTCAATGATTTTACCTAGAAATGGGAGGTTTGATATGGGCCTGTAATTGTTCATTACTGAAGCATCTAGATTATTCTTTTTTAAGAGCGGTTTAATGACTGCAGTTTTCAGGGCCTGTGGAAAAACACCTGAGTGAAGAGATTTGTTTACTATATGAAGTAGATCTGAGGCCATGCAAGGCAAAACATCTTTGAAAAATCCTGTTGGAATAATATCAAGGCAGCAGGAGGAGGACTTCAGAAGTTGTATAATGTCCTCTAGGTTTTTATCATTAATCTGATGGAATTGTGTCATGGTGTTTGAATTGATGTTAAGTGGACACAGAGACAACACATTTGCTGTACCTGATGCAGAGGCACTGACTGCTTGTCTGATTTTCTGAATTTTGTCAGTGAAGAAGGAGGCAAAATCATTGCATGCCCTGGTGGATAGAAATTAAGAGGCTACTGACACTGGGGGGTTAGTTAGTCTGTCGACGGTAGCACGGTTTGGTAATGATGTCAGAGAAGAACGATTGTCGTGCGTTTTTCAATTCCAAATTATAAAGGCCTAGTCTCTCTTTATAGATTTCAAAGTGAACCTGGAGATTTGTTTTTCGCCACCTGCGTTCAGCTTTTCGACATTCTCTTTTTTCTGTTTTCACGTTCATGGCCTTTCTCCATGGAGATATTTTCTTGCCAGACACTTCCTTTACCTTAGTTGGAGCAATGGCATCTATAACATTTTTAAATTTTGAATTAAAATGATCTACTAGCTCATTTACTGAGATGTTAGCAGGGGCAAGTGTGGAAGAAAAATTCTGAGTAAACATTTCCCTAGTATTTTCAGTTAAATATCGCTTTATGGTTATCTCTTTTTGAACATTTTTGTGAACAGAAATAGAGCTCTCAAAGAAAACACAGGAATGGTCAGAGAGTGCAACATCAGTCACCACAACCTTAGAGATATTCAGACCCTTTGAGATAATTAAGTCCAGAGTGTGCCCCTTATTGTGCGTGGGCTCCGTCACATGCTGAGTCAGTCCATAGCTATCAAGAACACAAAACAGTTATTTTGCCCCTCTGTCCTGGGGGTTGTCAACATGGATGTTAAAATCACCAACAATGACTAGACGGTCAAAGTCAATACACACTATAGAGAGCAGTTAGGTAAAATCATCAAAAAAGCTTGCACAGTATTTGGGTGGTCTATATATATTTAGGAACAGAGCTCGAGAGGAGCATTTCAGCTGAAGGGCCACATATTCAAAAGAAGCAACGTTCCCATAAGATGTCTTCCTGCATTGAAAGGAATCATTGAACAGAATAGCAACTCCACCCCCTTTCTTATGCATTCTTTCCTGACTCATAAAACTAAAGTTGGGAGGTGTTGATTCGATAAGAACAGCTGCACTGTTATTTTGTTCAATCCAAGTTTCTGTTAAAAACATAAAATCGAGATTGTGCTCAGTGATAAAATCATTGATTAAAAATGTTTTTCCTGCCAAAGACCTGACATTTAATAAAGCTAGTTTAAGTTTGTTAAACACACTATCAGTCTGGTTTTTTGTAACAAGCTGTGGCTGACATGGAATCACTGCTAAATTAGATAAACTCACACAAACGTTTGAGCGCTTCCTGTATCTAAGATGATTCACCGCTCTTAATCTATTACCTATCAACACAGATATCGGCAAAGCTACAGGCAGGCAGGGCCCCGGCATGTCCTGGAAAGAGTTGAGAGTGCCATATACGCCCTTGAGCCTGGACCCAGCAGATATCAGTTTGCAGCGTTTTGTACACACACATCCCTAACAAGTACAAACCACAGACTGTCTGTGTCATGGCGAATACAGTCGCTGGTTTATTTATGTCTGTATAGGCCGTTGTTGTGAGTGTGGACGGTCGGAGCATATATAACGTTAGCTTAGCCAAGCTCCATTCAGAAAACACGCATTTTAAAAGATTTTTCGCCTGCCGTCTGTCTGCAGACTTGTCAAAGCATTAATTCATAGTTTTTACTAACCGGTATCAGTATGTTGTTACTTCGGCATCATTTTGAAAAGTGTATTACAATTAAATCACGGTCAAATATGTTCATCTTGTTGTAGTTGTAGCCCGCTTGCCAGCGATTCTCTCTCTAGTTTAGCATACTCAGCCTGGTTGTTCCTGGCCCTAGAACCACGATCTTATGGGGCCAGAAAAACTGTGAATTAGGACCCGCTAGCCGGTACTAGGTCAAGTGAAAACGCAACCAAAAACGGGCCCCGCACGGCTCGGCCGGCTTAAAGTGAGCTACCCGCTGCAGTGGAAACGCGCCATATGTGTTCCCTGACCACAGTCCTGCTGTCTCTAAAAGGCAGACAAATCCTGGAGGAACCACAAATACTGTCCTCTCTCTTACCTGTCATAGAAGTCTTCTCTGTAGAAATCATAGTCAAACTCATAGCCACTGGGGAGGAAGCACAATAGCACAAAGTGAATGTACAAAATACATATCATACAATACTTTTCATATCATGAGCATGAAACCACATTGAAATCAATATACGTGAACAACAAGGTTTTGGGGTTTCCATGTAGCTTATAGGAATCAAAGACTAAAATTGCACAGAAAAAGCAATAATTATAACCTCTGTGGGAGAGACAAAGAAACGATAGTTACGGCTGTAACTACGGTTCTATGAGTCCCGGATGACCGCCAGAGGCGGTGCTTTAAGCACTGGATATGTCCATCGCGCGCATGCGCAGCTCGAGTAGCAATAACAACAAAGTCACCTGTGACCCACGTCACACCGGCTATATCAGCCGGTGTCGTCAGAGGATCTGTTCCCAGAATCTTCTCGCGAGCACACAATAATTCTGAGTGACAGGGAACTCTGGCGGTGATCCGGGACTCAGAGAACCGTAGTTACAGCCGTAACTATCGTTCTATTTCGTCCCTACTGACCGCCAGAGGCGGTGCTTTAAGCACTGGATGACTTATACCAACAATGTCATGAAGAATCCAAGCCCTTGCTCACCACTGGAAGCAGCGGAGCTCGGCAAAAGGACCACGCCGAAAGAATGGGGAGTGGCGACATTGACCTGACGACAACTGGAGAATGTGCCAGAAGACGCCCACGACGCCGCGGCGCAGATGGTCTCCAGGGGCACCACCCTCAGGGCAGCCCAAGATGTTGAGATGCTCCTTGTAGAGTGGCATCTCAGCCTGATGGCAGGGGGCGGCCACTGGCCCCGTAAGCCTGTGAGATGGTATCGACAACCCAGTGGGGCAGCCACTGGTTAGAGGGCATAACCTCCTTTAGTGCCGCCAGGGCAAAATCAAGAGTTGCTCCTACTACCGTATACAGGCAGTAGCCTTGATATACGCCCTTTGGGCACCCCCAGGGCACAGCAACTTCGACGTGCCGTACTCCTGAATGTCAAAACGTGCCAGCTGGGCAGGCTGATTGAAGTGGGTTTGTGGAAGGACCCCGGGCAGGAATGCCACATTTGCCCAAAGGGCAACGCCTGAGAGTCCCACCTCAGGCATGTATTGTTTATGGAGAGGACATGCAACTCCCCGACTCGCTTCCCTGAGGCTATGGCAAGCAGAAATGCTGCCTTCGTGGGCAGTCACCTAAGCCCCACCTGGGCCAGGGGCTCGAAGGGAGGAGATGATAGGGCATCCGGCAGCAGGGGCAGGTCCCAAGCCGGAGCCCTCGGGGTGCTAGGGGGACGCTGCCGTAAAGCCCCTCTCATAAAGAGGGACACTGACCTGTGGCACCCCGCCGTGTCGCCGTCGACCCGAACATGTCGGGCAGAAATTGCAGCCACATAAATTCAGAGTGGAGTGAGAACGTCCACTATCTAGAAGGGTCTGTTGTCTAAGCAACAATGTACATGCTGTCCCCAAGGAACACGCACATTCTTGCCCCCCAGTTGGGATAGAAAGTGCGTGAGTGCAAGCTGCACAGCCCGAAGCTCTAGCACGTTGACCTGGCGCGCACTCTCCTGGGCAGACCGCTGACCCTGAACGGTCCTGCCCAGCCGCACTGCACCCCACCCTGAGAGACATGCACCTATGGTGATGGTCTCCTGGCGGGATGGGATGGCGCCCATGGGCACGCCCACCAGGAGATAGGCCCTGCCCCTCCAGCGTGACAGAGAGTGGAGGCAATGCTGCGACACCCTGACTTCCCTGTGCCTGTGCCAGTTGGCGTCCAAGTGAAGGCTGTTCAGCCACATCTGCATGGGGCGCAACGACAGCGGGCCTAAGGGCCCAACGGCCGAGGCAGCTGCCAGTCTGCCCAAGGGCCGGAGGAACTGAATTTTTTTTTTTTTTTTAATCGTTTATTTGATGAGGGACAATGCACATTAATGAACACTTTAGACAGGTTATGTTTCCAGTGTAAATATGCCGGATTATAGCTTTGAGCTAATTTCCATCCGTAGTCCCTGAGCAATGGGAGTGAGGGGGGGAAGGGGGATGTCCGGTGCCTTGCTCAAGGGCACCACGGCAGGGCAGGAGGTGAACTGGGACCTCTCCAAGTAGAAGTCCACACTCCATATTTTTAGGTCTGGTCGGGGACTTGAACCGGCGACCCTACAGTTCCCAGTCCAAGCCCCTACTGACTGAGCCACTGCCGGACAAGTATATAGCAAACGTAGTTACAGTAGAATATAAGGCACCATCTTGCCCGGCCCACGTGGAAGTAGGCATCCCTCAAGTCCACGGTTGAGAACCACTCCACCTGTGCATATGCAGTGGTCAGCATATAGCATGGCAGCACCTTCAGGAATCTGTTGATTCCTCTGAGGTCCAAGATCGGGCAAAATCCGCCGACTTTCTTGCTCACGAGAAAGTACGCCGAGTAGAACCCCCTGGGCTAAGCAGAGGGTCTTACTGGCTTGATTGCGTCCTTGGACAGAAGGACGGACAACTCTTGGGCCAGAGCTAGGGCCCCTGCCGGATCGCTGGGGGACAGGTGGCCCGCTAGCAGCCCCTACACCGGGCCCAGGCTGAAGGGCCAAGAGGCGACTTCATCATGCCCCTATCGGCAGCTAGCCGATCCACTTTAGAGGACAGCCTGTTTCTAGTCCTTCTATTGGGGGGAGCACACATAGCCGTCGCCGGGAACGGCCAAATTGATCTGGAGGAGGATGTGACAAGGAGAGGTGTCTGTTGGCTGCTGCCAGACGTTCCACCTCAGTGATTCTAGCCACTCTGAGCGCCCGAGGCATGCAGCTACAGCTCAAGCAGGTGTTTACCTTGAGAACCTCCCTCAGATGCTCGAATTTCGTCCCCACTGATCGCCAGAGGCGGCCGAGGCAGGAGGGGCAGCGGTCGTGGCCGTCCTCGGGCTCAATAGAAGCCATACAGGCGCTACATGAATGAGCCATTCTGTAGGTAGCCAGGTGCAGCATAGCCGGGAGCGGGTGCGGGAACACAGCCTTCACCAGCTACCTGCTTAATGGAAAGAGTAGAGCGTTGCTGCTACTCGCCGAACAGAAAGAGGGATGTAATTACACCCACGTTACCGGCAGAGGGAGCGGGAGCGAGAGCACTGCCTTCACCTGGCTGGATTAATAAACACGGCAGTTCAGCGTCTACCAGGAGCGGGGGCGAGAACACTGCCGGCAGAGTTAGAGACGAATTCCAGATGCAGCATAACCGGGAGCGGGTGCGGGAACACAGCCTTCACCAGCTACCTGCTTAACGGAAAAACAGGGCAGTTCCGCATCTACCAGGAGTGGGGGCGAGAACACTACCTTCACTGGTTGAGTTAGAGACGAATGCCAGATGCAGCGTAACCGGGAGCGGGTGCGGGCACACAGCCTTCACCGGCTACCTGCTTAACGGAAAAGGGAGGCAGTTCAGCATCTACCAGGAGCGGGGGCGAGAACACTGCCTTCACTGGTTGAGTTAGAGACGAATGCCAGATGCAGCGTAACCGGGAGCGGGTGCGGAACGGGAAGAGTAGAGCGGTGCTACTACTCGCCGAACAGAAAAAGGGATGTAGCTACATCCGCATTACCGGCAGAGGGAGCGGGAGCGAGAGCACTGCCTTCAACTAGCTGGGTAAAATAAAGAAGCTTAACAGTACCCGCAAGACGTTAGCCGAGCGGCTGCTGCTAACGATCAAGCGAGATCAAGTCAAATAACACACATGTTTAAGACCAGATAACTAGCTTCTAAAGAAGAGAACAGCACAGAGCCGTAGTTACAGCAGTAACAATGGCCAGTGCTCACACGGCATATAACCGTAGTTACAGTAGTAACTATGGCCAGTACTTACACGGCTTAGAACCGTAGTTACAGTCGTAACTATGGCCAGAACTTACACAGCATAGAGCCGTAGTTACAGTAGTAACTCTGGCCAGTACTTGCACGGCTTGGAACCGTAGTTACAGTAGTAACTATGGCCAGTACTTACGGCTTAAAACCGTAGTTACAGTAGTAACTATGGCCAGTACTTACACAGCATAGAGCCGTAGTTACGGTATTGACTATGGCCAGTACTTACACGGCTTGGAACCGTAGTTACAGTAGTAACTATGGCCAGTACTTACGGCTTAAAACCGTAGTTACAGTAGTAACTATGGCCAGTACTTACGGCTTAAAACCGTAGTTACAGTAGTAACTATGGCCAGTACTTACACAGCATAGAGCCGTAGTTACGGTATTGACTATGGCCAGTACTTACACGGCTTGGAACCGTAGTTACAGTAGTAACTATGGCCAGTACTTACGGCTTAAAACCGTAGTTACAGTAGTAACTATGGCCAGTACTTACACAGCATAGAGCCGTAGTTACGGTATTGACTATGGCCAGTACTTACACGGCTTGGAACCGTAGTTACAGTAGTAATTATGGCCAGTACTTACGGCTTAGAACCTTAGTTACAGTAGTAACTGTGGCCGGTGCCTAAAAGTGTCAGCCAAACGGCTGCCCACTAGATAATATAATATTGGGAGGATGAAATCCTCCTTAATGGCCACACATGCAGAGCACACAGCACACACAGTGAAGATTGTTCTCTGCATATCGTCCTAGTGCTAAGAGTCTAGTACTAGGAGTCTAGTTGTAGGAGCCAAAACGTTGATTTATTATTTTGATTATTTAATCATTTAATGTATGTAATGGAGTATAATTGATTGGTGTCATTTGATCGGGATCCGCAGCCACGGCTGGGCGGAACGGCTGATTGGTGCTGTGATTGCCTCAGCTGGTTAAAAGAGTCCTGCTGATTATACTCTGGGTTCTAGTTTGGTTGTAAAGCCACACGGTTTATTGACCGCTGCATTGCACTGCAGAGAAGATAAGATTTGTTTATTTAAACGACAAAAACTGTTTCAACATCATCTGGTAAGATACCTTCATTTGTGTGTTTAAAGAAGAGAACGAACAGTGAAGAAATGGAAACGATAACATGGAAATAAATGTACCAAAAACAAACAATATATCTCTGAGTGATTTGTGAGTGTGTCGGCCAGGCGCTAAAACCAAAGAACAGAAAAGAGCTTAAGAAAGGTGGAAAGAAGGCTCTTTTATTCGTCAAAATGTATATGTCTTTGTTTGCATCCTTTACTCATGTGGCCCTTTTCCAAACATCCAAAGCAAAGTCCTTTGCTTCTGAGGAACCGCAAGCTTTAAAAACCTTTGCTGTGTTTCTTAATGGATGTCTCAATACAATGGATAGTGTGGAATACATGGAGGAAATGGATCACCCAATCAACATGCGAGCTGTTCTTTCTAAACTCCCATATAAGCTGAGAGAAAACTGGAGGGCTAAAGCTTGTGACATACAAGATAGAAACAACAGAAGAGTTAAGTTTGAAGATCTAGTGAAGTTTGTCGACCATCATGCTAGAATCCTTTCTCATCCAGTGTTCGGAAACTTAAAGGAAATTCCAAACACATCAGCAAAGACAAGCTACACATTCGTTCCTGCTACTCCCAGCGCAAGGTTCAAACCGAGATCTCCAGAGTTATATAAAAGTGGTTTCGCCACTAGTGTATCCCCAATACCTCAGAAAGAAAACTGTAACCGACACAGTGACACATCCCAATCAAACCGATGCATCTACTGTAAAGGAGAACATCATCTTTCTGCTTGCAATCAGATTCTCAAAAACACCCACAAAGAGAAGTTGTAATTCCTCAGAAGCAAAGGACTTTGCTTTGGATGTTTGGAAAAGGGCCACATGAGTAAAGGATGCAAACAAAGACATACCTGCAAAGAGTGCAATCTCACACACCCCACTCTGTTGCATTTCAGTAATATCGAGTCGAGCAAAGGAAAGGTAAAGACTGTTGCAAATGCTTTAGTGGATATGGATAAAGATGATTCACGGGAGGAGGATATTGGGGCCGGTGAGCCTGAAGGCACCCTGGCTATCGTTCCTGTGAAGGTCAAAACAAAAAAGGGTAATACCATCATAACAACATACGCCTTTCTGGACCCAGGTAGTACGGCTACCTTTTGCACAGAGTCCATTCTACAGCAGCTTCAAGTGACTGGACGCAACACGGAGATACTCCTACGAACAATGAATAAAGAGGAGTCAGCTAAAACATCTGTTGCATGTGACCTTGAAATATGTGGTCTTGAAAGTAACCAGTATGTAGCACTTCCACCTGTTTATTCCCAAAACAAAATACCAGTACGAAAGGCAAATATTCCTTCTCAGGAGGACGTGGGACAATGGGAATACCTGAAAGAGGTCAATATACCACAAATTGATGCAGAGGTTGGCTTGCTAATTGGGTGCAACGTGCCAAAAGCTCTAGAGCCATGCAAAGTCATAAACAGCCAAGGGAATGGCCCGTACGCTGTTAAGACCATTTTAGGTTGGACAATAAATGGACCTCTAGGAAGGTCAGATATGACTCGTTGGATTAAGCCAGTCGTTACAGCAAACAGAATTTCTGTTGTGGAAATCGAGGAATTGTTGAAGCAGCAAGTGAAGCTGGACTTTCCAGAACATCAACACAAGGAGCGTCTGGAAATGTCCAGAGAGGATCACAAGTTCATGGAAAGTGTCTCTAATTATGTCAAGTTAGTAGACGGACACTACAGTATTGGACTGCCATTAAAGGAAAAAGGACTTGATTTTCCCAATAATAGACGTGTTGCTGAACAAAGAGCTTTGAACCTAAAAAGAAAATTCCAACAAAACAACAAATTCTACAAGGAGTACAAAGAGTTCATGGCGGATGTTGTTGATAAAGGTTTTGCCATCATAATGACACCTGAACAAAAAGACAAGGCAAATCAAAGCAAAAGGAGCTGGTATATTCCACACCACGGCGTGTACCATCCAAAAAAGCGTAAACTGAGGGTGGTTTTTGATTGCGGTGCAATTTACCAGGGCACATCTCTGAATGCACGTCTTCTCCAAGGCCCAGATTTAACCAACAGTCTTATTGGTGTCCTTACAAGATTCCGGCAGAAGAACATTGCATTCATGGCAGATATTGAAGCCATGTTCCATCAGGTCAAGGTGCCAGAGGAAGACTCAGATCTTCTCACATTCTTGTGGTGGTCCGATGGAGATGTCAGTAGTGAGCTAGAAGAGTACCAAATGGTTGTACACATCTTTGGAGCAACATCCTCGCCTAGTTGTGCCAACTTTGCCCTACAACAGTGTGCAAGAGACAATGTGGATGACTTTAGCCCAGAGGCAGTCTCTTCGATGCTAAGAAATTTTTATGTGGACGATTGCCTAAAATCAATGGAAGACGAGAGGAACTTACGGACTTAAAACCCTGTGCAGTAAGGGTGGTTTTAAGTTAAACAAATGGATAAGCAACAGCAGAGCTCTACTACAAACAATACCCGAGGAAAGTAGATCAAAGGAAATCAAGGATCTGGATCTGGATAAAAGTACCCTACCTGTTGAAAGAGCTCTCGGAGTTCAGTGGTGCACGGAAACGGACTCATTCCATTTCAAATTCACTCCTCAGGATAAACCACTTACCAGGAGAGGTATTCTGTCAGTCGTGAGCTCTATATTTGATCCGCTGGGTATGTTGTCCCCTGTGATCCTCCCTGCAAAGCAAATCTTGCAAACATTAACAGGAATAAGGCTAGGATGGGACGAAAATATTCCTGAAGAATGTAAGGAACAGTGGTTGAGCTGGCTACTCCACTTGCAATTACTGAGAGACTTCAAAGTCAAAAGATGCATCACACCACTCAACTTTGGAGATCCAGTCTCAGCTCAGCTTCACCACTTTGGAGATGCTAGTGAAAGTGGTTACGGAACGGTGTCTTACCTTCGCCTAATGAACAAAGCAAACGCAGTTCATTGTTCCTTTATCATGGGTAAGGCCAGAGTAGTTCCACTCAAACCTGTGACCATCCCAAGGATGGAGCTTACCGCTGCCACTGTAGCCGTCCGGATGGACCGAATGTTGCAGGAAGAGTTAGAGCTTAAACTCCAGCCATCCGTGTTTTGGACCGACAGCACGTCTGTGCTGAAGTACATACAAAATGAAACAACAAGATTCCACACCTTCCTCGCCAACAGAGTCACAGTCATTCGATCTGCTTCAGAGACTTCCCAATGGAGGTATGTTAATGGTTGCCTGAATCCAGCTGACTGTGTTTCAAGGGGAATCTCTGTAAGTCGCTTTCTGAGAGATGAAACCTGGTTAAGGGGACCAGAGTTCCTTAGTCTCCCTGAGCATCAGTGGCCTAAATCTCCAGATTTGACTCTAACAGCCAGCGACCCTGAAGTGAAAGTTTTTGCAGTAAGTGTCAGCCCCATGGAAGAAAGCTCTGGTGCGGTGAACAAGTTGCTCACTTACTATTCCCACTGGCATCGCCTGAAAAAAGCTGTGGCCTGGATGCTACGCATAAAATCCGCTCTGATGGCGAGGGCAAAAATGGATTTGAAGGAAAAGAGAGTAAAACATGAAAAAGGACCTCTCACTGTTGAAAACTTGGAGGAAGCGGAAGCTGCCATAATTCAGTTTTGTCAGTCCGCTTCATTTAAGGATGAGATAACTGCGCTAAAGAAAGGACTTGCAGTAAAAAGGAGCAGTCATCTTCACAAACTAGCACCCATTCTGCAGAACAACTTGGTAAAAGTTGGCGGAAGGTTAGCAAAATCCGCAATGCCAGCCGAAGCCAAAAGCCCAATTATCTTACCTGCAAACAATCTGTGTGACTCAACTCCTCATCAGACATGTCCATGAGAACATAGGGCACAGTGGAAGGAGTCATACTCTGTCACGTTTAAGGCAGAAATATTGGATTCCTGGAGGAAATTCTGCCATCCGAAAAATCCTCTCTAAATGTGTAACCTGCCGGAAACTCAGTGGTGTAAAAAGTCAGCAATTCATGGCAGACTTGCCGGAAGAAAGAGTTACCCCTGATGATCCGCCCTTCACAAATGTGGGCGTGGATTTCTTTGGCCCATTTGAGTTGAAACAGAGCCACAGTTAAAAGATACGCTGTAATTTGTACCTGTCTAAACATCAGAGCAGTTCACCTTGAACTTGCACACAGTCTCAACTCTGACTCTTGCATTAATGCCATCAGGAGATTCATTGCAAGAAGAGGCCCTGTCAAGGTCATGAGGTCAGACAACGGAACCAACTTGGTTAGAGCTGAACGTGAACAAAAAGAAGCAATACAAGAGTTAAACCATAGACAAATTCAGAACAAGCTTCTTAAAGAGGAAATAAACTGGATATTTAACCCACCAGCAGGCTCCCACCACGGAGGAATCTGGGAAAGACAAATCAGAACCGTCAGACGCATTCTCAGTGCCCTCACGCAAGAACAGAAGCTTGACGTGGAAGGACTTGCCACACTTTTCTGCGAAGTGGAGGCGATTATAAATGATCGACCCATAACGACTGTTTCCAACGACCCTGGAGATTTAGAGCCCCTCACTCCAAATCACCTTTTGCTGCTCAAATCAAAACCATTTCTTCCGCCTGGTTTCTTCAATCCGAGCGACTGCCACGGGAAGAGAAGATGGCGCCAAATTCAGTACATGGCCAACTTATTTTGGAAGCGATGGACCAAAGAATACCTACCGGAACTCCAAATAAGGCAAAAGTGGAACAGGAAAAGGAGGAATTTTGCAACCGGGGACATTGTCCTTATCGTCGACGAAAATGCTCCAAGAAATTCCTGGCTCATGGGACGAATAACGCAAGTCTTGCAAGACTTGAGAGGTTTTGTACGACAAGTGGAAGTACAGACAAAAACCAGCACACTCCGTCGACCCATCACAAAGCTGGTACTGCTGGTCGAGTCCCAAAATTAGCTCTAGCCCCCTTCCCCTCTTGCACCACACAAGCACATTTACACACACGGACTCATGTGTTAATACACATTCGCCCTACAAAGAGTCAGAAGCCCTGAAGATGGACACTATATCGCAGTGGACTTCATATGAATTATAGTAGTTAACAAACAAATGTTTTGTATTGTCTCTCCATTTTATGTTTATTAGTAATTGTCATGTGTGATTCCATAACAATTAGGGGCCGGAGTGTAGGAGCCAAAACGTTGATTTATTATTTTGATTATTTAATCATTTAATGTATGTAATGGAGTATAATTGATTGGTGTCATTTGATCGGGATCCGCAGCCACGGCTGGGCGGAACGGCTGATTGGTGCTGCGATTGCCTCAGCTGGTTAAAAGAGTCCTGCTGATACTCTGGGTTCTAGTTTGGATGTAAAGCCACACGGTTTTTTGACCGCTGCATTGCACTGCAGAGACGATAAGATTTGTTTATTTTAACGACAAAAACTGTTTCAACATCGTCTGGTAAGATACCTTCATGTGTGTGTTTAAAGAAGAGAACGAACAGTGAAGAAATGGAAACGATAACATGGAAATAAATGTACCAAAAACAAACAATATATCTCTGAGTGATGTGTGAGCGCGTCGGCCAGGCGCTAAAACCAAAGAACAGAAAAGAGCTTAAGAAAGGTGGAAAGAAGGCTCTTTTACTAGTACTAGGAGCAGTAAATACAACGATATAGCGCTACTGCAACCATACCATGCGTTTACCGGGAGCGGGAGCAAGAGCACTGCCCTCACCGGCTGAGTTAAATAATGAAGCTTAACAGTACATGCAAGATGCTAGCCAAGCGGCTGCTGCTAACAATCAAGCAACCAAGTCAGAACACAATGTTAAGACCAGATAATTAGCTTCTAAGAAAGAGAACAGCCCGCATAGAACCGTAGGCCATGGTTACAGTAGTAACCGCACATGCAGAGCACACAGCACCCGCAGTGAAGATGTTCTCTGCATATCATCCTAGTGCTAGGAGTCTAGTACTAGGAGCAGTAATACAACGATCTAGCGCTACTGCAATCAAACCCTATGTTACCGGGAGCGGGAGCACTGCCCTCACCGGCTGAGTTAATAATTAAGCTTAACAGCAAGGTGTTAGCCACGCGGCTGCTGCTAACAATCAAGCGACCAAGTCAGAACACAAATGTTAAGACCAGATAATAGCTTCTAAGAAATAGAAAGTCAACGGGTTTAAAATATGACACTCTGGGCTTTCCATACTAAATTGAATGAGGGACACAGCCAAAGCTGGGACTTAAATGCTAATGATAGCTCGGGCACAACGCCACAAGCAGAACTTTCAAAAGAGCATAAGGGCAACTTTATGGGAGAGGAAGCGGGAACACTGTCGTCACCAGAAAGTCTAAGCCAAACAAAAAATAAGACGGCAATCAGGACAACTTGGCTGGGAGAGGGTGCGGGGACACAGCCATCACCAGCAACAAGCTGACACAAACCTGTCTGTCGAGGCTCTGCACAGCGCACAGCCGGCCACAGCTCCTGGAGGACGCGTTAACGACCCGTAGCTCCGACTGTCAGTCGCGAAGCTGCACGCGGCCAGCTGCTTGCAGAGCAATCCCTCAGATCAAACGTTCAAACCTGAACGCTGTAGGCTACAAAAATGTAGCCACGTTTACTCTTGCGCAGCGAGAAGATGAAAGGAACAGATCCTCTGACGACACCGGCTGATATAGCCGGTGTCACGTGGGTCACAGGTGACTTTGTTGTTATTGGTACTCGAGCTGCGCATGCGCGCGATGGACATATCCAGTGCTTAAAGCACCGCCTCTGGCGGTCAGTAGGGACGAAATAGAACCACCAAATACTTCATCTCACCCCAAGAGACGTAAATATGACAAAGACAAAACAGAGCATGACAACCCAAACTGAACTGTTGAAAATGATGACATGTTTAATTTGTGCTGACATATTTTACAATTGTTATTGAGTACAAATGAAGGGTAAGCATAGTGATGTCTGAGGTTCCTTCTGTAAACGATGTAAAATACAAAAAACTGCCCTACACTGAAATTGCATTTCACAATTTTGTTTCACAATTGAAAGTTTGTTGTGATGTGTAAGTGATTGTCCATAGTGACAACGAAGAAGGAATTATAGATCAACTCTGATTTTACAGATTTAGAGAGGCCAACTTTAGTTTATCCTTTTGATTTTACAACTGCAACTTTTCGAGCTCTGATAAACCCACTGTACACCACCTGACCAGAAATAAAAAGTAGTCAGACAAAGTTATGAGACAGTTCAACACAAAGCCACTAAAGAGCTGGTGGGACCAGAACACGACTGAAAGGGGAGTGAAACATTGAGGGCCCATTATTCCAAAACCCCAATAATCAAAAAAACATCCTGCTTGGGTTAGAGCGGGCTTTTAAGACACACAAACAGTATATTGCCAATGCACATAAAGATTGTGAAATACATAATGCTCTTGATTTAATGGGACTTCTGGTATAAACTATGCCCACTTCCAGTCTAGTATCCGTTAGAAATGCAGGGATGGATATTTCTTTGTGTGCAGATAATGACATCTCTACTCTCAGCTTCCTTTTTTCATCCTTCTGCCCCCCCCCTCCCCCCACACATATTAATGCAGCGTTGAAATGTGATTTAATGAATTCATTAAAACACATTATAGTGTTAAAGGAACAATCAGACTCTAGAAATAGACTTGTGAGGTCTTAATAGTCCTGTAAAAGTGGGTGAGTGGCTGAGATTATAGTGGCTGAGATTGTAGTGGCTGATTGTAGTGGCTGAGATTGTATTGTATTGTATTACCATGACATAAATACTTGTGTATGCTACCTTTTGCATATCGTGTATTTTGTTTTTGCTATGTTTGTAAAATGTAAACTTCTTAAATGTTTTATGTGAGGGACTGCGGATGGAAATTAGCTGAAAGCTTAATCTGGCACTGTTACGCTTGGCACATTTTAATGTTTTAAGTGTTCATTACTGTGCATTGTCCCTGCCGAATAAACAATTAAATAAAATAAATAAATAAGATGTTAAACAGAAGCCTGAAACTCCTTCTAAATAAACACAGATCTCGGCCTCCAGCTTCCTCAGGGTGCTGTTATGCAGTGTAGCTGTTTTAAAGCCTTGGCCTTTTCAATTACAGTTTCTAGATCTCAGTCCCACATGAGCACCTGCATTTGTTTTTGTTGGTAAACACAGGTGTGGGTATTACAGTCTCTTTTTGGATTTCTGATACAAGTCCTGGCCCTTCAGAAAACCTGTGCCTGCTGCAAAAAGTGCAAAGTAACACTTTGAGTACCTGTAGAGAGAAGCTGCTGATCGCTTTAGGATTTTGGGTCTGCTCGGCTTTGGTTCTCCAGCCATATTGACATCTGAAACACAGAACAGAGAATCAGAATCAGAAATGTATTTGTCCCACAGTGGGGAAATGTACTTTACATCACAGCAAAGGGAGAGTGGAGGTAAAAAAAATGAATGAGTAGACAAACGTATTGATTAAAGAGACAAGCACATGTTAATAAAATCAAATGAATAAATTTGCATTATAAAAAAATAAGTAGCACTCATATCATTATTATTGATTTTTTTCTTTGCAATTGTCATGAGGGAAATTAACTAAAACCCAATTGGTTATCCATTCAATTAAGGAGACATTAATATAATCAGATCTCAATAAATGAGTAAAGTACCTGTTGAAGCACCACCCCGTCAACAAATAACTGTGTAAAAACATAAATGACGACAAGATAACAGCTTATTATGGGAAACATATCTCAGGATCTTGAGAATGTGTTACATTGTAACCTCCACTAGAGGGAGCCGTTGAGCCACTATCCACCCTCCCTTTGTCAGCTGTTCTCTCAACTGGGCAGCTCCCGTGGGCCCATATTAGCCTGTGAGTTTTCCATGTATAATTAATAAGAGGGAAAGTAAGGAATCAGATTTTTCTTGCTGTGCTGTTCGAGACTTTCCTCCTTTATTTGGGGTGATGAAACAAAATTCATGCATCTAAGCCAGAAGGAATATATTACAAGTAAATGTATTGAATTACAAACAAAGCTGTGGTTGTAATTAAATATGGGAATGGACCCCTTTTTCTTGTTGCTGCTGCACAGTGGGCAAAATAAAATAAGATATGAGGAATCTCTTGGTATTAGATGTTAATATGTTGCACTGTTTTAATAAGATGAGAAAAAGGTTGCAATCTATATTACAGTCATTTAGGGTGATTCAATCTAATGTTTTATTTATTTTAAATATATGCCTTTAAGACCTTACCAAGAAGAGTCACAGTGCTGTGATGCTGTGGCGGCCGGCCCATAGGGGTGCTAGGGGCGCCGCCCCACCTCTTCTCACATTCTAGATTGTCATAAAAAAACCTTTACATTTAATAAATTGATACATTTTCTTTTTTAATGAAGAAGGTACATATTATATAGTTGGTGTCAGTTAAATGTATACTCTACGATAAAATATTCATAAATAATTGTTTTACGATGTCTAAAGTTACTGATAAGTCACGTGTTTCCTGCTTGGGGCGCAGAAATCTTTGCCCATTGACTCTCGTTATAAGTGGTGCATGCGCAGTCCGTACCTCTTCAATGCAACAGATAGGAGCAGCTTGGGGCGCACCAAGCTGTGCCCAAAGCAGCTGTTGACACCACCAACAACTAGGGGGCAGCAGGAGCGCCAGAGTGAGTGATTGCCATTTGAATGAGAGAGAATTAGACGGAGTGTAAACAAAACTAGATAGCGAATATGGAGAAGGAAAATTATGTTTAAAGAAATATCCTTTGAGAGGAGGACACTGGAGGGAAAG
The DNA here is from genome assembly GCA_028583405.1 of Pogonophryne albipinna. Lineage (NCBI taxonomy): Eukaryota > Metazoa > Chordata > Actinopteri > Perciformes > Artedidraconidae > Pogonophryne > Pogonophryne albipinna. The sequence goes on from CM053248.1 coordinate 8,329,144, forward strand.
CTGAAAGTAAAAGAGCTCGGACCGGATCAGCCTGACATAGGCAGGAGTTAAGGACAGAGGAAGGCAGTATACCTGCTCTTTTTCAAGGAGCTGGTTTAGCAAGAAGGCCGGGGACTAACTACCAACACCAGTGCTATATTTAGCTTCCCCTGCCTCCCTTTCCAAACGTCAGGATCAGACCCGTCTATTTTCATTTCATTTCAAACCTTTATTTATACAGATAAATCCCATTGAGATCATTGATCTCTTTTTCAAGGGAGACCTGCTCAAGTAGACATAAAAACATAAATAGAACAACAAAAGGACATCATACAGCATCATTTACATAATTATCCACATAAACAGGTACCAATAGCTTCCGATTGACTAGCATCCAACCGAGCTTTAAAAACATTTAGTGGCACCAGATTGTTCAGTTTCCATTTAATTTGCAGACTATTCCAAGACAGAGGAGCTGCACATCTAAAAGCTGTCTTCCCTAAGACAGTCCTAGCAGTTGGCACATTTAATAAAACCACAGCATGCGATCTCAGGCAGTAGCCACTTACAATTTTCCGTGAGATCAGGGAGCAGATATAAGATGGAAGTTTCCCTAACATGGCTTTGTATATAAAAATGTACCAGTGACTGAGCCTCCGTACAGTTAGTGAAAGCAAACCAGCCCTTGCATACAGGGTACAGTGATGGGTTAATGCTTTACAGTTTGTCACAAATCTTAGTGCGCTGTGATACGCAGCATCTAACTTGTTCAGGCAATTGGCAGGTGCATTCATATACATCAAATTACCATAGTCCAGCACAGGTAAAAAGGTCACAGTGACTAGCCTTTTCCTGGCCTCAAGTGAGAAACAGGACTTGTTCCTGTAGAAGAAACCTAGCCTAACCCTCAGCTTTTTAAGCAGGTTATTGACATGAAATTTAAAAGTGAGACAATCATCAAGCCAGATACCAAGGTATTTGTAACAGGTAACCACTTCAAGTTTTATTCCTTGCGTAGTTACAATATCTAAAACAGGCTCTGGTGTCTTTTTAGCTTTAAAAAAGAGCATTACCTTAGTTTTCTCAACATTTAAAAGAAGCTTAAGCTCAGCGAGCTGAGTCTGAATAATGTTAAAAACAGCCTGTAATTTAACACCAGTCTCCTGAATGGAGGGACCTGCACAGTACATCACGGTATCATCCGCATAAAAATGTAAAGTAGCTTCATCCACATTTTCACCTAAACTGTTGATGTAGATGGAGAATAAAAGTGGACCTAAAACAGAACCTTGGGGAACACCATTTGCAATGTTCAACCACTCAGAAGACAGCCCATCAAAATGAACACATTGGGACCTTTCAGAGAGGTAGTTTACAAACCACCCCACTGCATGGCTGGACATGCCTATACTGGCTAGCCTCTACTTTAAAATGTGATGATCGACGGTGTCAAACGCTTTAGAAAGGTCAATAAATAGAGCTGCACAACTCTGCTTATTATCTAAAATACTCGCCACATCATTCACCACTTTCATTGTGGCAGTGATGGTGCTGTGTTGCTTTCTGAAGCCTGACTGATGTTTAGACAGGATGTCATTTGTACATAAAAACACCTTTACCTGTTCACTCACTAAGCGTTCAAGAACCTTAGCCAGAACTGACAACTTAGAGATTGGCCTATAGTTATTTAATAAGGTGGCCTCCCCTCCTTTTAGCAAAGGCAGGACATACGCTGACTTCCACAATTTTGGAATTGTGTTAGTGCTGAGGGAGAGGTTAAAAAGAGTAGTGAGAGGTGGAGCAATAAAATCTGCAGCTATCTTTAAAAAGAAAGGTTCTACGTTGTCCGGGCCAGCCGGTTTCTTAGGATCTAACTTGGTTAAAGCTTCACGAACAACATCAACAGTAAAAGGGGTAAAACTAAAAGGGTTTTCCAACACACGTTTTTCAGAGTCACATACTGTAGTGTTCACAGAAGCAGAGTTAGTGACAGAATCAAATAGAGAACCACAGGACACAAAATGCTCATTAAAGTAATTTAGCATGGTAACCCTGTCCGATATAGAGCCAGATGCTGTGGTAATGCACAGAGGTAGCTCATTACGGATATCGCCGGTGGATAACGATTTAATGGCTTTCCAAAATGTTCCAGGATTATTCAGATTCTTTGTGGTAACTGACAGATAATACTTTGATTTAGTACTTTTGATTTGCGATGTGAAGCTATTCCTTAGCTGCCTAAAACGCAGCCATTCTACCTCTGAGCCTGAATTCCTAGCCTTTGCCCAGGCCTTGTTTCTCTCATGAAGGAGACTGGACAGATTAGCAGAAAACCAAGGATTGTCTCGTCCCTTTACTCTAAATGTATGCAGGGGTGCATGTCTATCAATGATCTCCATAAAACCAAGATAAAAATAAGACCATGCTGTTTCTACATCAGCACACAGATCGATTTTACCCCAATCAAAATCAAACGGATCATGCACAAAACCCTGCTCCACAAAATGTTTTTTGTCTCTCTTGATGATAATCTGAGGTTTAACCTTTTGGACCTTAGTGTCCCTAATTGTGGCTACAACACAGTGATCACTCAGATCATTTGCAAATACTCCCACAGATGAATATTTATGGGGAACATTAGTTAAAATGAGATCAATTAGGGAGGATTTATTAGGTGACTTAATATTAGGGCGAGTAGGACTGTCCACAATCTGAGTAACATTCAAAGCGATACAAACGTTTTTAAAATCCTCTGACACTGCAGTTAACCAGTCCCAGTTAAAATCTCCAAGTAGCACTATTTCTTTGTAGTCTAGTTGTGATAAAAGATTTGCTAGTGAAGACAAGGAGTCTTTGACAGCTGAGGGGGGTCTGTAACAACTCACTACCATGACCTGTTGACCCTTTGCCACTTCTATATTTATGGCTAAAAATTCAAATTGCTTACTGATCGATTTGGAAACAAATGTGGTTACACTGAACTTATTCTTAACATAAATGGCAACGCCACCACCTTTATTAGGCCGGTCGGTACGATACACATTAAAACCATTTAAGGCAATGTCAGAGGCCAAAATAGATTTATTTAGCCATGTTTCTGATAAAACAATGACGTCAGCGTCAGTTGAGCTCGCCCAGATACGGACAAAATCTAGTTTACCTAACAGACTGCGCACATTCAAGTGGATGAAACCAAACCCAGTCCTAGCTTTAAAATCAGCAGGAGTAGCGATCTGACTACTACTACTGGGCGGACCAGGGTTAGGTTGTACATTTCCTGACAGTAATAACAACAAAAAAAACAGGCATCTTTTCCTCTTAAACGACACACATACATTGTCATCTAATTTAGAAACACCGGAAAAGTCTGCGAGAGTGTGATTTGAGCTTAAGAAGCAGTCCTGAAGAACCATCATCGCAGGAAAACAAAAAAGACAAACATATTTTGTCGAGCAGATTGTCTGTGACAAGGCAACCGGTAATTGTTTGAGCAACACATCCGAACCTTTGCAGGGGATGCCCACTGCGGGTGGCAGAACAGACCTGAATCCAGTAGACTTCTCAGAATGACTAGAGATCTCCTCATAGTCCAAAACAGTTAACAGGCACAGCAGAATCCCGATATGGGCCATTTTCCCAGACCAGAACACAGTATCTGCGATGTTCCTGGAGCAAAATCAGCACAGCAGCAAAGGACAGGCGAAAACAGCAGCGTGGAAGCGCTCCGGTCCCTCCGTGGTATCCCCGGGGTGAAAGCAGGCCTCTGCAACAGCAGAACCAGGACAGGTGGAAAGCAGGCCCCAGCGGTGGTAAAATCCTCCTCCGTACCGCAGCACACGCCCGGTGGAAGCAGGCCAAGCCCATAGCGTGGATCCACTCCGTCTCTCCGCGACGACTCCGGGGTAAAAACCTCTCCAGTACAGCCGTATTCTACAAGTGGGAGCAGGCCTCCGTAGATCGCAGATCGCAGGCAGCAACAGGTGGAGCCGCTCCGTCTCTTCGCGACGAGCAGGCCTCCGTAAAATCGCAGATCGCATGCAGCAACAGGTGGAGCCGCTCCGTCTCTTCCCGACGTCTACGGAGGAAAAACACCTCAGTACAGCCGTACTCGACAGGTGGGAGTAGGCCTCGGCAGATCGCAGACAACTAAAACTACTACTTGTATAAGCAGGGATGGCTAAAAGTTTGTAAGCAGGAGAGCTAGATGCTAACAGATGCCAGATGCTAACAGGTAGTGCGAGCCTGTAGAAATTGCGACTGCCTCCAATGACAACGTTATATGGACCAGACCCAGCATGGATCCAGACAGATGTGAGTGACTTAAAGCACATATCAGAAAAAACTAAAAAGCATGAACAAACTGGAGTCCACATGGATGATGCTATGCGACTAGCCATGTTTAGGAAAGTAAACACAGCTGTCCAATGAGGGCTACAGGATAGGGATCTGTAAGCATAATAAGGAGGTTGACAAAAACAGGCACTCAAATAATAGACTGTATCAAGCGCTGTGTGCCTTTGAGCTAGCCCTGCGTTGTAATGACATATGTTTTGGGTTTGTGTATAAGTTTGCTTACATTTTAGTAGAGCCCTCCCTGGAGAAAAATGCACCAGCTTCCACTGCTGTGATGTGGTTGCATTTCTTACTGTAGCCGCATACTTTTCCCGCGTACTTTTCCCGTTTAGTTCCGTTAGTACCCCTTATGTCGCGTTCACACCAAAAAGAGTACTTAGTGCCGTGAACTTTTACCCCCATTTTTAGTGCCTGCTAGAGAGGTGGTACGAAAAAGGTACCAAAAAAGTACCAATTTCTATTGGGTGGGCGAATTGCAAACTACGCCCCGTAAAACTCTGAACATTTTTTGAAGCCGCCATTGTATTTGCTGGCAATAGCTTTATTAGCATTAGCATTAGCCCCGCGCACCAACGGAGAGAGAATACCTTATGGCAACACAAAAGAAAACATGGGAGCGGTGGAGAGGCGTTCTGGTGATTTACTCGGAAGGCTTCAGTAGAAGCTGCTGGGAGTCCCAGAAGCTTCTACTGAAGCCAGTCCCCAACTCCGGGGACTTCCGGCTGGGGACTTCGGGCGGCAGTATACGCCGTGAAATGGTTTGCGGCCTGCCAGTAAACCCAAAGCAGCAGAAGAAGAAGAAGTTACGTCAGCGGCTCATTTGCGTAATCTTCCCTCAGGGAAAAGTACTCCAGTGTGAACGCGATTGGTACTCAGTGCCCTGGGGTTATAAGTGCCGGGCACTGAGTACTGCAAAGTACTCGGTGTGAACGCGGCTAATGACTCTTCTTGGTAAGGTCTTAAAGGCATTACAAATTACAAAATGATGCAAGACTGTCGCTGAAAGGAAAGGGATCATTACGTGTTGATCAATAATTACATGTTTTCATAGTGGAGTCATAGCGTGGAGTTCCCCAGGGGTCCGTTCTCTGACTTATTTTCTTTGGTTGATCACCTCTTTGTGGTTTTTTTGTTCAACAGACGGCTTCATATGTTATTATGTTCCCATCAGCATATGTGGGTGTGAAGGTAATAGCTGATCTGTGCTCACAAAAGAAAATACCTGTGCACCTGTTATTTATCCATCCATCCACTTTCTGAATCCATTAGCCTGTTAAGGATCTCTGGGGGCTGCAGCCTTTCCCAGCATGCATCGAGTGAGAGGCAGGAAACACCATGAGGTCTCAACAGTCTATCAGGGTAGTTTACATGTTCTGGTTCATCTAACCTGAATGCCTTTGGATTGTAGGAAGACATCAAAGCACCTGCAAGACACCTGACAGTATCTGTGCAGTATTAATTTCGTTAACGAAAACTATGACGAAAAAAGGTTCATCAACGACCTTTTTTACAAGACTAAGACGAGACGATGACGAGCTAAAAATAGATTCTTGATAATAAAAACTGACGAAATGTATATTTTGTTTTCATTGACGAGACGAGACGGGACAAAGGTGTGGACTATCGGACATTCAAAATGCAGGATATTTCCCCCCAATTGTCCGTCAAAATGCATTTTACGTTTGTAACTTGCAATATCATTATTTCCGCTCTCTTCACTCCAGAAGAGCGATCTCACTGAAGGCTTCTCAATGTCTCAGTGTATTTTATTATGTAAAGCACTAAATGGTTTTAGAAAAATATCGACTCTTTGTAGATATCTACTAAACTAAAGCATACAAATAAAGAGAGTAATGTAGGCCTGTTATACTGAGTGATATCTATTATACACACTGCTCTGCTTTATGCACGGACCTCACAGCTGTTCTCACTGTAAACATTGCGTCGCGATGAAAGCAGTTAATAAAATAATATCCAGGGGATGCATGCAGAGCTGTCATTGGCTGAGATAAGTCCGGCCGTGCGTCACGACTCTTTGAAACATCACTGTTGCCGGAAATACATCCACGGAGGAGCGGTGAAGGAACCATCAGTGTATCCTCGATTATAGCTCCTCCTGAGAGCCTCCTCGATGCTCGATCCTCTGTCTTCGATTTGCATTTAGAGAAATGAGATGTCCTTCAACATGGCGCGCTGAAATCCATTTCCGGGTCACTACCGGAGGACCGTGGAGTCGAGGAGAGTAAATTAGGCTGCTTCTCAGGTCGGTTATTTTCATTTCCTCGCTCCTCGGTATCACCGGAAGTTGATTTGTCTGCGCCATCTTGAGTGGCGTCCCATGGCGCTTATTTCTGCCGGAGGACCGAGGAGCGATAATGGAGGAGCGATAATCGAGGAACCACCAGACCATCCTTCGATGAAATCCTCAGATACTCTCCCCGCCCCCTTACTGTGTATCGCTCACTGATTGGACGATGCGGCGCATGTACTGATCTGTTGCTTCTTGACATGAGAGCAGTTTCCCAGCGGAGTGAAGAAAATACATGAAACTCACGAGAGTCACTCCTCAGTTTATACTGCGTTTTGTTTCAACTAATGTATAATTTAGTTACACATATGTGATATATCTAAACAACAAAGTGAAAAAAAATTGTTTATACATTTTAATAATGGCGTTTATCTTTTCTGAGAATGAGTTCTTATTTTATTTTATTTATTTGGGTCTACAACAGATGATACAAAATGTATATGTCAGTAAATGTGTACTAACAGAGGCGGGGGTGTGTGTGAAAACAACGGGCATCGGTGCTGACTTGAGACCGGTCTCAACGCTGTGTGTGTCCGTCAGGAAACACGCTGTTTACAAGTAGTTCCAGCAAAACATCCACTGATAAACTGCGATGTTAACAACCTCATGATAACCTCATATGTTTTTAACTTAGGATCATACCCGTGTTTAGTCTAGAAAAAGGTAAATGTGTGCATTTTATTATAAAGTTGTGTATATTTACAGACTGTTGTAAAAAATAAGAAGCTTATAAACATCAGGTTTAAAACTAAAAGAGCTTTACAAAAAAGTAACACAATTAAAGATGTTTGGAGTTTTATTTGAGTTATTAATTTACATTTTTTGTCAAAGAGATGCTGATTTGAAACAGTTTCTTATTTTAGACTAGGTTTTTCCCGGTGTCAATAGGGAAGATCTGCACTGTTCTCTACATAACATGTTCAGCAGAGCAGGTATTTCTCCTGCCAGATAAGGCACCCCCCCTACAACTTTGTCCAGGAGAGTCACAACGTCACCAAAATCACACTGGTGTTGGCTGTTCCCCTCTAGTGTGTGCTCACAAAATCATTTTACTCTGGGCCCAGCAGGTGAAAAACTGAAGAGGGGCTTCCTTATCCGGCAGAGCAGGTGCTGCCAGATATGGCACCCCCCCTACAACTTTGTCCAAGACAGTCACAACTTCACCAAAACCACACTGGTGTTGCCTGATCCCCTCTAGTTTATGCTCACGAAAGCATTTTACTCTGGGCCCAGCAGGTGAAAAACTAAAGAGGGGGTTCCAAATGAGCATAAACTAGAGGGGAACAGGCAACAACAGTGTGATTTTGGTGAGTCTATGACTATCCTGGACAAAGATATAGGGGGGGTTCCAAATCCGGCAGGAGAAATACCTGCTCTGCTGAACATGTTATTTAGAGAACAGTGCAGATCTTCCCTATTGACACCAGGATTAACCTAGTCTAAAATAAGGAACATTAATAGTGTGATATAGGCACAGATATAAGATCAATAATACACTTTATTTTAGGGCACCTTTCAAAGCATTCAATGTCACCTTAAAATACAATAAAAAATAAAATATGAGTGGCATTACAATACAAACATGTGTTGAGTAGGAAACCACAGAGGAACATTACATTCAAAGGAGCAATTAAAGCGAGTGAAGCCAGTTTGAACACATTATCTTTTAGGCTTGCTTGAAAATAACACAGTGTCTGACATGTGTTATATCATTACTGTTATATCATTGCTTACTATTTGTGGTTATCAGACACTTAAACAACAGAGAATGTTTTAACCTGTTAAGCCCGAGCCTGTTTTTCAGGTCTCAGGCTCGAAAATGACATTCCCAGAACAAATGACCATATCTTCCCTTCTAAAAGGGTTAAATTAATAATCATTGTTCTCAAAGGTTACACCTGTGAGTTGGATGTTTTTATTTTAAAGTAAATTCAGATTGAACAAATCTGAATTGTAAATGTAAATGATTGTGTCCGTCCAAATTTTTTTTTTACTTATAGTGAAAACCACCCTTGAATGATGGGATGGTAGACTAAAAGCTTTAGGAATCCAAACTACAACATATAATAAGTACCCTGTATCAAGATTGATGCAAAACAAGTGAAATTTGACCTTTTTAGAGAGATTTAGCACAAAAAAAACACTTCTGGGGTCATTTGGGTGGATTTGACCTATCTCTGGCCCCCCTTGCTCGATTTTGCTGATTGACATCTCTTTCTAACCGTCAGAGCCAATGGAATCGAGGGGAACGCCCACATACTCCTTATTTGGTAATGTGTGTTTGTGAGACTGACGCATAGCCAAAACCGGAAGCTGCGATAACTCTGGTGGCTACCATTAGCAGCTAAATTTTACTCTCCGATTTTTACATAAAAATGGAATTATGGATTATAAATTAAAAAAATTATTCCACAGAAACATTATCAACCTATGGATTAACCGATTCAGGCGCGTTTTTTCTTGTTTTAATGCCATTGAACAAGTCTTTTGATCAGATTGACAGCTACGGTGAGACGATCTCCCGTAAAAGCTCCGTAAAGGTACGTGTTGTGATGTCTGTGTTTGCTTCCCCTGTCAAGAGTTCGGATCACTCAGTGATGATATATATACCTAAATAATCTGTGGAACCTCAGCTTTAATCGGATATCTTGTATGTGCAGCTACGATAAGTAATAAGGGTATCTTTTATCTTGAGTTCTGTGCCAAGTGCGTTAGCATTTTTCGCTCAGGGGTCATTTAGATGCTTCTTATGAGACTTGTGTTTTGTTTTGGTAAAAATGGTTTGTATCATCAGTTAGCTGAGATTATTCCCGTTAATCTGGTATAACACATTAATAGGTTCTTAAATATTAAGATCCCCTGAGACAGTGTCGTGAAAAAAAACATGACTCAGGGTGCATCTGAGATTAGAGAGGGTGCATTGGTAAAGTGCTATTTTTATAAGTGGGGAGTGGACCTAACACCCTCTAGGGGGGTCCGGGGGCATGCTCCCCCAGGAAGATTTTTTTTTTAAATATTGAAGTTAAAAGCATCAATCTGGTGCACTTTGAGAGCAAAATTAAGAGATCTATGGATATATGTGCTCTTTGCTTGATTCATGCCTTCCCAGTCCCTTATCACGTAGCCTATAAGAGCATGGCGCCAGTTGTTGTAGCCAGTTGTGGTGAATGCATCTGACTTACTTGAACCGAAATGTCTACATGCAGAGCAGAAGATGGCATATTTTTCACATGAATATTCCAGTCAATCTCTGTTTTGAAACCATGAGCTGCAAAATGAGCGCCTTACCCCACTGTACAGGACAGTTGGGTACTTTTTTAAATATACCTGGGCAGGCTCTGTTTTGCCGAGGTCCTCTGGCACTTGCGGGCCGCCGAGGGGTGGCGGTGTTTGGGGCAACGAAGACGGCTGCGGCTGCTCCGCCTCCGTGGGCGAGGCGGGCAAAGCCGGCGAGTCGGACGTTAGTGTCCAAGACAGTGGCCGCGGGTCACGTAATGTCCCCATGATCTGAAATGTTATTACCTGCAGTAGATGCAGTGTTACTGCTGCTGGCGATAAGGGCTGGTTGTTTTAACCATTTTCTGATGTCCATCATTGACTGCTGTGTAAGCACTTTGCAGATGACGAACGCGCAGGGGCACAGGTCACGCGCACCTGACATAATAATGTTACTTACCGTTTAAATTTACCAAATAAATGCAGCAGACAATGTTATTTAACCACAATTACAATTTATTTTATTTCAACTATATTATTATTATTATTAATACTTCTATTATTATTATTATTGTTATTATATATGTACTATTTTTCACTTTTTTTTTTTCAAATGAGGGTGCATAACGACTCAACTGAAGGTGCACCCTTATGCACCCCCGTAGAACCGGGCCAGAAGGTGCAGCTAGTTTTAATGACTTTGTATACTGCAGGGTAGCTTGTGAATTTACTCCAGGTGGAACTAAAGTCTGATTTAAGACATGATTATGTTTCACATCATTAATACCTCTGAACTGTAGTGGAGTAGAAGTACTAAGTAGCAAAATACTTAAATACTCCAGTAAAGTATAAGGACCTCAACATTTTACTCAAGTACAGTACAATATAATAACATAATTATATATATTTTATTTATAACTTATATAAATATAACTGAATTAGTTTAAAGAGAGAAAACATTTGGACTAAAAGTTGACTAAAATCTAAAGATTTTTTATAGACTAAAACTGGACTAAAACGTTTTGAGTTTTCGTCGACGAAAACTAAATCAAAAATAGCTGCCAAAATAAACACTGTATCTGTGAATGTATAAAGAGAACTGGATAAAGCATTGGTGGGGCTCGGTTACCTCCTATGAAAATGGAGGTGCAGGAAGCCAAAATGGCCCTAACTCTCAGGCAAAACTAGCGGATCATCACTAGGTCTTCCTGTGATCTTCGGCATCCATTGGCCCATTGAGCATGCACACTTTCATATTCCTTATGCCCTTCCTCCAATACGAAGGGTCATGTCTGGTCTCAGCTCAGTCAAACGAATGAAAAGGGACAATAACTCTGGATTTGGCGTTTACCACATTCGCAACTTTTAGGACCTAATGATTTGAATAAAGCCTATTCAGGTGTTTGTACTGGGTAGTTAATATACCTTCACTGATTAACAAATGTGTCTTTCCCGTGGTGAGTCAATGAGAACAAGTCTTCTTGGGCGCAATGACATGACATCAAATGACTGACATGGAAGTTGTAGTACCACCATTTGGCGCACTTCCGAAGGCTTGGTCTGTATCTCTACCTCTATCTGTACATGAAGTCTCCTTAAATTAATTTGATCATAAAGTATTTTATCTTAATGATATCAAATCCAGGGTTGAAAGAACTCTGTAATGTTGAAACTGTAGTATTTGAAATTCCTTAAAACCTTTGACAGTGTTGGAAGATCAGAGACAGCAGAGCAAAGAGTGAGGATAATAAAGGATGGACGGAGGCATGAGGAGGGAAGTGAGATTTCAGCAGCCAGAGGCTGGAGATTCAAGCATGTTAACTTAACCGTGAAGGGGGATGTGTGTGTGTGTGTGTGTGTGTGTGTGTGTGTGTTTATTTAGTGTGTGTGTGGTGTGTGCATTTGAGGCAGTGATCTAAAAGCCTGACTCTAGCCAGGTGTGGAAAAGTCCAGTTGTTAGCAAGGACACACACACACACACACACACACACACACACACACACACACACACACACACACACACACACACACACACACACACACACACACACACACACACACACACACACACACACACACACACACACACACACACACACACACACACACACACACACACACACACACACACACACACACAGATTTTTTTCTGTCTCCTGCAATGTCTTGTTATTCACAGTCAAAGTCCCTGAACACAACACACACACACACACACATTCATTATTGACTCTTCCAAATCAAACTTTTACCAGTTAACAAGCAACAGCAGCTCAACAGCAAGTGTTTACATTTTTTTTACAAATAAGCATTTATCAACATTTAGTATATTTGTACAATTACAGACATTTCAACATGATTTGTGTTGATTAAAATGTAACCAAGGTTTGAGCTTCACTTTATGGGGAGTGTTTTACTAGAAGTGCTTTTGAGCAATGTTTTTACCACTGGCTCCCAAATATGTGTGTATCACTTACAATAAGTGACCCGAATCACATCCTATTGCTGGTTATACTAACAAAATAATAATATTACATTTTATTTATAGAGCAATTTTAATGGTACTCAAAGACACTATACAGGGTAGAATGAATTTTTTTTTTTTGCAGGGTGTCTCTTTTGTCACAACATTGGTTGTATAAAGAAATCATATATCACAATATCTTTGGCCAAATACCTTGACCTTATTGTGACAATATTTTAGGGTTGTCCATGGATGCATTTGCACTATTGACTCAATGACAATGTTGATATTTAATCATCAGCAATGTGGAGTTCAGGCAAATAATAGAATGGTTAGTACAGACATTTAGAAAGATGCATCACTTTACTGTGTGCAGCTAAGCCGTGTAATAACAACAGACAACCACCATTTGATAACATACTACTCTATATGATGTGTTTCAGCTATGTGGCTCATTTATCAAACATGTTTGTGTTGGAATTTCCATGTGGATTTGTGTGTGTGGTGAGGGCTGTAGTGGTTGTGTGTATGAGTGTGACCACTACTCAGTTATGCATCAAGCCAAGAACCCGTGTGTGTGTGTGTGTGTGTGTGTGTGTGTGTGTGTGTGTGTGTGTGTGTGTGTGTGTGTGTGTGTGTGTGTGTGTGTGTGTGTGTGTGTGTGTGTGTGAGACTGGTTTGGTAGGTGTTTGTGATTTAGCTGAAAGTGATAATTATGAAGGGCCGTGTAGGCCAAAATTCAAACTTACCTCGCACACACACTACTAAAAACCAGTGGCGAACCGTGTCTATCACAACTGGACCTTCTGTAGACACACACCCCCCCTCCCCTCCGCGGCATGATAATGTCCGTCTTTTCACTGAATTGTCGTCTTGAAAAGGGTACTCACAACAACTCCGCAACATCTTCACCTGTTGCACTTGTCATTTCAACGTTAAAAACAATAAAACGGCATGAATTGCTTCGTCGCATTCATCTAGATCCTCTGCCTCGAGCCAGTTAACTAGCGGGCCTTCGAGAGCACCCTGGAACCGAGGGAAACTCTGAAAAAACACGCCCATTGGCTACAAATCAATATATGATTGGTTGATCAAACTGTCAGTCCAAACGTACGCTCTCATTCAGTGCAACGGCCAGGGCATTCTATCAAGGATGTAGAATACCTTGGTTGAAGGATATTCTACCCAGAGACCCAGAACAAGATCTGATTGGTTGCTTTCTTTTCTAACACAAAACCACTGAAATGCGTAGTGCATGGTCCGACAAGGACAAACAAATCAACGTAACACTGTAATATTACAGATCAACAACACAGATAACATTCTCATTTATTCATTTTATATAAATTGTATTACATTTTATTTATATAATTAAATCGATTTTTTGTTTGTTTTATCTGAGTGTTCCAGGGTATTCTCTGAATACCTTGAAGGCCCTGACGGTTCGCCACTGCTGAAAACTATGAGGGGCCGTACAGGCCGTAATTCATACTGGTCCTCTCACGCACATACATTCTCCTTTTACATACATACATTTTCACTCTCACACACGTATATATTTACACTCACACATTCATACATTTTGCTCTCATATTATCATATTTCAATGCACACATTCATATATTGTCACTCACACATTCATGCATTTTGTTCTCATATTCATATATTTTAATGCTCATATTTATACATTTTGCTCTCATGCACATTCATTCAATGTTTACATTTAATATTATAAATAATATATGCATGTCTGAAGACAATATATGTATGCAAGAGAAGAATGCATGTATGTGTGAGAGAAAAGAGGTTTCTCAATACTCTAATTTCCCCTCCTCGACTCCTCGGTCCTCCGGTAGTGACCCGGAAATGAATTTCAGCGCGCCATGTTGAAGGACATCTCATTTCTCTAAATGCACTTCGAGGACCGAGGTTGCGTTCCAATAGTCCATTTAGCTTAGGAACCTTCCTAACCAAGTGAAATGACCCGGAAGTACGTCAGTGGCAGCCATGATAAGTGCCGTTCCAATTCTCCAAATGAAAGGAAAGGAGGTTTCAAACTTCCTTTATAACCTCCTTTAGCTTAGGAACCACTGGACCTCCCTTGACGAAAGGAGAGGAGAAAATGCTGCCCCACAATGCATTGCAGCCGCAGCATTTGCCGTCACTCAACAGTCGGCCGTTCACGGAAACAAACGATTATGACCGAGAAATTATATCATGAACGTTACGGTGCTTATTAAGCTTTTTAAAACGTATGTGGTAAGTTGCCAAAGTGCTTTGTTTTGAACGTTCATCAGTATTATAATCAAAAAGAGAAATATGAACGTTAGTTTTTACTGAAATGATCAAATAAAGTCAACATTTCACAGTCTTTACTGAGCTGTGTGGAGTTTGTTCAACTTTTAAAAGATGTTTGAATGGTGATACACAGTGATAGATGTTAAGGACTAACGTTTATAATAAATACATTTGTATTGATTTTAAGATATTTTCATAGTTCATACAATCATACGTATTGGGATCATTTGTATTAATGTGGACCGGAGGAAGAGGGGGACGAGCATAAGTTTCACTTTCCTTTTTTATTTCAATTCCAACTTTGGTCATGAAGAATATGTTTCTCTGTTGTCCACGTTCATAAAGCATAAAACAACAGCATCAGAGCACGGTGCAGAGTCTCTAGATGAGTTTACAGTAGTCCCTCGTTCTTATTAAACATCCATGTTGTAGTCCGCTATAGAAAACTGTAGTTTCCATAGTTTCCCCACAGCAGCAGACGCACATTCATGACGTCCGCTGGAGCATCATAAATACGTCGGATAGTTAAAGTGCATTCGGATTCTCTAAAGCACCACAGTCTCTTCTCCTAAGTCCTTTTGAATTCTCCTATCCACTATCCCTTAACCCTGTGACGTTTCACTAAGAGGTCAAGGAATAGGAGATAGGGTTAGAACTTAGGAGCTGATTTTTGGATTATCGGAACGCAACCCGAGCATCGAGCGTCCAGGAGGCTCTCTGGAGGAGCTATGACCGAGATACACTGATGGCTCCTCCACGGATGCATTTCCGGGAACGGTGGAGTATAAAAGAGGCGTGACACACCGCTGGATTCATTTAAAAACCATGGCGGGAGCAAAGCACATATGTAAGTGTTGACAATGATACATTGCATTAGTTATTTAAGAAGTGAAATGCATGATCAAACTCCGCCCGTCTGTATGCAGTTAGAGCCTTCTAACCGCATTCCTTATTAACATTTCACCTGATATTATTTATGTTTTTATCCACATTTTAACTACACCCAATCCTGCTACAGCATGCTATGATGTTTAAAAGGGCAAACGTTTATTTATTTTTAAGAGTATTAAATCAACACAAACTTTGTTTAGCATTCAGCACTATCATTTGATTTGGGCTATGTTGTTATATATACACTAGAATCAATTGCTCATTACAGAGTCGGTAAATCTTCCAACAGTTTGAAGCTACACATTTTTACTTTGTCTTTTCACAGGGACAGAGGAGGAAACACTGACCCTTATTAAAGTGAGGGTCGAGAATGACGAGCTTTTCACTGCCAAGAAAGCCTGGGAGTGAGTGACATTTTCCTGGTTGGGAACATATGATCCTTAGCATTTAGGTATTGGTGGTTACAATTTGTATTTTCATATTGTCTGCTGAACCTGTGACTTTAAATATCGATTGCTTTGATAGATGCACCTGTTGCTGCAGACCTTATTAATTGCTGACCAGCTTGAAACATCTCTTGTATCACTCAGGGAAATTCCAAAGGCCCTTGGGCTATTCGGTTCTGTAAGCCCCACAAGTGGGACAACTTGAAATGAAGGAAATGAGGTAATTATGTTGTCATTTTTGCGTTTACTCTTGTGTGTCTGTGTAACCATGGTTGTGTCTGGTCAGCATGCTGATGTATAACTTTACCCCTTGTTTGTGTTTTTGTAGGAGTTGAGATGCCCCCCAACCGGGACAGGGACCGACAGGGGAAAGGCCACAGCAGCCACATGGCCATATTTTACGGCCATGCATGAGGCCATCGGTGGGAGGCCATCCATCGACCCTCCCACCCTGATGGACTCGGCCACTGCTGCTGTGGCTTCTGGCAGTGGCTCAACATCCACTGAGGCTGTCCAGAGCCAGGCCACAGTGGAGGATGAGGAGGCCGCCAAGTCTGGCTCGGACAGCCAGGAGGATGTTGAGCCATCCACCTCTGCCGGTCCCCTTCCCCGGAAAAAAAGAAAACGCAGTTTATTGCAGTTCCTGGAGGCGGAGGCGGCCAAGGAGGAGGACCGCTTCAACCGCTAGCAGGCAGCCAGTGAGGAAACCTCCAAAGGATTCCTCGACTTATTTGAAGCGTTAGTTCGAAAAGAATAGTTTCCGTTCTTTGTTTTTCGTTTGGTTTGGATTTGTTATATTGTTTTGTGTGAAGTTTATGAAAATATTTAAGTTTGGAATAAAAATTAAGTTTGTCGTTAAATCAGTAGCCTTCTTTACAGTTCGAAATACAGAACAAGAACCAACACATGTTTACTGAAAATATACAAGGACATCTTTATTTTATACAAAGCTCAATATGTTATGATTGTGACATGACTAAAAAGCCAACGTTTTTAAACTCATTGTGCAACCCAAGGTATACTGAAACTCATAATGACCACTTTAATTTCTGAATTGTAAATCTCCTCCTCAAATAATTCTGCGCCTAAACCAACCATGTGTAAATTATCCAAATGCAATATCAGGGATGTTTTATTAATAAATCAATAAAAATTTAGTCAAGTTACAGCAAGCCCTATAAGTACAATTACTAATACATGTATCTTCTTTCTTTTAAAGTTCAGTCAAAGCATACCAATATTTTATTACTAAACATGACTCGATTTCAACACTAAACGTAACACTTTCAGATGAAATTCTGTGATGGCCTATTTCACATCCCATACAATTTGTAATAAAGACATGTGTCTGTAAAGTCCTTTGCTCTAAATAAAGTGAGCAAGGTGACATTGGAAATAAGGCTTATACGTAAATGGCACAAACAAAAGAACAGAGTAATGCATCTGGCCAGTAAATGCATTTTTAACCTGTCAACAAAACTAATGGGTAACAAAAAAACTGGCCAAAAATATATATCCTCTCAGCAGTAATCGTGGTCGTGCAGCTGGACCGGGTTGTGGTCAGGAGCCGAGATTTGGTCTGCCAGTCTGTCTCTCCTCCGGCCCTATCCACCTCGCACCCTCCTCACAGGACGAGGTGGAGACCTCTCTACCACCTCCTGCTCCTCCTCCTCTAACAGTTCAAGAATGTCTCCTGCAGTAAGGCAGATGTTGTGTAGGACACAGCAGGCAGGGACAAAGTTATGGTTGACCTCCAAGGCCTTCGTCAGGAGGCACCTCCATCGCACCTTCAGTTTCCTGAAGGCGCGCTTTATTATGCTGCGTGCTTTATTATGCTGCGCGCTTTATTATGCTGCGCGCTTTTGCATGGTAGCCGTTGAATCGGCTCTGTACCCTCCCCTGTAGTGGCTCCCGATACGGGGTTACAATCATTATGGGGTTTACAATGCAGGGGTAGCCATCATCCCCCACAATGAAGTACCCTGGAGGAGGGTAAAGAGCCTCTTTATAGAGGGCACTGTGCTTCATGACACGGGTGTCGTGGACTGAGCCCGGAAATCCTACAAATGTTGGTAGGAATCTCCCTTTCCCATCGCATACAGCCTGCAGATGTATGAATGGGAAGAGCTTCCTATTCACGTAATCCTGGCCAGTGGGTCCGGATGGGGTCCGGATGGGGCCCTGATGCGTATGTGGCACCCGTCTATTGCACCCACACAGGAACTGAATGCCGGGCTGTTGGCCAACTGCTGGAAGCCCCGACCTCCTCCAGCTCTGGACCAGCAGGCAGCTTGATGAGGGAATGCCGGAGAGCAGCAATGTCCTCCACTCCCTGGTGGACCAGTCTGTGGACCGTGGAGAGGGGTACCTGAAAGACTTTCTACCAATCTGTCAGAAAGTGTGTTTTTAAAAAACAGTGTAGCCCCTCCACCTCTTTGGAGTTTGCGATTCATATGAAAAGCCACATGATCGGGTAAAAAATTGTCAACAGTGTTTGAGTCAGTTTGTCAGGTCTCAGAGATTGCAATAGGCGCTTTCACACCGGAGTAATTTTCCCAGGAATAGTTCTGATAGTTCTTGGGATTTTAAGTTCAAACCAAAAAGATCTGGAACTAGAACTTAGTTTGTGTGAACCTTTTCACCCCCAGATAGTTCCTGCTAGAGAGCAGGGATTTCCTGGGGAGAAAAAGGTTCGTGGCTGTGTCGGCCACATTAACAATTTCTGATTGGCTGGGCGAATTGCAAACCACGCCCCGTAAAACTCCGAAATGTTTTGTGAAGCCGCCATTTTATTTGCTCGCATTAGCATTATTAGCATTAGCATTAACCCAGCTCACCAACGGAGAGAGACTAACTTATGGCAACACAAAATATAACATGGGAGTGGTGGAGTGATAAGGAGTTGTCAGCGCTTCTGGCGATTTACTCGGAAGACCCTAACCAGCAGCTTCTACTGAAGCCAGTCCCCAGTCTTTTCTGTGTTAGAGTTTTACTCCCTACAGGGTGTATTTGAGGGTTTGTTACTTTGCAGACTGTTTACATGCTGAAAAACCTACATAACACACAAGGGGATGGGTAATAACCCGAAAAGCATATGATGGGACCTTTAATATTATTGCTTCCTACTAACTTAATACAGTTATTTGAAACTTGTTGACATATTACATTTAATTAAAGTCAACATTTCCTGCTGTGTGAGTAAAGATATAATTCCCGCAGTGTGACTCACCCAGCGTCTGTCCGGCCAGCACCCTCCCGTTCTCCCCCATCACGGCCCCCTGGGCGCGCCTCTCGCTGGCGTACTGGATGAAGGCGTAGCCCTTGTGCACGGAGCAGCCCAGCACCCGTCCGTACTTTGAGAAGATGGTCTCCACGTCCGACTTCTTCACCACCGCAGTGTTCAGGTTGCCGATGAACACCCGGGAGTTGATGGACTTTGGATCCGTCTTGTTGGTCACGTTGCTGGTCTGCACCTTCAGCGACATGGCCGACAGGTGGGCGGAGGAAGAGACTGACAAATGCATGGATCGTGGAGGTGGGATCTAAAGAGAACACAAGAGAACTGGTGTCAGAAGAAAATACAGATACTAGAGCACTTCTGCAAAATATTGGATATTTGAAACTCATAACTGTGTATAAACCAGCTGGGAAAGCACAAGACAAGAAGACCTGCAGTAGATCACTTTTCATACTGAGCAAACACACTGTTCATTCAGTATTCACTCACACTTCAAGACCTTAGATACAAGTCATGCTTTTCAGAGAATGTGAAATCAAAGAAGAACACAGTCATAATGTGGCACGTCTTTGAAGTAGAATAACAGCTTTGGTTAGTTTTTTCTGTGCTTTTCTGACCACAACATTCACTATTTTCTGAGGGTCCAATATTTGAAAAGGCTTTACCAATATACAGTCCCATTTTCTCTCAATATAGATGTACAGCTCACAAGCAATGAAAGATAGATTGCAACAGCACATGAATGCCCCACGAGACAACAAGCCTCACTGAGGGCATGACCTGAACATCAAACCTAGCACACTGGTAAAAGGAATATTTTTTATAAAATAATTAATGTGATATAGAATTGTAAGTAAGTGACTACTGGAACTGAATGGACAGAGTTTTAAAAGCAGATATACAGTATAATACGTCTAATAACTGCAGTCCATATTTATTTTTACTCGTACCTCTCAGTTTCCTCCAAATTGGAATATTTCACGATGTTGGCGTCATGTAGTACACAACTGTTGCCCCTCTGAATTTCTGACTACTCAACTCATTAGTATTTGAAGCACTTACTTTGAAAGGAATTCAATTGTCCCTTCGCATTCAAGCAAGAGGTAAACAAGAAAACATCAACAACATGCCTCTGTTTCGATGCGTTACAGCAGACAGAGATGCTTCATCACCTGAGGCCAGCTCAATCGATCACATAGCAGGATTTGAAAACCAAATTTAATGTCCTCGCTGTGTGCTAACTTCCTCCATGCACATACTAAACACAAGCAGAGAAGGTACGATCGAGAAGAGAACAAGGGGGGGAGAAATAAAGGGAGCACTGTGAGGAATGAAAGTCAGAGTAGTAGGGATTACATGGGGTAGTATTAGAGAAATTAGAGAAAAGTAAAGAGAGATATGAAATGAACGTGGCTCTTGTTGGTATATTCCTGTCACAGTTTGAGAGGTTTTCACTGGCTGAATAATTGTTAGTCGACATTAAGCCAACATCTTTTCAACATTTTGGCTTTGATCCCCTAAGATTAATCAATCTGAGTGGGGTAAAATGAGCCAGTGGGTAAATTGACCCACCCCCTTTATCTAGGGAACTGTGCACATTTGTTGTCATGTGACCATAAGCACCCATCATTTATATGTGGCTGTGATGGAGATAAGCACATGGTAAAGTGGTAAATATGTTTTGTGCAAAATAAACCATGTTTGGCTTGTCAAAGTACATTCCAACATGTCAGGTATAATGAATGTAATGTCAAAGAAAATGTATCGAGGTCTGAAAATATATATCATACATGTTGGTTATTTAGCAAGGTGTAAAACAATGTGAATCATTTAGCTAAAGATTAGCACGAATGACTAAGATAGACAGTTTTGTATTCAAAATAGCGGCTGCAGGGCAAAGTGAGACAAATGCTGTGGAGTAAATTGAGTAAAAATGACCAAGTCAAAGTGATCTACCTACAGGGCCGCCCCTGCCCAATCTGTGGCCCCACGCAAAGTCATATGGTGAGGCCCTCTGTGTAGCGAGCGGGGGGGGGGGCTAGTGGACTGCGAGCACCGGAACCTCGCAGCAGCGGAGAAACTGTGGCGGACTTACACCAATTGCGCCGCATAAGCTCATATAGGTGCGCCGCATTTGCGCTTCGGAGGTGATGCCTCCTCCGCGATGGTGATGTCCCACGAAGTCTGCATGATCTGTGTGTAGGGAGGGGCGGGCCTGTCTACCTACATTTTAAAAAGCTAAACAAATGTTTATTTATATAAATACTGAGTATACCTTATGTTGGTGTACCTCGCATAACTGCATGAACCCATATGGCACAATACAACTCAGTAAATGTTTGGTCATTACGTCAATTGTATAACCTTTCTTTAGTAGAATTGTATAAATTGAAAGGCTAACTAGGTAATCAGCTCACTGGTGATTTGCAGCTGGCGCGGTTGACCGTGCATGCGTGGTGAACTGCGTGTTATAAAAGATGAGATGTCAGACTGGCTTACCTGTACGTCAATCAAGTGGCAAATGCCATAGTAAGGCTAACTTTTTTTTTTTTTCAATGCCATGCGATCTACCCACACTACGGTCCTTCGCGATCAACGTATTGGGCACCCCTGGTGTAGCAGGTAGGGTGTGCAAGAGGTCACATGATCAGTAGGTCAGCTCAGGTTACCTTGTGTTGCTAAATACAGAATCTTGATTATTTTAGGTTGCGATTGGTTCAATGATTTTAAGTTAAAATTGGCTCATCTTACCCCACTCTCCTCTATAGGTCTTTTATGTCAGGGATTGATTGAAATACTATTTAGAGGCCTGAAGAGAAAAGTGAAAAAAAGGAAAAAACGCATGAAAGAAACATAATATTAAACATTCTTGAAAACTTTTCTGTTGTTGAATAACTTCTTCACTTCAACACTTGAATGCATGTGTGTTTTGCTTCCGTGTGTGCTGGTAATATCCTTCTTCCTAAGTTAAGTTGCCAGTGTGTAGTAGTACCTTAGCACGGAGTACATCAGTATGCAGTTTGTTAGGGAGGCAATTTCAAACACATAATCTCAGGCTAACATTAATGCTAACAATCAGAGCCTTTGTCACATGGATGCACATATAGTGGGTAGAGCCGAGCTACAGAACTAAGCATATATCTCCAAAGAAAACCAGGAAGAATAGGGTAATCTCTGTCAAGGGACACACCACCAAGATGAACCCTGAGCTTCTCTTTCAACAAAGTAACTTGGAAGCTCTAGTGGGATTATGCTGAATTGTCACTCAGAACATCTTTCATCACCGCTTAATTCCAGCTTGGCATTCAGATGTACACTTGGCATTAACTCATGAGGTTAAATGAGTTAGTGAGTCATCTGTTTTACTGTACAGTGGTGGGAGTGAAGTGTGACAGATGAGTCATTGTGGAGGAAACGGAACATCATGTGGGTCTTTTTAGTCTGTCGACAATGTCACGAAGCAGAGGGAATTAAAAAGAAGGGAAACAGAAATTAATTGAGACTGTTTAAAGAGAAACCAGTTTAAAGTCTATGGGTGCAAATATTAGTCACATAATGTTGTGTTTTTTCATCTTTTCTTCTCTCATTTGAGAATGGCCTTTTCCCATTTTTTGCAGTCATTGCCAATATACGGTCCTTCTGAGGTTGAAGACAGTCACGCCCCTCCTAGAACTGTAAAGTCTAGATCTTGACTTAATTCGCGCAAAAATGAGGATTTGAAACCTGACTTTGACCTCACCGCTCTGAGTATGAGACTAGTACTGCTTTTGATTTTTGTCTTTCATTTAAAGAATCAATTAAGTATAAAAATAGGACTATGCACAAAATAATTGAACAGAAAAATAAGAACTTTGGTATGTTAATATCCACTATTTTAAATATGAAAGGAAAAGGATCAAATAATACATAATAAGACACTGACTGTGATTCCTAATGCTCTGAAGTGCCTGCAAAGAACCTGGAAGGTGTCGTGGAAGATTTTATTATAAGCAAAGTTATCAACATTCAGTGTAACTCAATGAAACCCATAGTGGGTAGCTTTGACGGCTTACAAATCATCAAAAATATTTGCAAATCCGATGTTTCCTGTTGTGTTACATTTTCCTCAGTGATATAGTGGAAAGCCATTGGCCGGACTGCGTATCATCTCGTGTTGGCATGTGTCCTCGTTCCCTAAACTACCTGACTAATTTTAAATATATTTCATCTGAGAGTTGCTTTCACCTTTTGACATGGTTTTATGTATCAATAAACAAAAATAATGTTTAAAATAAGTCTATTTATAGCTTAGCTGAATATTACTGATCGATCTGATTGGTCAATTTGGACCTTTCAGAGGTTGTTAATACTTGTTAACAGGCTGCTGCTAAGCAACATAATGACAGTTGCTAAGGAGGATCAAGGTAGAGAAGGAAAGAGGTCAAAAGTTGGACGTCAGAGAACTCAACAGAAGAAGACATGATCAGGTGTTCTTTTTCCAATAATGACCGCCTCGCTGCTTATCATCCATTACGTCCTCGTTCAAGAACAACAATTTTATATTATATCTAGATCAGGGATGGGCAACT
The DNA here is from genome assembly GCA_028583405.1 of Pogonophryne albipinna. Lineage (NCBI taxonomy): Eukaryota > Metazoa > Chordata > Actinopteri > Perciformes > Artedidraconidae > Pogonophryne > Pogonophryne albipinna. The sequence goes on from CM053248.1 coordinate 8,352,902, forward strand.
TTGATGGTGGTGGGGGCCACATAATTGACGTACTGGCCACCAGGGGGCCGCAGATTCACTTGGAACTGTAACAGAGGTGATCTTTGGGGCCATAGATCTCGGCCTCCGTAACGAATTGTGTAGTTTTGTTGGTGGCGAAATGTATGTAGTGTGTGCATCTGTATGTGTTTTAGTTTGTCTGTCTCTGTTTGCTGGTTTTATGTTGAAAAGTGTTCCCCTTCCCCCATGTTGCTGTTGATTGTGTACACCTGGTGCCCTGTGTTGTCTCCTCCCCCCCACCTGTGTCTAATTGCTGATTAGTGTGTGTATATAGGCTCTGTTGCCCTGTCTGTTTTGGGGCAGGTAGGGTGTGTGAGATCATTGTGGCTGGTGACTGTGCTCACAAAAACAGCAAGATTGAGGCTGTGTCCTGGGCTCGAGTTTAATAAATGCCCACACCGGGTTATATTTTTGGACGTTCTGCCTCTGCCTCTGCCTCCTTGCTTGGTCGGGCCGCTCAATTGTCAGCTTCACAGGAACACACACACAAAAATTCCATGTTTTGTATGTAATTATTAACAAATATACTAAGTCTGAGATCTTCATTGACATTTTACAATCTTTCAGGGAACATCCTCTAATAAGCTCACTAAACAAATATCAGTTCACAATATTTTTATTTAATTTTTACAAGTGGCATGTTTGTATTGAACAGGTTATTTAACAGTGGAATAAAACAATTTTTAAACTATTGGAAAGCGCGGAAAATGTGTGTGCATTGAGATTAACCATTAAGATGACATAAACATGAAGTCATGAACACTAACCCAGACATTAGTTGTCTAACTTGAACCTAAGACACTTGTAGCCTGTCTCTGCATCCCCTGATTCCACAATAAGGGGAATATCAACACAGACACCTGTCAACCCGCACTCTGCTGTTCCTCAGCGCCGCTCCCCCTCCCTCCACTGAAATTATGAATGAAAAGCGTATAGTAATCATAGATAACACGGCAGAGTCCGTGACAGTTTGTTTTCATCTGATTTCAAATAAACAAAGTCTTGGTTTTTAGAATATTAAACTTGTTTCGCCAAATTCAGATGATAAATACAACTTTTAAAGGTGGGGTAGGTAAGTTTCAGAAACCGGCTCGAGTGCACTAAAATTTGAAAGTACACAGCCGAAAAGAATCCGCCCCTTCCTTCAGACTTCCTTACAGAGCACCTCCTCCAACACACATGAACGCACACATGACTTAGGTTGGCTATATAGTTCACGGGAATTGTAAACCATACAAAACCTGTCCAAGAGAAAAAGAGCGACCACGGCGTCAGATTTCAACTCGGTGTGTATGGGGGTTATTCCCTATCTTTATTCAAGAGCGTGGTATTTACATTTGAGAGCATACTTTATTGATTTCCTTCACTCAAACCCTGTCATCGCACCAAAGACAAACCAAAGAGTAACCGCCCTTACGGGACGCTGTAATAAGTAAAACGAACGCACCCGCAAGGACACCTGGCCTCCTATTGGTTGAGGGATTTTGACAGGATTGTTGCACAAAAGTTTCGAGCGCGCATAGAATAAATCTGAGAGCAGAAAAAATCCGTAAGCAGCAATATATCTGAGTGCAAGCGTACAGTTTGAGCAGAAGCAGAGCAAATCTAAGTGCAAGCAGGCACTATTTGAGTGCGAGGACAGGGTTTGAGGGAAATAAATACATAAAGTATGCTCTCAAATTTAAATACCACGCTCTTGAATAAAGATAGGGAATAACCCCCATAGGTGTGTTCCATCAGTAGTCGCCATCGTTGAAAAGCAACTCCGATATTGACTCTGGTTTGAATTCTCCTAGTTTCCACTTTGTTTTTGTTCCTAATTTGCTCCGTTACATTATTTCTTTTGCCACCAGTAGACGATGTTGAACCTAACTCTGCCATGGTGAAAGTGGCCGCCTGTTGCTGGCGAGTCATTGAAGTACTGCTGCAATGCACGCCCAATGACGGCACGCCCAATGAGGGCACGAGATACATTTGTGCGTGCACGAGATGGAAGGCTGACAGACAGGACGGCAATCCAATCCGTTTAGCCGGCCCGGTTAAACGGATTGGTCGTACTTTTTACAGTACTACGGCTTCCACAGATGACATTTTTTTATGGATTTTTTGTCAAAGCACTTAAGATATGCATTGCTATCGGGATGTTAAGAGCATTCCATGGAATATAACAAAAAGTGTATCTCGAGCCGGTTTCTCAAACTTACCTACCCCCCCTTTAAGCTTGTAAAGGCATAATTACAAGCCGCAACTAAACGTCACAGCAGGCATAGCAACAGCCGGTGTTTCTTGTGAGGGTTTCCCCGGGAAACAAACACAATACACACAAACGTGTCACAGATTATATATGTATATATGTATTTGAAATCATGTACACAGCTCTTGCGAAGTAACTAGGAGTCTAGTGGACGGTATCAGTACTACAAGTAAAACAATTAAAAAAAAATGGTTTTATTTTTTTATTAATTACGGTGTTTATAAATTAATCTAAACCCCGCAAAAAGAGGAGGTGCCGCCATTTGCCCATCCCTGATCTAGATAGAGTTATATCTCTGTTAGGAACAATTTATCTATTCCTTTTCACTGTGTAAATCTGGTACTGACTGGATGTTTAACAATCACAAAAGCAGTTACATAACTACTGTAAATCATGACAGTAAATCTCCTCACTGCAAAAGAAAAAAAGAGCAAAAACTGAAGTTAGATTAGATTACTTTATCGTCATTACAAAATGCAAGCACAGTGTAACGAGATTAAGGAGGGTCTAACCAGAGTGCAAAACAGTCAGTTATATAAACAATTAACAGAAGTATGTACAACATAAATGATACAAAAATAAAGGTAAATAGATGGGAAATGTATAAATAAGAATAAATACACAGATAATAATAAATACAGTGAATACAGTCCTGTATATAAAACAGTAATGTACAAGGATAATTGCGCTTCAGCACAGCACACGACAACAACTAGGCAGTATGGGACAGCGTGGGGTTCATTGTCAGCAGTCTGACTGCTGAAGGGAAGAAGCTGTGCGTAGTCCTGTTTGTTCTACCCGGGAGGCTGCGTGTCCCAGAGCGGGTGCCACGTAGGGGGATAAACAGTGTATGGTTGGGGTGGGAAGAGTCTCTGATGATGTTTCGTGCCCTTCGCCGGCACCACTTTTCATAGACTGAGGCTATGGAGGGGAGTGGCATCTTGATGATGCATTGTGCGATCTTCACCACCCTCTGCAGTGATTTATTGTCCTTGACCGTGCAGTTACCGTACCATACTGATATGCAGGTGTAGAGGATGCTCTCGATGGTGCAACGGTAGAAGTCCATTAGCACCTGGGAGGATAGGCGGAGTTTTGCCAGTTTCCTCAGGAAGAAGATGCGCTTGTGAGCCTTCTTGAATAGGGCTGAGGTGTTGGTGGTCCAGGAGAGGTCCACCGAGATGTGGACTCCCAGGAACTTGAAGCTGGTGACCCGCTCAACCTCTTCTCCACTAAGATGGACTGGGGAGTGCGTGCCGTCTTTGTTCCTTCTGAAGTCCACAATGACCTCTTTCGTCTTCTTGGTGTTAAGAGCCAGGTTGTTGTTAGCGCACCACTCTGCCAGATGCTCAACCTCTTCCCTGTATGCCGTCTCGTCATTGTTGCTGACAAGCCCGACCATTGTGGTGTCGTCTGCAAACGTAACGATGGCGTTTTAGCCTTGTACAGGTTTGCATTCATGTGTGAAGAGGGAATATAGGAGGGGACTTAACACACAGCCCTGCGGGAGACCAGTGCTAAGGATGAGATTAGAGGATGTGAGCTTGTCTATTCTAACATGCTAGGGTCTGTTTGTGAGAAAGTCCAGTATCCAGTTGCAGAGGGAGTGGTCGATGCCAAGGTCACTGAGCTTGGTAATCAGTTTGGAAGGAATGATGGTGTTAAATGCCGAGCTAAAGTCAATGAACAGGAATCGTACGCATGTGTTGCTCTGATCCAGATGGTAGAGGGCAGGGTGTAGTGCTGTGGAGATGGCGTCATCCGTACTCCTGTTCTGACAATAGGCAAACTGGTAGGGGTCAAGTGTGGGAGGGAGGCATGATTTAAGCCGAGCCAGGCACAATGGAGGTGCATTTGAAGTAGTGTTGTCACGATACCAACATTTTGGTTTCAATACCGATACCAAGTCAAAAATTGCGATTCCGATTATTTTTCAATACTTTTCTTAAAAAAGGGAAACAGACTTAAATGTAATTATTGTGCTTTATTTCACACCAGAACCATAACCATAAAACAAACTTTTAAACAATGAGAACAATAAATAAAAGAAATGACAAGAATTCGTATTAAATAAAATTAAGCATCATCTTAAACAACTTTTTTGTCAAAATAGATTTGTATATTAAACAACAGAAATGATATTCAACACAATGAGGGTCTCCGACAAAAAATAGAACTCTAGCCCTACTGTTTAGCAGCATAACTGGCTTGATTATGTCCCTACTCAGACTAAACCTTAGTCCTAGGGTGGCAGGCTGGTTTTCATTTTTTATTCAGTTCCTTTGCCTTGTTCAGATTTTTGGCCAAGAAAACAAGTGTTCCTCAGTCAGTCTAGAACGTCTAGGACTGCAGATGTTTCCAGATGTGCTGAAGACGCGTTCAGATGCACAGCTGATTAAGCTAATTTAAATCAGTTTTATTCTGAAAAAAATGGAAGTTCACACTAACTATTAACTTAATACTTTTATTCTGAAAATTCTTCATTTCCGGTTAGCATTAACATGTGGCGAAATGCTTCGTTTTCAAACCGTGAATTGAAGGTGAAATGACATGTGATGTTGTACCCTAAACACACAGGGTTTAGAACTCATTTATTGACGCTGAATAACGTTTATCAGGGAATGTTTAAATAACCACAGACACCAGAATGATGTAATTTAGCAACAGAAAAAGGCAGGAATTGCATTGGACCCGCCCCCCACGACGCCGACCAATAGGAGAAGACCTCAGATGACAACAGGAAGGGCAAGCCAAGTATAGATCTCTTCTCCCCCTGACCTGGGCCGACCAGACGCATGGGGGGAGAGCCGCCACTTGCACATTTCATTTGTACATCGCCGCATCTTTTGTGTAATTAAATGCTGTTAACTTTTATAGGCTTCACTTGACTCTTTTCAGTATGTCCTGCTCTCAGGGTTCAAGAATTGCTAACAATAGAAACAAAAGTACTCTTAAATCTTGGATCTAGGAAAGTGGAGATGTTTACCATCATCTTCAGATCGTGCTCATTGTATCTCTTTTCTAAGTCTTCTCTAATTCTGTGCTTCATTTCCAGCGCCAGTGGACGGTCACCTTCCTCATCTTCTGTGCAGGCTCTTATCTTCCACATGAGTCGCAGGACTGATGAGATTGTTGTTTCTTTCTTTCTCTCCAGTTAGGGCATCTGTGAAATCACTAAGTGGAGCCAGGACATCCCTCACAATTTCCAAAGTTGTCATGTCTGTGTCTCTGGGCATTAGGTGCCACTTCTTTCTGTCCTCAGCCAGAACAGCAGACAGCTTGCTGCTGCTCACAAAATTGTTCTACCATATCATAGGTGGATCCCCATCGGCAGTGCCGGACTGGGACAATAAGTCAGGCTGGGAATTATACACCCAGCCAGGCCACTACCAGTTTTTTGTGCCATTTTGCTGGATTTATTTGTCAATTTTTAAAGCGTTGCTGCCCGTAGTGATAGCCCTCTAAATCTACTACCCAAAAATAAACATATGGACATGGGTTACTATTTAAAAAAAATGTGCAAATCTATTTAGGAACATATGTGAACATATTTTAAGTGGGGGTGGACCTCAAATCCTATAGGGGGGTCCGGGGGCATTGGACTTTTTAAATGTTGGACTTAAATGCATCAATCTGGTGCATTTTGAGGGGGAAATAAAGAGACTACACCCATATGAAACATAACTGTATACATTTAAATAATCATAAAATCATAAGAACATGGCCATAACCTATAACATCCCATATCCAATATGAAAAAACATTGAAACTTGTTTATTTATTTGTTTTTGGTTCATTTATAGTTGTGAGTGTGTCTGTGCTCCTGAACCAGCCTCTCCTGTCTCCCTCCTCTCCTCCCTTCTCCTCTTTGAGGCAGAAGCAAAGACTAGTTTTAGCTCTCAACAAGTTTTAATAGTTTATCTTACCCTTTTTCACCTAGATAACGTTTTTTTTTTTATTATTCATACATATTTGACTAATCACTCCCCCCTCAAATGGAAATATGTGTTTACATAAATGGTGACCAAACCGTTTGAGACCCACAGAGAACTTAGACTAAGTTAACTACCTAAACACTCAGAGAGTCCTTTACCTCACCTGAGAGGTAGTTATCAGTCTCTCTCAGTCTGACAGGAGAGGACTCTCCCCCCACCTTGTTGTTGAAACAGCTCCTTATATCCGTTAGCGCAGCTAGCTAGCACCAGATGCTAACAACAACAATACACGTAACCGGTGTGCGCGCTTTATCTCACTCGCTAGCGCCACACATAACACACCCTCCCGAGCTTGAATGACACACAGAGACCAATCGAGGGTATGATCTGTATGAAAGTGGCCATGTCGGCAGGCCACATCATGTAGACAGCCAGTCACCCTCTGTGAGGCAGAGTCAGACCCACATTTGCGCAGTGTTGCGTTCACAATACATACGTATAAAAAAAAAAAATCCTCAGGCCAGCAGGCCTCTTAGCAGGCCAGGCCATCGGGAAACCTCCCGGTCCTCCCGATGGCCAGTCCGGGCCTGCCCATCAGGTGGGCTCATCGTGAATTAGTTTGTGTGGTGGCAGCTGTAAAGATTTCTGTTTGTCTTTCAGCAGTGTTGACATCTTATTAGATCTTGAGAAGCCAGAGACAGTCTGCGGAGTCGGGACAGACAGCTTGCCACACGATCAATGTCTATGGCTTTGTTGACTGACAAATGTAAGTTGTGACCAAAACAGGGTATCCAGGTGTAGTCAGCAAAAGCCTTGCGGTTGTTAGAAGCATTATCTGTTGTGATACGAGACATTTTGGCCATATCTAGCCCCCAGGAATCTGTGACAATTTCCTCCAGGGCTTCCTTCAGAGTGTCAGCTGTGTGGTCAGAGTGCAATGCAGAGCATCCTAAGCACCAGGACTGCATTTCCCAGGACTTTGTTATGAACTGGACTGTTACAGCCATGTATGTGTCTACAGTTCTGCTGGTCCAGAGGTCCGTAGTGCAGGAGAAGAATGGCTTTGGTGTCAGCTGTGCACTGATTATAGACCTCGTCTCATTATAGATATTGGGAATTTCATTATACATAAAGAAATTCCTTGAGGGGAGGTTATACATTTTGTCCAGATGCTGTACAAGGTTTCTGAACACAGCCTTTTCAACTACATATATTGGCATTTGGTCTATACAGATGAACTCACTGCCACTGCCCTGTTGAGCCTTGTAGCATCTTTGGACTCCTTTGGGTACTTAATATGGTGCTCAAAAAGAGCTTGGAGGGTAGGTTGATTCTGAGTGGGCATAGTCACTCTCTGTGAACCAGTGGCACTGGCAGCAGACTTCTGTAGTTGAAATAAATGGGTTAGAAAAATGATGGTTAATTAGTTTGTGAGATACCATCATCAGTAGTGTTCAGCGCAGGCTAATCCTGGGTTTGAGCTTCATCGTTCTGAAGAACCAGACTCACAGTTAATGTCATTTATGTTTATTATTTTCATGATCAATACAATTGTAGTTTATCTGTTAAGTGTTTTCTTACAACATGGTCTCTTCTTTATACTTGAGTTTATGTAATTTCTTTGATAGTTAACTTTATATTTTATTAACATGTAATGTGTAAATGTAGATTTGAGGGCATGGGCTCGCTTGAGCATGATGTAATTATGTTATCTATCACATTCGCTAACCTGTCTGTCTTTAAATTCTTTAAACAGCTCTGGATGCCAGTCGGCGAGGTGCTTAGCCAAGTCTGATTTGTTGGCTCCCTTGGTTTGCAGGGATCTAAAACATGTCTTACAGACAGGCCTCGTGGTGTCTGTAGGCTTGCCCTCACTGTCAGAGATATAGCTGACATTTTTATGGTTTAGGTGTTTTGCTTTCTCCTCCTCCCCTCTGTCTTCTCTCTCTCTCTCTCCTCTGCAGTGTGGTGATCGTTAAGGCGCAGCTGGTTCACAATGAGGAGCACCTGTACTCATCTAATCAACTCCTCCATAAAACCCTGGTCATGTACACACTCCAGTGCCAGATAATTCCGTCTCACTCGGTAGAGCTGAACGTTGTAGTATCCTAGCTTAGTGTGATTTTCTCTTGCTGTTTTTGTTGAAGAGTAACCTTGTTTTTTCCTCTGTTTTTCCAGTGTCTGCTCGAGCCAGCCTGAGTCCTGCCACCGCCACCAGCGTAAACTAGATCCACCTTCATTTTGTGGATTGTTTTTTAGTTGCTCCTTTTTTCCTTTATTAAACTTTGTCAAAAGACTGAATCCATCTGGTCTCTGCCATTGTAGGTCTTGAACTTTTGACCCAGCCTTAACAGAATTATCTGGCCAGTAAAACATGGACCCGGCAGAGACTGCATTTTTTAGGCAGGCCCTGTCCTCACAGGGGGCGCTCGTGGGTCAGCACGAGTCCGTCCTGAGAAGCTTGAATGAAAAACTTGAGCAACTCCCGACGGGTATGATTCAGCTGAGCGGCCGCATGGAAGACGTGGTGACCCGGCTTACCCAAGATCCTGTTCGAGTCTCTCCAGCTCCTTCTCCCGTTTCACCGTCTGCTCATCCAGCAACACGGAGTCCAGGTCTCCGGGAGCCACATATTCCCATCCCCGCTAGGTATTCAGGTAATCCAGGGACATGCAGCCAATTCCTTCATCAGTGCTCGTTAGTGTTCAGTCAGCAGCCAGTTACATATGCCTCTGATCAGTCTAGAGTAGCTTTTGTTATGAGCCTTCTTTCTGAGAGAGCCTCCGCTTGGTCGCTGGCAGTTTCTTCGAACAAGCCTTACCTGTGTTCAGATTATAATGCTTTCTCCGGAGAGCTGCGTAAGGTTTTTGACCACCCTGTTAGGGCTAAGGAGGCAGGCAGCCAGCTTCTCTCTCTCCGTCAGGGAAGAGACTCAGTTTCCCAATATGCCCTTGATTTCCATATTTTAGCTGCAGAGTGTACTTGGGACCAAGCGGCTTTACAGAGTGTGTTTTTAAGAGGGTTGGCGGACGAAATCAAGGACGAATTAGCCGCTAGGGACGAGACTTCCGACTTAGAGGAGTTCATTAGTCTGGCTATTCGTCTATATCAGTGATTCCCAAACTTTTTGTGCCCAAGGCACACCAAAGGACAAGTAAAAATCTCAAGGCACACCTATTGTGCAAAATAGCCCTTATAACACGTGTTATCACTCATATCATGTAAAATATCTGTAAATGTGCATAATTATTTACTAATGCCAAATAAAATGTGACAAAGACAACTATATTACTCATGAAATATTTATTAACGAAATATTTCAGAAATTAATTTGAAACTTTATCAAATTAGGCTTCATCAAAGCAGCAACACACGCATTTAAACCAGACAGGTCACAAAATAAAAAATGAGGCAAAGGAAACTCAGCAGAAATTCAGCACAGAGAACTTTCAATGCAAGGAAGCTGCATTGTCCATGGTCCTGAACTACAAATTATAAATGTAACATTTCAGCAATCAGCATTGAAACATGTGGTAAATATTTTGCCGACTTACAAATTAGTGAGATACATGTGCCTGTCGGGGCGCGCAGAATTTTGTAATCCTTGGTGGCACTGAGGAGAGGGCCACTCGCAAGTCCTGTTCAACAGAGAGCCGTGACCTCCTGTTGTTCTTCATGTAAACCAGAGTAGAGAACGCCAACTCCAGAGATGGGGTCGTTAGTAAAAAAATGTAATATATTACATATTACTTTTTTTTTTTAAAGTAATATATTACACTACTTCGTTACTATCTACATAAAGTAACTCGTTACTTTACTCGCCGAGCACGTACGAACTTCGCATGCGTGAGTGGCAATAACTTTCCTTACCAGCAGGCGGCGGTAGTTTGTATTTGTCATTCAAACCAGGCAAACAACCGGAATGACAGAGAAGAAGAACCAGACTACGTGATATATAACAAATAAAGCATGGTTCTTTGCAGGTGTTTGTTGAGGTTTGACATGGTGTTTACAGCAGTGGATAACAGCTTCTGGCCTGGACACAGTTTGCACCTCACCGTCACATTCCTGTCTATTCTTCGGACGAACTCAAAATTTTGGCAGCACTGCACGTTGAGATGTGGACGCGCAAGTCGCGCAGATTACATACATATAAACCTACAAAGTACTGATATAGTAAATTAAAAAATTATTATTTTTGTGTAATTGTATATTGCAATAATAACGTATGGTTGTCACAAAATCCCACGGCACACCCGGACTTGATTGGGCAACTGTTTCCATTACTGGTTGGAGTAATCACTGCCACTCACATTGCCTAGGATCAGCTAAAACTGCATTTTCTTCCCCATCCCAAAGTAGGAGGTGTTTAGCAAGCATCGTGCCCTCTCTCTGCCACCACATAGGCCCTACGACTGCGCTATTGAGCTGCTCCCTGGTGCCCCCTTACCCACAAAAAACTGTACAACCTCTCCAGGCCGGAGAAAGAGGCCATGGAGAAGTATATTGGGGAATCCTTGTCCACTGCATCATTCGTCCTTCTTCCTCAACTGTGGGAGCGGGTTTTTTCTTTGTGGACAAAAAAGACAAGTCCCTGCGCCCTTGTATTGACTTCAAAAACAAGTATCCTCTCCCGCTCATTGACTCAGCTTTTGGCCCATTGCATGACGCTGTTGTCTTTACTAAACTTGACCTTAGAAATACATACTACTTAGTTTGCATCAGAGAGGGTGACGAGTGAAAAACAGCATGTAATACTCACCTGGGCCATTTTGAGTATTTAGTCATGCCTTTTGGGTTAACAAACGCTCCAGCTGTCTTCCAGGCCCTTATAAATGATGTTTTGAGCGACATGCTAAACCACTTTGAAAAAATCAGGATAGCATCTAAACAAAGACAAAGTCTTTAGATGATCATGTTTCTCATGTCAAATGTGTGCTCCAGAGACTCCTCGAGAACAGACTGTTTGTTAAGGCTGAGAAATGTGAATTTCATGTGTCATTTGTTCAATTCCTGGGTTTCATCGTTGAAAAGGGGCAGTTAAAACCTGACCCAGCTAAAGTGAAAGCAGTTCGGGACTGGCCGGTTCCATCAACCAGGAAGCAGCTGCAGAGGTTCCTCGGGTTCGCAAATTTCTCTAGACGTTTTCATTAAGAACTACAGTCATATTGCTGCTCTCTAACCCAGTTAACCTCTATCAACTGCCTTTTTGCCTGGTCCCCTGCGGCAGAGTCCTCTTTTGGTAAACTAAAAGATTTGTTTTTCCAGCGCTCCTGTCCTCATTCACCCAGATCCAGCAACTCCAATTTGTGGTGGAGGTTGATGCCTCGGATCTAGGTGTCGGGGCAATCCTTTCCCAGCGCTCGTCCCAGGATCATAGACTCCACCCCTGCGCCCTACTTCTCTCGACGCCTCACACCTGCAGAGAGGAAACTATGATGTGGGGAATCGGGAACTTCTAAGCCGTTGTGCTAGCCCTGCAGGAGTGGCGACACTGGTTGGAGGGTTCTGTAAGTCCGTTTATCATTTGGACCGATCACAAGAACCTGTCCTATTTACGTTCTGCTCACAGGTTGAACTACCGTCAGGCTCGGTGGAAACCGTTCCTTGGAAGGTTCAATTTCACTCTGACTTACCGCCCTGGATTAAAGAACACCAAGCCAGATGCTCTCTCTTGCCAGTTTTCACCCCCTGTTGAAGAGAGCTCCGTTGAGACCATCATCCCTACCTCCTGTGTGGTTGAAGCGGCCAGGTGGGAGATCGAGCAGACCGTTCAGGAGACCCTCCAGGAACATCCTGCTCCAGCGGCCTGTCCTCCCGATCGGCTGTTCGTATCTTCCTCCGTGAGATCTCCAGTGCTCCAGTGGGGGCACTCTTCTAAAGTTACCTGTCACCCAGGTTTTCACAGAACTTTGACCCTAATCCAGCAGAAGTTTGGTGGCCAACCATGTCTGCTGACACCAGGGCTTTTGTCTCTGCCTGCTCTGTCTGTGCCCACAGTAAATCCTCTCACCGTGCGCCAGCTGGCCTCCTACGCCCTTTACCCATAACTAACTGCCCTTGGTCGCACATTGGTCTGGATTTCGTTACAGGACTTCCTCCGTCAGAAGGTAATACCACCACCCTCACCATTGTTGATCGTTTTTCTAAGTCTGTCCATTATGTCCCCCTGCCCAAGCTGCCCTCTGCTCTGGAGACGGCAGACCTCTTAGTGTCCCATGTTTTTAGGCTTCACGGCATTCCCCAGGACATTGTCTCAGATCGAGGTCCCCAGTTTGCTTCCCGGGTTTGGAAGGTATTCTGTCAGGCACTGGGGGCCACGGCAAGTCTCTCCTCGGGTTACCATCCACAGACTAACGGCCAGGCAGAGCAGGCCAACCAGAACCTGGAGGCAGCCTTACGTTGTGTCGCTGCCCATCTCCCGGTCTTCACACTTGGCATGGGTGGAATACGCCCATAACTCCTTGGTCAGTTCCCCAACAGGTATGTCCCCTTTTATGGTCTCTAACGGCTTCCAGCCCCCATTGTTCCCCAGCCAGGAGACAGAAGTGACCGTTCCCTCAGTCCAGGCCCATCTCCGTCGTGCTCGCTGAGTCTGGCGGGAAGCCCGAGCAGCCCTCACCCGGACTGCTGCCCGTAACCAGAGGCTGGCAAATCGCCACTGAACCCACGCTCCAGACTACCAGGTCGGCCAAAGGGTCTGGTTATCTGCTCGTGACCTGCCGCTCCAGACTGAGCAAGTTGGCCCCAAGGTATATTGGTCCATATACAATCGAACGTGTCATAAATCCCAGTGTCGTCCGCCTTAGCCTTCCTCCTGCTCTCAAGGTACATCCCTCATTCCACGTGTCTCTGCTCAAGCCCTTTGTCTCTAGTCCACTCTCTCCTCCGGCTGACCCCCCCCCCCACCTCCTGATCACCCTGCATTTACAGTACGCCGGCTGCTGGACATTCACCGGTGTGGTCGGGGTTTCCAATACCTTGTGGACTGGGAGGGATATGGTCCTGAAGAACGGTCCTGGATCTCGAAGGCCCTTATCCTGGACCACACCCTCCTGGAAGATTTCTATAGGGAATTCCCTGACAAGCCAGGAAGGCCGCCAGGAGGCGTCCGTTAGGGGGGGGGGGGGGGGGAGTATTGTTATGGTTTAGGTGTTTTGCTTTCTCCTCCTCCCCTCTGTCTTCTCTCGCTCTCTCTCTCCTGTGCAGTGTGGTGATCGTTAGAAGGCGCAGCTGGTTCACAATGAGGAGCACCTGTACTCATCTAATCAACTCCTCCATAAAACCCTGGTCATGTTCACACTCCAGTGTCAGATAATTCCGTCCTGAACTTTTGACCCAGCCTTAACAAAAATACTTCCAAATTTCGCTTCTGGCGTCTTTTTTGTCAACAAGCCGAGGCGCAGCTGCAGTTGCACTCCCACTTGCAGACATGCTTCTCGCTTTCTCACATGCTCTGGCAGCTAGCGCGTGCACGAGAGAGGGGAGGCACTTAGACCGTGCTTGAGAGGGGAGGGACTGCAGGCACGGCTGCAGTGCAGGGAGTGGAAGCAGAGCAGTGTTGTAGTCAAGTCACCAATTCACGAGTCCAAGTCACTCTCGAGTCACCACTCTTCGAGTCCGAATCCAAGTCCGAGTCACCAAGGGAGAGTCGTAGTCGAGTCCGAGTCACCCAAGGAGTGTCCGAGTCGAGTCCGAGTCACCCAAAGAGTGTCCGAGTCGAGTCCGAGTCATCATTACCTGTGTTCGAGTCCAAGTCCGAGTCACCCAAGTAGTGTCCGAGTCGAGTCCGAGTCATCATTACCTGTGTTCGAGTCCAAGTCCGAGTCACCCAAGTAGTGTCAGAGTCGAGTCCGAGTCATCATTACCTGTGTCCGAGTCACCCAAGAAGAGTCCAAGTCAAGTCCGAGTCACCTAAGAAGAGTCCAAGTCAAGTCCGAGTCACAAGTCTTCATGTATTAATCTTCGTGGATATATGTGTTGAAATGTAGCTGCTCCTCTACATGGCTTTTATCCTGTCATGTTATACTAATCTGTCTATTGAACTGCTGTGAAGCCAGTTTGGCTACAATTATTGTAATAGGTGCTATACAAATATAAAGCTCATTATTAATATTATTATTATATATAAATAAACTATATTTTTTAAAATGAGTTACCTTTTAGAGAAGTGATTATATTTGTATGCCAATATTTTCCTATGGTAAAGTTTTCGTTTTGCACTTTTATTTTGAGAGTAATAAGATCGGGACTCTTATTTTGAAGGAACTTTTACTGGTTAAATGGTTTACTGATAAAGATTTAGCCCCAGAAAGCACATGGCTACTTAGCATGCAACATGACATCATTCTGCATGTTAAGTAGCCATGTGCTTTCGTGTTCTCAGCTGAATCTTTATTTATTGATTAAATCACGTTACTCTGATGATAGTGTTCAATACAGCCTATATGTCTGAACTCGATCCTTAGAGTAATGTGTTACGGAGGCTTCTCTTCAATATTGTTTCCACATAACGAGCATTTTGCGCTGCTCTTTTCCAATGTGGAAGCAGAATGTGTGAAAGCATACAGCAGATGCGGGATGTGTCTCTATACATCTTTAGACTGGAATAGCGGGGCCCAGTACGTAAACTCGCCTCGCAGGTGAACACGCCAGGATAGAGGACATCAGACTCCAGAGAAAATTTGCTCGAGTCCGAGTCGGAGCGTCAATGTACAAGTCGAGTCAGAGTCATCGTGGGGAAAAAAATTCACGAGTCCGAGTCCAAGTCAGCGTACGCGATAATTCACTAGTCCAAGTCATCGTGCGTGAGAATTCACGAGTCCGAGTCGCGAAAATCGGCACTCGAGTACTCCATCTCTGAAGCAGAGCGCTGAACACACACGGCTCTTATTAAAACGGCACTTTCTCACCGGAGTACTTTTCCCCGTCATTCTTAAAGTACCGATACTAATGAAACGGAGGAATCGTTTTTAACGGCAGGGTATCGCGGTACCTTTCAAGTATCAGTACACCGTGCAACACTAATTTGAAGCACGTGGGGACTTTTGCTTGGGCCAAGGACAGGTTGAAGATGTCAGTCAGGACTCTGGTCAGCTGCTCAGAACAAGAGCTGAGTACACATCCGGGGATGCCATCGGCCTTACGTGTGTTTGTCCTGCTCAGTTCAGCACGCACATCTGTGGTTGAGAGTGTGAGGGGCAGATGGTCTGCAGGGAGAGTGGCCCAAGTGGCTACCTCGTGATTGACCCTGTCAAAACGAGCATATAAATAATTAAGCTCATCTGGAAGAGAGGGGTCAGTGGACGGGGGGGAGGCCCGGGTGGGTTTGAGGTCTGTAACCCCTGCCACATGCGTCGGGGGTCAGAGGTGTTAAAGTGCTCCTCAATCTTTAGCTTGTGGCAGTGCTTCGCCCTTTTGATGCCCCGTTTCAGCTCAGCCCTGGCTAGACGGTAGTCCTGCGCGTCTCCTGACCTGAAGGCGGTGTCACATGCCTTCAGCAGTTGGTGGACCTGCCCATCCATCCATGGCTTCTGATTAGGTTAGATTTTGATCTGTTTGGTGGTGGTGGAATCACTGATGTAGGTGTTGATGCAATCCAAAACAGAAGAGGTGTATGCGTCAATGTCTATTTGGGAATCCATAGTGGCAGTTACAGCTAAGTTGTTCCAGTTGGTGATTTGAAGCTGACGCTGTAAATTGCACTCTGCTCCCTCAGGCCAGACTTTCACTGTCTTGACCTATGGCAAGACTCGTCTGATAAGGGGGTGGTATTTGGGTAGAAGGAACAGTGAGATAAGGTCTGACTGACCCAGGTGGGGGAGAGGGAGGGCCTTATATGCATCTTTGATATTGGTATATACATGATCCAGGGTCCTATCTCCTCTAGTGGGACATGAGATATGTTGGTGGAATTTGGGGAGAACAGTCTTTAGATTGGAGTGATTGAAATCTCCAGCAATGATGAAGACAGACTCCGGGTGTAATGTCTGTTGTGTGCTAATGGCTACATGCAGTTCCTTCATAGCTACCTTAACATTAGCATCGGGTGGTATATAGGCTGCAATTGTAATGATGGAAGTGAAAGTTACAACTAAAGTTTACACCAAAACTAAAGCAAATCAAATATTGTTTGACAAGCATCAAAATGTTATGAATATTGTTAGAAATTAAAATCAATATTTGATGATATAAGATAGATTAAACACCAGTACTTTTATAACTGTTTTATTGTGAAAATACTTCCGGTTAGCTTTCGCCTGTGGTTAAAGTTTATTTTGAAAAGCTATTCCGGAAGGGATCTCCGAAATACCAACAGTAGCTTGACTTCAGGTTTTAGTGAAAAGTAACGATTGCAGCCGTTAACATGTATTAAATGAAAAGTCATGAAAGAGATAAGGAGGATAAAAGGCGTGTTTAGTTATGTATTGAATGATGTACGATATCGGACATTGGTGAAAGGAGGGCGGAAGATTACGCCACAGCCGCCATTGAAGAGGAGGAGCCAAATGAGATATATAGTCAGGGGACGAAGCCTTTTAGTTCTTTCTTCTTTTTTGATTTTATTATGTTTATTCTTGATTTATAATTTGTATTTTTATTCTCCCAGTGTTTAACTTGTTCTTTGACTTCACTTAGTTTGTTCTCCCAATTGAGTTCAGCACAGTTGTCGCTACAAATAGTTATTCCAAGTATTTTAATTTCTTTTTTCACTTGAATGTTAATGTCACATTTGGCATCGTTGGTGCCGATCCAAACACCTTCAGTTTTGCTGTGGTTTAATTTAGCTCCTGATGCCAATTCATATAGGTTTAGGTGGTTTGTTAGAACATCCATTTCCTGTTGGTTTTTTATTATAACAGTGACATCGTCTGCATAGGCGATGGCAGTTATTTTGGGCGCATGGCCAACTGGAGTTCCTGATATGAACCTGTCATTGTTTATTATTTTTAATTAATGGACTTATGGCTAGCACGTACAGAGCTGCGCTCAGAGGGCACCCCTGCTTAACCCCTCTAGTTCTTTCTTCTGCTCGGCCGACACCACAGAGAGGGAGCTTTTCTCTTCCCTCTCACTGCACAATATTCTGCTTGTAACATTACCGCGCCATTTTAATTAAAGTACCCATTTGAACCTTCTCAGAGACTCCATTGGTCTCCTTATTTTTAAAGCTGGACGCGAGAATAACGAACAAAGCTATCAATATCAAGATATCATTTCACCATATATAAGTGATATATATTCATGCATGTATAAATGTGTATACTGTGTGTAAGACTAGTATTGCATGCAATGTGAAACAATGTCGAAACACAAAGCAGAAGGAGGGGCATACTTTATTCCTCCCTCAAGGGGAAATGTTTCACTCTGGGGTTATGTTTTGCACACACATGTCACTGGGTCTGTGTGTGATATCTTTGCTTTCAAACATGTATCTCAAGTAAAGTTTAAAGGTTACAAAGTCAGGTGAAAGTAACTTTCGTTGTGTTTGTGTGATTAGATGATCCATGTTCCTTTCTCCCTGACCCTCCAGGTGAAATCTGATTGCTCAAACTCTAATGAATGAAATTGAGCGTGGCCCAAGGGAACTGTGTGTGCGCGTTTGTTTCAGAGGTCCACATTCAGTGGGCAACAGAAAAGTGTTGATCCAGCAAATCCAATTTGTGTGTATGTGCGGGAGAGTGAGAGAGAGATAGTGAGCAAAGGTTTGAGTTAATGTTACCCTATTCTCTCTCTCTGTGTGTGTGTGTGTGTGTGTGTGTGTGTGTGTGTGTGTGTGTGTGTGTGTGTGTGTGTGTGTGTGTGTGTGTGTGTGTGTGTGTGTGTGTGTGTGTGTGTGTGTGTGATGCACTCATATATACATAAAGTTGCATGGTGGCATTTTTGAGTTTCTGCAAAAACTTGTTAATGCAACATTGCCAGTACTGTATCACACACACACACACACACACACACAGCTACATTATTGTATTCATTAATAACCAGGTTTCTGCAGCTATGTTAAGAAGAAGATGGCCCCGAGGGGGAAATTCAGTTTCCACTCTGTCATACACGCACATGCGTTTTATACATTTATTAGTTACAAAACTGTTTTCTTGAATAAATCTCTCAGTTCTGTATATTTAGAGGTCTGTACATTAGCATAGGAGGTGATACAAGAGAGTTTCAGAGACACTTCCTCTTTGTCTCTGCACTAACACATTGTGAAATGTTAAAGCCCAATGATCTCATGCTCTTTAAGCAAATAAGCTATAAAAGCTTTTCCCTTCCGGGCTCTATGGTTAGATGATACATGCATACATTAGCATTAAATAGGATAACGCTTGTAAGCTCACTGAATAAATCCACAAGTCTACTTTGTGGTTTTTAGTTTAAATGGAAGCTTTTAAACTCAAATGAACTTCATATCATAGTCATATTTTTAATCCTTAGTTACCATCAAGCCTTCTATTTTTCTAGAAAATCTAATTTGTAAATAACATTTAAAGACTACCTTATTTGAGTCTGAAATGAAATATTGTAGACTAAGTAAATCAAAAGAAGTTTAAAATAAAATATATTATAAGATTTGTGATTCCTGGTATCAGCTAATTATTTCCAAAAAATATATTTCATTACAAATTGGAAATTATATCTCTGTTTTTATTTTGTATCTATGTATACATTAAATGTATTCAATCTATGTGTACAACTGTTTTTAATTGTACCAATGTATTCAATACTAGCAATTAAACTCCTAAATTGTAAAATTGTATTTTTAATGAATTATGTACACTCCAGGCTGTGTATCCAACAGGGTTTTCGACTTGTTTATTTTCTGGTTTCTGTGAGAGAATGTGACATGACCTGATGCCCTGAGTGGAAGCAAAACCAAAGCACATGCTGCTGAGGTGCCCTTGAGCAAACCACCAAACCCAGCTGACCTTGTGCTCTTAGCAGCACAAATCAATACAAATCTACCAAAATCCCACTTCAGATGTTTATTCCCGACTGTACATGTGTGTACGATTAGCATCAGATAAGCTCTCCGGATTCAACGACTCACACCCATTAACATGTCTGTAGCTCTCTTCACGACACAGACACAGGTCGGTTCTTTGAAACGGGAGTTTATTTCTTGGAGTTTTCATCTTGTAGCCTCCCCTCTTCAGTTAGACCAACGAATAACACGTATACATAGCCAAACATATTAGCATATTGTGCTACACATATATGAATGAAAATAGGACACATGAAAACATAAAACAAATACCTCGTTGGCCGCTTGTCGTGAAAGGAGATTAATCTTTAAAGTTCCTTTTCCGTATAACCTTGTCAAATTATAACTTTGTCACAGACTTCAGCAGAGCTTCAAACAAAGACGTCAACCCACGTTGAGTTGTCCAGTATATCAACAAAACACGCAGTACCAGTACATGAACAAACATTAGTTCCTAGGCACAGGAAACAACAAACACTTACGCATATTGGTTTAACATACAAAACAAACTGTATTAAATCATGCCATATTTAACGATTATAATATTACATGAAATAAAGTATTTATTTATTGAATTTAACTATGAAATTAATTGTGTTGTTCTTTTTAATTAAGGCAACTTTGTTACGTCATTTACAATGTCTACCTCCTGCTAGAAGAGAACTAGAGTCTTCATAGGCCGAGCTGAAAACTCAAACGATCCTTATTTCCTGCGATTTTAATTAAACCCAACATTACACACACACCCTGCTGCAGAAAATCATCCCGGCAGCCTCTCTGTGATTATTTGTCTGCAGAAATAGCAATTAAACCAACACCATAGGGGATGGTGATTTACAGATTATACATTCACTCTTCAGATGCTGTTGGGAACTATGATTGCAACACACATCATGACAGAACTAACATGACAAAGCAAAATTAATTAATAATTATAATTTTATTTATAGAGCCCTGATGAGAAGACCTTTTGACAAACTGGAAGAACTGCATCTTGCATTTCTTTTCACAAAATACGTTTCCTTGCAGTATCAATAGTAATTCGGCTGACTTTTATATTTGATCCAATTGGTAGATAGGTTATATTTACACCGTAACGGTGCACAGCTGATAGAAAAGGACTTGTAGTTTTTAAAGATATTACTGATTTTCTTTGAATATAAGAATGTAAATACTGAGTTGAGAGAATAGTCAGGGGATTTGGATGATGGGAGACACATCTATGGAATCACAATTTCAATAGCTTACCATTAAATGACGGATATACCTTTCTGTCTGTGATGTTTTACAAATCAGATATTAATGTGTAGAAGTAAAACATGAGAAATAGTATAGCAATATCCTGTAAAATTATGTAAAAACATGAATAAAACTACACATCTTCAGATGTTATACATACATAAGTGTCATACACTAATAATACAAAGTTATTATTAGTATGCTGTGTGTACCTTGTGTTAACCTAGTGATTAAAGCACGTCATTGAATTATTTATGTTGAATAATGTTATTTTTGTTGAATAATGTTATTTAGATGAAAAAAATATTAAGAGTACATACTTTCATAGGGGGAAAGTAGAAGGTCAATGATAGAAGTATAGAATATAAAAAATCAAGAAGATACTGTAAGTGATCTCTACAATAAAACAGTTTAGTGCAGGATGTACAAAGATATTAATATGAGGATGTGCAAAACAGACAAACTAATTAACCTTTGTTAACACATTAAAGAATACTTTAGGTTAAGGTCTTCTTTCAAATAAGAAAAAAACTTTGGGGGTATCTATCTACAGATAAATATTAAGCCTGACAAATTACTTAACGTCTAATGTATTGCTTTCCTGCAATGTTAACTATGTTAAAGCACTTATTTTAACTGATATTATACACATTAATTATACTCTTATGTCTATAGATAGTATAATAAATGTGCAGAATTTGACAGTTTAATGGTGGAGGTACACACATATTGATAGATGTCGTAATGCACTGTTGAGGAACCTGTGACCCAAGTTTTTCATTCATTGCATAACTACACCGTAGTTGTGTATATGATATGTCAATAAACCTTAGAAAATCTTGAAATCTTGAAAGGGATGTGCAAACATAGCAATTATATACAGTCTTTTAATGAACTATTAGTAGAGAATAACGAGTAATTCATATGCTTTATATATATATCTGCAGATAAATGTTTAGTCTTCTCAAGCACCAACTATCAAATATCTCTCCTGATTGTTGGCACTTGACAATCACCTTACCTGAATTTTACTCAGGTGTAACTAAAGTCTGCTTTAAGGGTTGTTTATATTTCACATCATTAATCAGAATCTGCAAAGTAACTAAAGTAAATGTAGTGGAGTAAAAATACCAGGTTAACCTCTGAATTGTAGTAGAGTATAATTACAAAGTAACAATGAGCTGTCATGTGGGTATATATTAATGCTGCACATTATGGATACAAGCGATTTTCACCCATTTAGTAATTACATGTTTTAAATTTGTACACACCAATGTGTTTCCTATCGCCTAACCTCCAGGGCTGTACACAGTTTAATACTGTCAACTTCTAATTTTGGGAAAAACTAAAACGTCTTTTAAAACTACAATTCCCAGTAGAGACGTGCCATAGAGAACATGTTGCGAAACACAATAGCCAGCATGTGTAGTTCTGGGGGGGCGTTCGAGTCCAGTTTTGAATAGTCTGCCGTGGTTTCGTTCCATTTCAAAGAGCTTGACGCTCGGCGTAACCTTGGCGCACTGCCACTCCAACATCCAATCACAGAGCTTGAAGATTAATCACGGGGTTTGTCAACGGGACTGTAGTCCCAAACTATAGCTGGGGATTATGGGTAGTGTAGTGTCTTCGGCCATCCTAAACTGAAATGTTTTTCGGATATCATATCGCATTAACAACACCACATCTGGCTTCACAGAGATCTTCTGTTACTGTCCTTTCTTCTTAGAGGAAGTACAGAAACACGTAACTCTGGATTTGTTTTAATGTTTGAGGTGCAATAAACGACACAGCAGCTTTTTGGCATGTTAAAACTATTATTTTCTGCCTCGCTCATGAGAGTAACAGCTGGCAAAATTACAGCCTCGTCTACTGATTTCAAATGTGTGCTCTAAAATGATATTTATAAATGACTTATCATTATTATAAGCAAGACAATAAATGGCAAAGATATGTAGAAAATAAACGTATTTAAGATACGTTCATAAGAAACGTAACGTGGGAGAAAATATGTTTCTAGAAGATATGTAGAAAATAAACGTATTTGAGATACGTTCATAACGAACGTAACGTGGGAGAAAATACGTTTCATGCTAAACGTAATTGAGAATGCAGTTTAGTTCTGTGGGAACGTAATTTTTAGGAGACAGGGTTGTCACGCCGGGTATTTCTGCACTGGTGGGCCATGTTAACAATAACGTGTAACTGTCACGTTTGAAGGGACGAAATCGTAACATCTTCACGTCTCCCAGCGTGGTAAATCGTCACATGTTCACGTCTTGCTGTGATACCGGGTTGAATATTTATTAGCCTATATATAATCCTCAGGGTTCATATACTTTTTCACCAATGATTTTCAATGACTTTTCCATGACTTCTCAATGACCTTTATAAAATTTTCCATGACCAAAAAAAAATGACCACTGAAAATGGTTTATTTGAACATGGAACAGGAAAATAAGGTCTGCATATGAAACATGTTGTGCCTATCTAAAATAAATCAAATAGTAGGCTTACTAGCTTCTACACGCTAAAGCAACTGTAGTCAGGGAGGCAAACTCATCAGGTATGATAAAAGGTAAAAGGTGATAAGGATCCGACCCCCCCACCCCACGGAATATCGGCTTTAAAATTAAGAAAAACAGAGGATTTTAGCCGTCAGAACAACTAAAGCAGCAGGTAATAATAACAGAAACGCCAAATAGTCACATCTAATAGAAATATACAAAAGCATTTATTTTAAATGTGTAGCAGTCAGTTTATAATTTTGGCTGTTGAGCATTTTGAAAATGTATTTTCATGCCTCTGTGCAAGGCTTAGTCTTTCTATCTTTATAGCCACTGGAGTAAAGTAACTAAGTTCATAAACTCAACAAGTACTATACGTGGGTACAATTTTGAGATACTTGTACTTTATTTAAGTATTTCAATGTTTTGCTACTTTGTACTTCTACTCCTCTACAGTTCAGAGGTAGGCCTACATGGTGTACTTTTACTCCACTATATGTATTTAATACCTTTAGTTACTTTACAGATGTGGATGAATGATGTGAAATCTAATCAAGTGTTAAATCAGACTTTAGTTCCACCTGGAGTAAATCCACAAGCTACCCTGCAGTATACAAAGTCATTCAAACTAGCTGCACCTTTACCAGCTTTGAGAACACTTTATTGATCAATCATTATAAAACATATCATATATATTATTCTGAAATGGACCAATCTGCACAATGACTACTTTTACTGTCGCTACTTTCACTATATTTTGATGAGAATACTTTTCTACTTTTACTTGAGGAACATTTTGAATGCAGGACTTTTACTGTGATAGAGTATTCCTACACTCTGGTACTTCTACTTTTACTCAAGTACAAGACCTGAGTACTTCTACTTTTACTCAAGTACAAGATCTGAGTACTTCTACTTTTATTAAGTACAAGATCTTAGTACTTCTACTAAAGTACAAGATCTGAGTACTTCTACTTTTACTCAAGTAGCCTACACAGGGGCGGATCTACAGGGGGGGGGGGCAAGGGGGGGCAGCTTTTGTTTCCCTAAAACTGTACTAAAACAAACCTACACTATTTCCACAAGCTTCTCAAGCAACGAAACAAGCATTACATTAGTTAAAAGTGAATCATTTTAAATATCATTTTAGGCCCGTTAAAAACCCAGCTACGGCACTGCCCTGTATCTGCTGTCCCAGCACCTATGGATCAGCTTCCCCTGGGAGCATTTCCATTTCCACTAGTTTTGTTTTTACTAAGGACGAGAGCTTGAAACTAAATATTAATAAAACGCTGCCGTTTGAATCGATAGCGTTTAACAGATGGGCGCTGTTTGGGGCGTTACGTTACAAAATACTATGCAGACAGCGTTAGCTGGGAGATCGATCACTTTGCTAAACTACGCGGTAGCCTACTGTTAAATCCACGTAAACTACACATCACAGCAATGAGGCCAGATCAATGAAACCAGGATACATCCTTTACCGTAAAAACTGGATCTAAACACAGAGCCTGTGTGCGTTTGATAAATACTTTCTGATGTTATATTTATGATATGCTACATATTAGCTACCTACATGGCCCTAACGTGTAAAGTTATACAAGCATTTGTACCAATGCTTTTCACAAGTAGACTCTTGCAGGCCAGAGTATAGGAGTGATTCAACAACAACAACAAAAAGACATATGAGAAGTGATCAGGATGAACAGAAAGAGGAAAAGGAAAAGAGAGTTCACTGAAGAGACCAGGAGGCTCAGAGCAGGAGGAAGAGGAGGAGATGAAGACATTAGTGAAGAAGAAGAAATATATGTGAGGAATAAATATGAAGTATCAGAAAGAGGGACAGAGGCAGGGATCAGGAGGCAGAGGAGACTCCAGCTGGACCACATGGTATGTTTTTATTCTCCTTACATATTCCATTACAGCAGCACAATCTAGCAGCTCTTAGTATTGACAATTATTGATTGAAATGTGTTGCTGCACAGGTCACCTTTAGCTCTCTGAAGAGATGGGTGATGTGATTTGTGTACTTAATTATAATTAAGTACTTACAGTATGCAGAATTCTGAGTATTCTCTGAATCGGGTGCCTTTTGGGTCTTTATATCTTTGAAAAATGAAACCAAAATGTTTGGTCATAACATCTGGTAGTGGACTACTTACATTTTCCCACCTCAGGCATACAATATAAATAATTACTAGGAATTTCCTTGAAAAAATGTAACATGGTTGAAGTTTTTGACAAAAAGTAGGCATGAGACCTTGTTTAGCTAAGATATGGCACCACATGGAAGTCAAGGACATTACAAAATTGTAATATTTTGCAAAACTATTGTTTATTTTTGTAATAAACAATTATTTACTATTATTAATTCATATAACAGAGTTGAAATGTTGAGCTTGTCAATCTTAATCTGAAAATACAAAAACTGAAATATTGGTAAGAGAAGAAACTGACACTTTTGTGATGTAATTCCCTCAATGCAGATCACACATGGACTGATCCATTATTTTAATAGGAGGGTAAATGGTATGGCGTGACGGGGTTGAAACAAACTGAGGGACAATATTGCAATTTCATAGATAATTCAAGTATTTTTTCAGAATTTCTTTTTGATCAGTTAAAGTTGACAAGCATATGATTATATTAGCAGCAACATTTTGGGATAATTGGCCATTTTGATTTGTTTAATATTAAATTAATATGTAATAATGCTTAGTGAGGACATGCAAATATGTCTGTCTAATACTAAGAAAACCCATTTTTTTTAAACAAAATATATATATTTAGTTTTACATTCTAATGCAAAACAACCTGTTCCATTAATTCATTGCTTTAAAATACATTTTGTAGTTTCCTTTCATTTAAAATTATTGAAGTAAGCTTGGGGGATTCAAAGGGCACCCGATTGTTTGTCTGAACACCTTGTTTATCTTGTGCATTAAGAACACTTGTGTTAGGGCATGAATTAACAATAAATAGGTTATATACAGTATAAAATACCACGTACTGTCCGCCCTCCCATGCCACCTTGGCATGACCTCTTGCCCCCCCATGTAAAATGTTCTAGAACCGCCACTGAGCCTACAAGATCTGAGTACTTCTACTTTTATTAAGTACAAGATCTGAGTACTTCTACTTTTACTCTAGTACAATATCTATACTTATACCACCCAGAGTTCCCGTTAGCCGGTAATTACCGGACTACGACCGGTAAAATATGCTGAAGACCGGCAAATCTGCTTAGCGCAATACCACATCAGTTGCGCAATTTGCGCCACTTATGTGACAGACAAAAGAGTATGTGACAGACAAGAATAGTCAATTCTAATGTCTAACACTTAATGTGGAGAAAGAGATGTCCTGTATGGGTTGATTGTGCGTTGATCTGTTGGTAACGCCTCGGGTTTCCGGTGGGCATGTAAACAAATGCATAATGCTGCGCTATACTTTGTGGCCTCACCCAGTTGCATAGCGACGCTTATTGTTTAGGAGTCTTTTAATAAGCAGGTAGTCATATCATTAGCTAGAACTAGCTGGATCCGATCGATATGGACATAAACGCGAGTGAAGTCTGATCTGACGGGAGAGAGAGATCAGCTGCTGCTGACAAGTCGACACGCAGCTCTGCATGATCACATGCAGCGGTGAGCGGACAAAACACACTCTTCAGGTTAGAATATCACACGTAGCTATTTTAATGACCTCTCAAACCACCTAAACTAGTTATTGATATGTTTAGTTTCACTGTCGGGTCACTCATTACTGACCCGCGAGATGCATGATACTGACGGGCTGTCAGGAGAGGGAGAGCGCTCCGTTTATTATTCCTGTGTTATTGTAAGTTACTGTTCACTTTTGAATAATGTAGTTAATCTAATATAATTAGTTTGTTTAATATCGAATCATATCAATTTGTTTTAAAGCACAATAAATAACAAAGAAGACCTTTGACCGGCACTTTTCTCATTTTGTCCGGAAGATTTAAACTTTAACGGACATGTTGACCTGCGAAAAAATATTCTAACGGGAACTCTGATACCACCTCTGTTTATAGCCTATGAAAAAAACTATTAGAAAACGAAGGCTAAAGCTAACGTTAGCAGATAGTGACAATGTATGCTAGCTAGCTAGCTCAACGATTGCGACAGAAAAACGTTTCAGTTCACATCACGCTCTGCCGCTCTGCTCTGAACACCTGAACGGCCCGTTCTAACAGCTGTTCACCAGCGGTGCAGTCTGTGCCACAGTGACTACTCTGCACAGTTAACGAACGCACCGTAGATAATGTAGCTGACCCTCATCCCGGAGCAGCAGAGTTCAGCCGGCCCGAGAGGCAGGAAGACTCGAGCACACAGCTCGCGCTTCATATATTAAAAAATAACACCATGCGCGTCATGATGGCACATAACAGCTCGCGACCGCAGATTATTACGGCGATTAGATAAAATGTAAATTATATTTGACGCAACTTTAGTTATATTTCCATGACTTTTCCAGGTCCTGGAATTTGCATTTTGAATTTCCATGACTTTTCCAGGTTTTCAATGACCGTACGAACCCTGAATCCTATTTATTATTCTTACTTGTTATTTTTCTGTTATTAACCTAACTAATAAAGTATTAAGCTGTGCCCTTTCTAAACTTATTTTTAGAGTTTTGTTTTGTTTGTTTTTTCGCTGTTGAGTTGCTGCTTTTTCCATCCACACCACTGTTGTGCAGCAAGCGCATAGTTGCCTTGTTTACACCAGGGAGAAGCTAATCTGCTAAAGCCGGCTAGCATTGTGGTCAGAACGACGGCTAGCTACTGAAATCTCTAGCAGGACACAGAGGATGCAGCGTAAACTGAAGAGAAGAAGGAGGAGAGCTGGGTCCAGATGTATGGAGAAAATTTGATATTGATATAAGCTGTGTCTCCCCCCTCTCATTATGGTCAACGTAGTATCACTGGCTAATAAGGGACATGCTAATGGCATTAGCTAGGAGTCAGACGCAAAATCTGGAGTGTACTTTAATGTGCTTTATAAAATCATGGCTGCAGCGGGACATACTGTATCCGACAATGTTTCCATCAATGGCTTCCGGCCTGTCTGGGCCAGCAACGATTGTACTGAGTCTTCATCATGTCTTCACCATGAGCCTGAGTCTTCATCATGTCTTCACCATGAGTCTGAGTCTTCATCATGTCTTCATCATGAGCCTGAGTCTTCATCATGTCTTCACCATGAGTCTGAGTCTTCATCATGTCTTCATCATGAGTATGAGTCTTCATCATGTCTTCACCGTGAGCCTGAGTCTTCATCATGTCTTCACCATGAGTCTGAGTCTTCACCATGAGTCTGAGTCTTCATCATGTCTTCATCATGAGCCTGAGTCTTCATCATGTCTTCACCATAAGCTTGAGTCGTCATCATGTCTTCATTATGAGCCTGAGTCTTCATCATGTCTTCATCATGAGCCTGAGTCCTCATCATGTCTTCACCGTGAGTCTGAGTCTTCATCATGTCTTCACCGTGAGTCTGAGTCTTCATCATGTCTTCACCATGAGCCTGAGTCTTCATCATGTCTTCACCATGAGTCTGAGTCTTCATCATGTCTTCATCATGAGCCTGAGTCTTCATCATGTCTTCACCGTGAGTCTGAGTCTTCATCATGTATTCACCATGAGCCTGAGTCTTCATCATGTCTTCACCGTGAGCCTGAGTCTTCATCATGTCTTCATCATGAGCCTGAGTCTTCACCATGAGTCTGAGTCTTCATCATGTCTTCACCGTGAGCCTGAGTCTTCATCATGTCTTCACCATGAGCCTGAGTCTTCACCATGAGTCTGAGTCTTCATCATGTCTTCACCATGAGCCTGAGTCTTCATCATGTCTTCACCATGAGTCTGAGTCTTCATCATGTCTTCATCATGAGTATGAGTCTTCATCATGTCTTCACCGTGAGCCTGAGTCTTCATCATGTCTTCACCATGAGTCTGAGTCTTCACCATGAGTCTGAGTCTTCATCATGTCTTCATCATGAGCCTGAGTCTTCATCATGTCTTCATCATGAGCCTGAGTCTTCATCATGTCTTCACCATAAGCTTGAGTCTTCATCATGTCTTCACCATGAGCCTGAGTCTTCATCATGTCTTCACCATGAGTCTGAGTCTTCATCATGTCTTCATCATGAGTATGAGTCTTCATCATGTCTTCACCGTGAGCCTGAGTCTTCACCATGAGTCTGAGTCTTCATCATGAGTCTTCATCATGTCTTCATCATGAGCCTGAGTCTTCATCATGTCTTTACCATAAGCTTGAGTCTTCATCATGTCTTCATCATGAGCCTGAGTCTTCATCATGTCTTCACCATGAGTCTGAGTCTTCATCATGTCTTCACCGTGAGTCTGAGTCTTCATCATGTCTTCACCGTGAGTCTGAGTCTTCATCATGTCTTCACCGTGAGTCTGAGTCTTCATCATGTCTTCACCATGAGCCTGAGTCTTCATCATGTCTTCATCATGAGCCTGAGTCTTCATCATGTCTTCACCATAAGCTTGAGTCTTCATCATGTCTTCACCATGAGCCTGAGTCTTCATCATGTCTTCATCATGAGCCTGAGTCTTCATCATGTCTTCACCATGAGTCTGAGTCTTCATCAAGTTTTTATTTTGATTCTTGGTATTATACAACCTAATTTACCCCTGGGATTCATAAAATATTTTTGATTTGATTTTGTATTTCCTGCATAGTGATTCAAATGTGAGCAGTCAAACTAATTACAATTAATGAATGTAATAGTTACTAACTATTACATTACATTGCATTTAGCTGACGCTTTTATCCAAAGCGACTTACAATAAGTGCATTCGACCAAGAAGATACAAACTTGAAGAAAATAATAATAATTAATAATTATATAATAATAATATTTTATAATAATAATAATCAGTGTCTGCTGACTTATCACTACCAATCCATTTGATTTGATATCGACATGTCTCATGTCTCATCTCTCAGTCATCTTTAAGTATTCTCATATTTAATTGATGTATTTGTTGCCTCTGTGTATACTGCCTGCTTCATAGAGCAGATCACTGAACCAGTGTGTAATATATTAAAGGCTCCCAGGTTCTACATCTAAAGATACAAAATTCTGATTTGTACCGGTGTTGTCATTTAAGGGCACATAGCATGTGGAGTTATTTAAAGACTCTTATTCTGGATTCATGTCAGTTACAGACTCTATATCACACTCCAGAATAATCTATATTTTGGCACTGCAGGAAATGCAGCTTTGACTCAATTTGTCAAAAACGTTTACCTTGTTGCCGTTGCTGAAGAGTAATAACTGATATCTGACATCACTCTCATATATAATCCTCAGCTGCATGCAGCAAGTTGTCGCCTATTTTCTTGATAACGAAAAAAAAGGCTTCTGGGGAAATATTGGATGAGGCTGATCGGAGGACAGCATGTTCACTATGAGAGTCTTTGATGTTAGCAATAATGTGCACATTATCCCGCTTATTATTTGGCTACCTTAAAAAATAACTTAACACACAATATTGATTTAAAAATGGTCGTATTGCTTTATGTTAGCTAAGATATAAAATAGTCTGTTTCACTGCGTACCAACGGCTGGAACTGTGTCAACAGCAACGTTACTTAAAATGACAGCAGCACTTATCGGGGGTATCTGTAACTGTCAAAGTCTGTTCACAGTTTATTTTCCTTTAAACTCTTAAAACACTGCCAGAGACAGTGGCAGTGGCATCTTTCCTTCTCTTGTTTGTTGTCCACAGCTGAGGTCAAATTTACTGGACTTTACTGCCGATTGATATGACTGCACATAGTCCTTTGAACAGAGCGTCATCCTTAGCAACGGTCATGTTATCCTTAGCAACAGTCTTTTTATTTTTTCTTGAGGTTGAGAGCAAGTCTTGCTGCACATTCCTCAACCTTGTGTTAGTTTATTCTTCCTATATGTCTTCATGGAATAACTGATTATAACCATTGTAGGTTAAGACTGCAACTTACACTTCAAGTGTCATGACTTATTAAACAAGCAGAACACTACTATGTTAAGGACAGAAGCACAACAACCTGTTTAAGTCCCTTTCCCTTGGCTGTGTATCAGTTGTATTTAAACCATACGAAATCAATTGAATCAAATTGCCGAAGGCAACTGATTTAATTCGAAAACCAACCAAACCAATTAGGGATTAAACCAGCCAACGTTTTCAACAATTACAGTACAATTTGTTTTGCTCTAAAATATTTCTCAGACTAAATACTAATCATGTCAGTGAAGTGCTGGAAAAAGAGGAGACAGGTGCTCTCAGGGGGATTTTGAGAGCATGTGTTGGTGAGCTGATGGGACTCTAGCTCAACAGGGAGATGATAATGTGAAGTACATCGTAACAAGTCGAGTTTTCAGCCTCGAAGACAAGAAGTAAGTCTTCCGTCAGTGAAGGAAGGTCCTTCAAAGTTGAGCCGGCAGGGAGGAACACTTCATAATAATAAACAGAACAGACAGGACAGCAGCAGCTCTGGGATTAGAGTTCCATTAACTGTGCTTACAACACAGGGTGGTAATGCTGTGAGAGACTGAATCATTGTGAGTCAATATTCCCACAGCCAATAACAGTGATGTTAGAGCAGCGATATTCACATACAGTGATGACCTTTAAAACCATGAGAGAGCTTCTGCTCCATATCTCCAGATGTTTGCATAAAAAAGAGATTTTGCGTTCTTTCTTTTTAAGGCGGATCTTGCCAGATGGTTGAAACATAAAAAAAAAAAAAAAAAAGCTTCACAAGAGTGGTAGAGATACAGAAATTAAGTTATCAAAAGCAAAAAAGCAAACAAGAAAAAGCTTTTTTTGTGACCAAAACAATACATTTCCTTTTCACTGACATGACTCGTGCATTGACCTTCAGCTCATTTCTGGAACACAATCAAACAACTTTTCTTCTGAACCAAATGTTTCTCTGCCATACAGTCATCTATTGGATCTGTTTTTTTTGTTTGTTTCAACTGTCAAACTAATGCTCACTGTCATAAAGACAAAGATCACCTCAAACACAAAAAACACACGCCTACAAACTCCTTCATGCAAGCAATCAGTTAATAATAGTAGAAACCAACCGTACAAACCAATCAAAATATGTCACAATACGGGTCAGATAACTGTTGGTAATGATGCAAGAGGGCGAAAAAAACACTGAATAAAATAAAAAAAACATGCTAAACAACCAAACTGAACACTAGAGGGGTAGTATTTTACTAAGAAGGGGACCATCATTTACAAAAGGAACATTGGACTGTATTGAAAAAAAAGTACAACTTTACATTGAGACCATTAACCATTAGGACAATGTGTATAGGTATTAGATGTAATGAGAAGAAGGGTCAATTTCTCACAGAGTTCTTTCAAGGGTGCAGGTTTAAGGCTCTGCTGCAATGGCTTCACTTTTCTGAGCTAGAGGTTGTTGCTTCGCTGTCTGCATGAATCCCAAAATGTTAGAATGCATGGACAAAGACATGTAACCATGTTACAAAGTCTGCAAGCTTTAGATTCCAACCAGAGATCTTCTGGTTGTCCAAACATTGGGGTTGAAGATAAAGCATGACCAGGGTTTTGCAGTAAAGGCCTCAAAATATAAACTTTTTATATTTTCATGGTGTTGTGTAGGTTTTGATTCAACTCTTTGTTAATTTCTAAGGCTGCAGTTTGAGTTACAGTGTATTGCATTAGATTGTGCAGCAGTTCATGTTCATGCTTGGGGAGTAACAGATGACATGTAACAGGATAATGTAATCAGGAAACAAAAAAGGTAACTATTTCCATACGGTTACAAAGAAAATATGGTTAAACAGGTTATTCCTACTTTATACATGTTAGAATAAAGAAATATATGAAACGCCTCCATTGGACTCCTATGTTAACTTCTGTAACACTGGGACATCACTACTGTAAGTAAAACTCCATCACCTTGTGCGTGATTATCCCGGACTGGGACAATAAGTCAGGCCGGGAATTATACACCCAGCCGGGCCACTACCAGTTTTCTTTTGTGCCATTTTCCTGGATTTATTTGTCAATATTTACAGCGTTGCTGCCCATAGTGATAGCCCTAAACTTTAAATCTACTACCCCAGAATAAACATATGGACATGGGTTACTATTTAAAATAATGTGCAAATCTATTTAGGAACCTGTCCATGTGAACATATTTTAAGTGGAGGTGGACCTCAAATCCTCTAGGGGGCTCCGGGGGCATGCTCCCCCGGTAAGGTTTTTGTTTTTTAAATGTTGGACTTAAATGCATCAATGTGGTGCATTTTGAGGGGGAAATAAAGAGACTACACCCATATGAAACAGAACTGTATACTTTTAAATAATCATAAAATCATAAGTACATGGCCATAACCAATAACATACCATATCCAATATGAAAAAACATTGAAACTTGTTTATTTATTTGTTTTTGGTTCATTTATAGCTGTGAGTGTGTCTGGGCTCCTGAATCCGCCTCACCTGTCTCCCCCCTCTCCCTCTGCTCCTCTTTGAGGCAGCAGCAAAGACTAGTTTTAGCTCTCAACAAGTTTTTAAAGTTTATCTTGCCTTTTTTTACCTAGTTAATTTTTTTTTTTTATTATTCATGCATATTTTACTAACCACTACCCCTTCAAATGGAAATATGTGTTTACATAAATGGTGACCAAACCGTTTGAGACCCACAGAGAACTTAGACTAAGTTAACTATCTAAACACTCAAGAGTCCTTTACCTCACCTGAGCTGTAGTTATCAGCCTCTCAGTCTGACAGCAGAGGACTTGTTGACAGCTCATGATAGGGCTGCACGATATTGAAAAAAACTGACATTGCTGCATACACTCTGGTGGCTACCAATAGCAGCTAACTTTTGTGCTCCGATTTTTACATAAAAATGGAATTATGGATTATAAACAATTGCTTCAAAGCCACAGATACATTATTAACCTATGGATCAACCGATTCAGCCGCGTTTTTTCTCGTTTTAATGCCATTGAACACGTCTTTTGATCAGATTGACAGCTACGGTGAGACGATCTCCCGTAAAAGCTCCGTAAAGGGTGTTGTGATGTCTGTGTTTGCTTCCCCTGTCGCGAGATCGGATCGCTTAGTGATGATACTATACTTAAATAATCTGTGGAGTCTCAGCTTTAATCGGATATATTGTATGTGCAGTTTCGACAAGTAATAAGGGTATCTTTATTTTGAATTCTGTGCTAAAGTGCGTTAGCATTTAAAAAAAAAGAAAGAATAAAACCGCACGTCCCTGCGGTGTGAATATCGCGCATGCGCATATAGCGGTTATCGCCATGACACGATATATCGTTCAGCCCTAGCTCATGATATCCGTTAGCGCAGCTAGCTAGCACCAGATGCTAACAACAACAATACACGTAACCGGTGCGCGCGCTTTCTCTCTCTCTCGCTCGATCCACACATACACACCCTCCCGAGCTTGAATGACACACAGAGACCAATCGAGGGCATTAGTATGATCTGTATGAAAGTGGCCATGTCAGCAGGCCACTTCATGTAGACAGCCAGTCACCCTCTGTGAGGCAGAGTCAGACCCACATTTGCGCAGCGTTGCGTTCACAATACATTAAAAAAAAAATCCTCAGGCCAGCAGGCCACTTAACAGGCCAGTCCAGGGGAAACCTCCCGGTCCTCCCGATGGCCAGTCCGGGCCTGGGCTAAGGGGTGAGACGTTTCAGACACATCTCTAAGCGGTTGCCCAATCAAAACAGAGCTGGCCAGCTAACCAATCAGAGCAGACTGGGCTCTGGTTTCAGACAGAGGGTGAAAAGAGGTGCTGCAGCACAGGCAGTGTGAGAAAAATAAAGAGCTTTTTGAACATATAAGTAAAATATACTGCATATTAAAGCAAACGATTGTAAAGGTAAAAGTATGAGCATAATAAATAAAGTGTAATGTAAACATTTACATTATTATTATGATTATTTAATATATAAAGACTATATATTATTGAATTACAAGATTAGATATACTTTAGTTGATCTAAAATATTGATGTGTTCAAATGCTCTTCAAAACACAACTGCAAGTCCATGAAACTTGTCTTTCTGTATTTGTGAATGAAGCGCCATCTCCTGGTTAAAACCTGAAATTGAAAATCTGGCAACGCCCTCTTGGAAAATAGTGGGAGGGCTTAACATTCCTCGATACTGGTCTTAGGCAGGTTGTAGGCAGGAAGCTGTAAGCTGGAGTCTGAAATGAGGTGCTATATCTGTACATTGTGTTCCTGCCAGGACATTGCGTCTGTTTAAACATGACTCACTCTACAAACAGGGTCATTATGATCAGTGTGAAACGGTTCATCACAGCTACATGTATTGTTCTGTTAGTGTCAGTTTCCAGTTATTGAGCATGTGACTGATGAAGCTGAGAAGCCAGAGCTGCAGTGTTATCCAGGTACGGGCCAGACAGTTGGACCACATGACCTCATAATAAAGGAGAGAAGAGAGAGAGAGGGAGTCAATGTGTTTGGAAGAGATAACGAGACGGACCTGGACAGATGCAGTACAACAAGGAAATCATTTTTTTAAAGAAAATGAGAAAGAGAGAGACAGACAGAGACTAATTTAGAGTCACAGGGTAATTTGTTTTCAGTTGTTGTTATGGTGTTTCTGTGTTATGTTGAATATTTGACCTTCAACAAGATAAGCAATAACTAATTCCTCTCCACCTGCCTCTCTCAAACACCCACATGTTTGTTCTGGTACACTTGAAATGCTCCTCATTGAGAACACACAATATCAATGTGCTTTTGGAAAATCAAACCTGCTGTGATTGGGTTTCAATTGTGCTCATGTGTTTTAATTGCTCAAGTGTTTTTTGTCCCTGCTTATGCTCATGTTTCTTTCTCATTTGATAATGCGCTGTTGTTGTGCTCATGTGTTTTTCTGTGCTGCTGTGCTCTTGTATGTCAAAAAAGATACATTTGAAAGCATTTAGTTAAATCTGGCTCATTTACATAATTGACCCAATTGCTGTTGTTTAATAATATGCCCATGTTTAATGTGTGTCCCTTCCCAAATAAGTAGATACAAAACATACTATAAATGGACAGTTTTAATCAAATTGACAGTCCACTAACCAGAGCTGTTTGGTTTGGTATTAGCTAATTAGTTCAACTACCACATAACATGTGTTTAATGATTTTGCACTGAACACAAATATAAACGCAACACTTTTGTTTTTGCTCCCATTTTTCATGAGCTGAAATCAAAGATCATTGAAGAGGAGTGGACCAACATTCCACAGACCACAACCTGATCAACTCTATGTGAAGGAGATGTGTTGCACTGTGTGAGGCAAATGGTGGTCACACCAGAAGACACTGGTTTTCTGACCCCCCCGATAAATGAATGTCTCTTTTCAAGATAAAACTGCACATTTTGGAATGGCCTTCTCAGACCCGGCGTCATGGGTGGGCCCCATGGGGCCGGGCCGGCCCATCCAGGATTTGGGCCTGCCCATCCAGGATTTGGGCCCGCCCATCCAGGATTTGGGCCCGCTGTTTTAATCAGGGCTGAATACCACATTTTTATTGTTTTATTATTATGTTTATTGTTGTTATTTGTAGGGCTTTGTCCTAATATTTATTTTTGTATTAGTTTAATATCATTTTTTTATTTTGCTAGGAAATTCTGAATGAAAGGCTGCGCGCAAGACTGGTTTTTCGCTGGGTTGAGTCGTGTGGGTTTTTGAGTGAGATGCGGCACAGCAGCCTGTCAGTTAGTTTACTCTTGCTAGTGGTTCACAAAAGGAATATGGCAACTCAGCGCCAGATGCAGGCACATTCGAAGAAATCAGTTAGGCCTACGTTACCAACGAGCTAGCAAGTCAGCTGGCAATCAATTATATTTTGAAGAGAAATTGACTCTCAAGCCGGCTCTCTCACAAACTCCTGCTCTGTGCGCAAGCAGACCGCTGCACAGGCTCTCTGCCTCGCTCAATCTCTCTCTCTCTCCCTTTCTCTCCATCGCTCAACCTCACTCCAGCTCTCCACCCTGTGTGCGCTCAAGTTTGCCTGCGTGCTTACCCAAGTTGGCACAGCGTTACAAATGTGCCACAAAACCAACCAATGGATACATAAGACCGTCAACAGCCTTATGGCAACCTAAAATCCCTCTCTTTCAACAATTCACGAGCGCCTCCCTCCTCCCCCCCCGTTGACAAATCGTGAGCATCTAACAGCCCCCCCCCCGTTGACAATTCAGATTTCCGGGGAAATGTAAGTGTCGTGGTGGGCTCGCCCTGGTAAATCAAATGCCTGCCCAGAGATGTATGTCTGCCGCCGGGTCTGGGCCTTCTAAAGGCACACCTGTGAGGTGGATGGATTATCTCTGCAAAGGAGAAGTGCTCACTAACAAATATTTAGACACATTTGTGTACAGTATTTGTGTTCACAAGTCTCATGAAAGTGGGAGCAAAAAGTGTTGCATTTATATTTTTGTTCAGTGTATGTCAAATGCTTTTAAACCCTCATACACACAGACAGAATACAGAATTATCGCTTGAGGTAATCGCTGTAGAAAAATGATAAACTGAAATCCATGTATTGCACACAGACACACACACATGCTTGATGCATAACTGTATAGTGGACACGTGGACACACACACACACACACACACACACACACACACACACACACACACACACACACACACACACACACACACACACACACACACACACACACACACACACACACACACACACACACACACACACACACACACACACACACACACACACACACACACACACACACACACACACACACACACACACACACACACACACACCAGTCCTACAGCAGTCCTACAGCACAGACAAATCCACATGGAAATTCCAAAACAAACATACTTGATAAACTAAACAAACT
This sequence comes from Pogonophryne albipinna, assembly GCA_028583405.1. Classification (NCBI taxonomy): domain Eukaryota; kingdom Metazoa; phylum Chordata; class Actinopteri; order Perciformes; family Artedidraconidae; genus Pogonophryne; species Pogonophryne albipinna. The sequence goes on from CM053248.1 coordinate 8,390,808, forward strand.
TGGACAGAAAACCTCCATCAGCGCTGCCGACACATTATGTTACGTTGCTGTCGCCGCAGTTCCAGCCGTTGCTACGCAGTGAACCCTTTATTTCTTAGCTGAAGACCTACAATCATTTATTAATCAATAAAATGTTATTTAATGAATATGTAGCTATGTGATAAGCGGGATAATGTCCAGCTAGGCAGTCTTTAAAGCCCCTGTCACACTGTCCCGAAATTGACACCAGATGGACACACGAATATGGAATATGTGAATTTCGCACGAAGATGGCCCGAACTTGGTCAACAGCCAAGCAACAGCCGAAGCAAGTACGATGCCTACAGAAGGCCACACGATGGCACCCGAACCACACACGAAAATATGGTCGTAGACTTTACTGATGATTTAGAATGTATCCAGACTCAACGTAAGAGCTTGTGCCTCTTCGGGGGGTGCTAACATTTAAACATACACTTATTAATTAGGTTGTGAACACTTTATAAATCATTAATAAGCTTTTATAAGGCATGAGATAAACAGGGCAACTGTGACCGGTTGCTTGCCAAATAGTGAGCCAACATTTATCTGTACTGCTAAGCCTTGGCGACTTAGCTTACTTCGTCTCCTTCATCAGCCAGCATCCTTGGTATCTGATGCTCACTGAGTTGATTCTCGCTAAGTAGCCAATATAAGGCTTAGTCATCTTTCCAAATAGTCAGCCTGTGTTGATGTATGAAAAGTATGTTAGAACTGGTTTATAAATGGTTTATAAAAGTGTTTACAACCTAATTCATAACCTAATTATGAACCCTTTATGAATCCTTTATAGTCTTATTGTAAAGTGGTACCGTTTATTCTTTACTTTCTCCGTCTTTATATGTAGATTAGAAGATATTACTTATCTCTGTCATGTTGTTTCCATAGCAACAACAACTTCCTGTCAACAGCGTCAACTCGCCTTCAAAATAAAAGCATCTAAATAAAACAGGAAGTTAACCTAAATTACATTTAAGACATACAACTGCAACGAAAGTAACAAAAACAAAGTAATATCCTTTTCAGTTTCACAGAACACAAATTGGGTTATTTACATAATATGTTTACATGATTTTGTAGTGCAATAAATGCAATCTCGATGTCATCGTACTATAATACGATGGCTACACGACGGCATTGCGAGGGCTTCACATAGTCGTGTTGCCTTCCTAAGACAATCGGGCAGCTTCTTGTTTCCTTCGTATTGTCTTCGTGAGGCGAAAAATGCCCGATGGCAAGACGAAGATGACATGATTTGACAAGGTGCCCTCACGAGTGCCTTACGAAAGGGCAAAATGGACACACAAATTCAACACGAAAATGAACCTTCGCAGGTCCTTCGGCATTTCTTGGCATGCCAAAGATGTTGTCACCGCTCAGGAAGTTGCTGCCGGAGCCTGAGAATCTCCACCGGCGTTCATACGATGGATTAAGATGCCCTCACGAATGGCCCGATGTTGTAACGATCAGAGCCGAATTTGAACATTTCCTTTATCGTGTGTCCATCTGGTGTCAATTCTGGGACAGTGTGACAGGGGCTTAATGAAAGAAGAACACAGGCAGTACCACTGTACTTTACTTCCACTCTAATGCTTCAGAAAGATAAACCCACAGCCACCAATGGCAACAAGTGCACATCCAACATTTTGATAGGGTCACAGTTTTGTTACACTGTCAGACAACTTAAAAAGGTGGTTTAAATGGGGAATCTGTTACAGGAAAACACACAGGGTGGGGACAGATACCCGATTAAGGTGCTGCTGGCTGCCAGCAAGAAAACAGTTACCAGAGCATGGTACAAAGCAGACCCACCTACAAAGGAGCAATGGCTGGGAGTAGTACAGCAAATATTTGATATGGAGAGATTCACACACATATTGAGGGTCCAGGAGGGGACATTTGAGTCCAAATGGGAAGAATGGGTTGAATATAAAAGAAAAATGAACGACACCACAAATTGAGAGTTGGAACCAGACCATGATGTTGCATTACACATAGGATAGAAAGCTTCCATGTCACTGTTGTTGTTTGCTTGTTTTTTTTATTATTTGTACTTTCTTCTTTTTTCAATGGGTCTTTTATTCAATTGTATACTGAACTATATGTGGTTTTGTATGTTTATAAAAATGTCAATATAAAAAAGGTGGTTTAAAGTCAGAACAGTCCCTTAAAAACGATTCATCCAAAGCAGAATTTAACTTACCAGAACACTCTTACCGTCTCTTCTCCAGAGACTGGTAGTCCAACATTTCTTTAGCTGTTACATCTAATTTCTTTGTTAAAGGAAAAATCGAATTCAGAACCACTCCAACCACTGGTGAAAATGTGCTTTCATTTCTGGGGTCGCTTTGTTGTTTGATGGTTTATTTTCCTTAAGGCAAAGTGGGCTCCACACCAAGTACATTACAGCCTTTCATCACAAAATAACACCTGAGAAGCTTTGAACAACACAGAGTGATGAAGCACAATTCATGTAAAAGCAGCTTGAGGATATACTTTGAAACAATAATCTTATTTAAATAACGTCATTATATCTAAGGCAGTTCTTTGATTAGTGTAGCAGCATCGTCCTGGATGAAAAACACAATTATCTTTCAGAGCGGAGACAAAAAGTCCTCTTGTGTTGTGGTAATTTCTCTGACACTCTTTGCAAAAAAAATTTTTCAACGAGATTTAGAATAGACTTTTAATTTCTCAACCTGCAAATAGAGATTTTTCAGATGTTCATCTTTGAATTAAATTAATGTGTTCTTTCATGTCAAATGTACCAGCCATATTTTTCATGCTGACATGAATAAGCTACTACAATATTTATGTTTCTTTAACAACATCACAAATGTTGGTTTGCTCCCAACAACAATTTCTCCTTTCTGCTTGAAAATGTGGCAATGAGAGTTATTTTTTCAGAACATAAGTGTAGACCAAGAAACCATCCCTCAGACCGACAAGTTGGGACCGGTTCCATTCAAACTTGAAGACAAGCCACAAAAACGATGCTCGAAAACATTCTCAGTGGCGTTCTCAAAGAAAGATCAAATTAAAACTTTGAAGGCCCGACCTGATGCTGGACCACATTTACTCCCCAGAAAGGAGTAAGAAGAAGTGCTTTTGCATTGTTCAGCTCATCTATAGATAATTGTCCCTTTTTCTTGTGAATGACAGAACATGAGTCACTTTTGTTTTCTTGCAATAATAATAAACAGCTACACTTCATAAAGAAGGACTTCAAAAGCAGATTGGATCAATAGTAAACACGTCTGAAAGCAGACAAGGATGTAAAAGGGAAACAGGGATCATCCAATTCTGGTTTGGACTCTCCAAATCAACCCAGCGTTAAAGCAGTCTACAGTGAGTGCTCAGGGACAGTAGCATTTATAAAGCTACATTCACCAGAATCAGTTGAATGGGTCACAAGGGTAAAATCAATTTATGCTGTGAGTTCAAGTTTGCTCATCTTTGGCATTCAAATTTGCGTCATTTACCAAAAATAGTCTGGACCATGCTAAACTTGGAGAAAATAAAGAGCTAATAAGTCCAAAATAGTTGAAGCTATGACATTAGCTTTTTAGCCCCATTATATCTTACTTAGCAACATTCTGCTAAATTAGAAACAACACCAAACAAAGCTTTCCTTTGTATCTCTCTTGCTAGTAATGTAACGAACCAAAACCAAAGGTAAAGATTCAAATGCATAATAGTCAGATTCACTATAGCTAGACTCTAGCTATAGTGAATCTGACTATTATGCCTTTGAATCTGAGGCTAGAGCTAGAGCAGTTAGAGCAGTGGTTCTCAACTGGTCAGGCCTCGGGACCCACTTTTTTCTTTGTCAATAAATCGCGACCCGAAATTTTGAACCACTGAAATCTATTCAACAAAAAATCGTGCTGTAATATACGATTTTCAGCATACATTATTAATTCAAGTGAAATACAGTGCATATATCCCTTCACAGAACTAAAGTATGCTTTTAAATAAGGTTTAATGAGATGATGGAATCAAAGCTGAACTCTAACATAAAAAGGCCCACATGCTGAAAGCCCAACCCCAGAAGAGGGGTCTGGGGGAATTCTCCCCCTGAAGATTTTTAGAAAGACTACCATATAAACTACGTATTCTGGTACACTCTGAGAAGAAAATAAATAAATCTATTACTACCCGACATATTAATAATATGTTATACCATTGTTTGTAGTTATTTTTTTAATTATAATTATTTTATATATATATTTAAATATATTTTTTTCTTCATTCACTCATTTGCGACCCACTTTTTCTAGCTCAGTTGAGAACCACTGAGCTAGAGCATAGTTTGGCAATGGAAATCCTTAGTGCCAGGCTCCACCAACAATGGAACATAATTATACCTTAAACATAAAATTGTGCAAGAGAAAACCAAAATACAATTTAAATAGTACAAGTTAATGGTAAAATAAATAACCTATATACATACTGTACAATGGAATATCACATTACATTTAATTTAGCGAACGCTTTATCCCAAGTGACTTACAATTCAACCATTTTGAACCCAATTCAAAAGCAATAGTCCTGCAGATGCATTAGCCATCTACTGTATAAGCCAAACCAGATAAAGTGCTACTGCATTAGCTTCAATTAAGCCAAAGGGCTACGTAGAGAACAGAGATTTTATTTATAATTTTTTTTTATTGGCCAAGGCCCAGTAGAAACAGGTGGGTTTTCAGTTTGTGGCAAAATATATGTAGACTTCCTGCTGTCCTGACATCAATGGAGAGCTCCTACCATCATTTAGCAGCCAGGATAACAAACAGGTGTGTTTTAGTTTAGGGGTACCTCAGTCCCACTCACAGTAGGGGAGTAGCGAGGGAGTGGTGTTTACCTGGACCTGGATTAAATATAATAATATATAGATGAAGCGGCATCATATCTTTGTTGAGGCCAATTGAGACAAAATCACTTACAGACCTAATTTCCCATGCATTATTGAGGATTCTGACAACAGCAGGGTTCTATCGCTGATACACACAACGACACACACTGTTAGCTTCGTCCCCGTTGACTTCTCCATTCCCACTCCACATTAGCTCTCCGTTGCCTCCACAGGTTGCCTATAAATCATTGCCATGCAGGCCAACAGGCAGTAATAGAGACAGATAGTCTCTCTTAAGAGTGCATTAATGAACTGTTGTTCCTGGAACAGCCGATGGACAGATCGATACCGCATTGTTTTCTGCTCCACAATCATGGCACGCCCGAGATCAGTTCATTATCAGTCTAGGTAGGCAATTAATAACAGGGCAATTTACGGCACAGACGATTAATTAAATAACGATTTCATAGATCCTAAAGAATGGTTGTTTCTGCCTCTATTCAGTTGACTGGAGGAGAGCTGGCTCTGCTTTAACTTCCCTCTAGAGGCTGTGACTGTCTGCATATTGCTGTAGTTATTCTCCCATTTCAGCTTTCTTTGAAGCAAACCTTTATAAATCTACCATATTTGAAGATGGTGCAAGATATTTGAAGTCTCCCTAAAAAAATGTTAAACCCATATACTAGACTATAGGGCCTATAGTCTAATACAGGGGTACTCAAATACAAATCTTAAAGGTCCAAAATAAATGTTTCAATAAGACAAAGGTCCGTTTGTTACGGTCATTCAAACTTTTAAACAATTGCAACAAGATTCTTAACACGAGGTTGCAAAAACAAAAATAATCTGTATGCAGCAGTTTTCATTGTTATTGTGTCTGTGCTTGAGTCGCAGTGTAAGAGCTGCAGTTATGAATAAAGGCAGCTGCACCCTCTTTCATTCAGCATTCCCATTATTGCTTTATAAATGTCTTGCCCCCTTGTGTGTCCACTGAGGTTCGTCAGGCCCAACACATCTTCAACAAACTCCCCCTTTGCCTCATCATAAAAACTCAAAAACACCAGCAACTGAGCATTGTCAGTGGTGTCAGTGGACTCACCCACAGCTAAGGAGATTCACTGTGCATTTTTATTCCATCACAAAGCTGATTAATCAAATCACCAGCCAGTATTTATGTTCTTCTGGTTGCTGTGGAATCTGAGAGGGGGATTTGCTTGATTTGACCTGTTATTTCCTCTTTATGTTTGCCTTCAAACATGGTCTCCATCACTTCAGTCATGCATTCTTTTATACTTCAGTTATTATCCAGTGGAAAGTCCTTACCTACTGGCCTAGTTCAATCAAAGTGGTTACTTTTTTTTGGCTGGGCAGTGTAGTTTTACACACCGTCTTATTTGACTTTCTCAGGACTTAAAACAGTTTTTTGGGGGCAGACCCCCTCAAAGAAAAAAATATATTTACACACGTAAGGTCATCATCTTAATAGTTTTGTATGCTCATCCGTGAGCAGAGCATCAAGTTGACATGTCTATTACAGCTGAATGCGGCGATTACCATTCTGTTCAGCAAAACGCCTCACAAACGTATTAAGATCAACAGCTTTAGTGTGTTTTGATTCAATGCTGAGTACAGCCAAACTGACAGTCTCTTCTCTGTCAGTGTAGACCGCAAATACCTCATTCCTTCAGTACTTGGGTCCGAATGCTTCTCGTTTTGCGCCGTCCCCAAATGAAATCGCCCGGACCGGGGGGAGATGACCATGCACATGACGTGCATCTTGTGCTGCATTCACTTGCACTCGGACATTAGAGATTTTCTCTCATAAATGTCCGATGAGCGACAACTTTTCTTTCAAAACAAAGCTGCCAACTGGGGTGGCAGCTGGGGTGGCAAGGCCTATTTTTAGGGTGTCAGTTGCCACCCCATGCCACCCCGGTAGGTGAAACTAGGCTACGAGCTACAGTACAGATGCAACTAGATGAGCTGTTAACTCTCGCTCTGAATTCTTTTTTTTATAAACTCTCGCTCTGACTCAGACAGGTTGAAAGAGACGAGACACACATTTTTCCCACCCGCATTCCGCGAAGACCCACCCTACTGTGCCTCTGATTCGCAGATTGTTGGGAAAAAAAACGCTGACGGGATGCTGAATGTGATTGGACCAATGTGTTGACAGACACACACAGACAGTGGAACAGGACATGCAGAGCGCTGTTTGCAGTTTATGGACATAGCGGATCATTTTGACTCGTTGCGTTGTGGCGATGTCTCGCAGATAACACAGATAATACATATGAAAAGTATAATTTGCTCAGAGTCCAGAGACAGTTGTGGTTCGGTCCGGATCGGAGTCCGGACTTTGAGGATGCCTGGTCTAATATATGGGTTTAATGGTTTTTTAAATATCAATGGGGATAAATTATTAAAAACATACTTATTTAATGGTTATGAACACGCATTTATGTATCTCATTTCCTACCAACCCACAAAATGTGAAATAAGACAAACACAGTCAGTTTTTCATGGGCTGTGTCAGTCAGATTCAACAAGCCTGTTAACATCAAAGTAAGTACCTTCAAAATACAATCCTAATACAAAAAAAAATAGAAAAATGTTTCAGAGGAAATCCAAAATACATGTTTTTTGAAAACTTTCCAAAAAGGGTAATTTTCCTTTGAAAAATGACATGTTGTGAAGATTTTGTAATTTTTGTAATATGAGAATGAAAGAATGGAATTTAAAGTCAGTAAGATATATAGACTTTTACAAAAAGTTTACCTTGTTTACCAACAAAAAGTTATCTTGTAGAAAATGAGGCTTGTAAAACACTGCAATCATTTAACTTTTATACACATTACTTGATGTTTTCAGTAGGGGGTTACACAACATAAGCAATTATAAACAGTTTGCTAGTTTTTTTTTAACCTGTTAAGCAGGGTTGCCAACTTTGGATACCTGGCTGGAGTGAGATTTTGATATCATGGGTTTAATTACACATATGCGCACTAAATGACTGCTATCGTGTCAGCAGCGGGACCTTAGCATATATATAGGATATATATACAATATATACAAATACACAATATTGGACACAGACTATAAAGAACACACAGTTTCATTCACTAATGAAAGTCAAACACATGTTTGTTTCCACTGTTTTATTGTGTGCCTGTCGCGATAAGCAATGAATTGACTTATGGTGCGATAAATAAAAATGAACTCGATAAATTACCATTTACATGAGGATGTGACTAGCAGTTTGAAAGGATGTACTTGAATTATTATTATATATTATCATTATGTCAGTGGTCTAAAATGGTCATACAATGGTGGCGACAATATTATCCTTTATCGCAATAATTTCCGGGAAAATGTATCCAACAAAATTAATTATCGTGAGAGGCCTATACATGAAACACACACACACAGACAAATCTACAGACTTACTCCAAACTGCCAAATATTAATTAACACACTCTCACTCTCATATACTCTTTGACTCTATTTTGGCCTAGTAGAACAATAAGCAGCAGACTTTTACTTTTTATCATTTCTACTGGATCTTAGATCTGCGCATGCTCAATACGGGTCGGGGATTGACCAACCGGCTCCCACTGCTCTGCTGTCTGGGAGCGGATCGACAGCTTGAGCAGCTGTCAACTCAACATTGTAAATAACCAACCAAAAACGGTTCATCTTGTTTTTGGCGTGAGAATAGTTTGGGCAGCGTGAGAGCGTGAGATTGAGAGTGAACGCGTGAGAGCGTGAGATTGAGAGTGAACGCGTGTGTCACACGCCAGATGCGTGAGAGTTGGCTGTTAAGCCCTGAGCCTGTTTTTCAGGTCTCAGGCTCGAAAATGACATTCCCAGAACAAATGACCATATCTTCCCTTCTAAAAGGGTTAAATTAATAATCTTTGTTCTCAAAACAAAGTTACATCTGTGAGTTGGATGAAGACGTGTCAGAATCAATATAGATGTTTTTATGTAAATTCAGATTGAACACAGTAAAACAATGTAAGGCGAGACACGCCAGGCAAAAACATCGTTTTTCAAGTACTGGTCAATTTTGAGATGTTGCGCTATTTTGATTCTATAACATTTCTTTCAGGCTTTTGGAAGGAAAACGTACAAAATACACATTTAAGTGTTTATTTTACTATAGTTTGTCTATTTGCGTCTGTAGATTTCTCCTAAATTCACCAAAAGTTAGCATTCTAACGTAACATAAAGTACCGCGACCGCTGTGTGCACCATGTCAACAGAGATATCGTTGGAAAGCTGTGTCTCTCCTGCACAATCTCATTGGATCCAAATATGGTCATTTCCTTTGCATCAGCAACCAATCGTGAAAGCACAAAGGGGTCTTAAACCAAGAAACGAAATCTCATTGGCTGGTGTCAATTTCTGACAACGTGATTCGTTCAGATGCGTCACGTGGTGTGCTAAAACACTTCCTGGTTAGCTTTCCTCTAGAAATTGAAATCTCAAAATGGCAAAAGAACGGCGAAAAAAACGTTCACAGAGAAGACGACAACAATTGTCACTTGCACGAAGCAAAGTTATCCATCCATCCATCCATCCATCTTCTCCCGATTATCCGTGGTCGGGTCGCGGGGGTAGCAGTTCCAGCATAGAGCCCCAAAGTTTCCTTTCCCTGGCCACATCAACCAGCTCTGACTGGGGGATCCCAAGGCGCTCCCAGGCCAGCGAAGAGATATAATCCCTCCACCTGGTCCTAGGTCTACCCCTTGGTCTCTTCCCAGCTGGACGTGCCTGGAACACCTCCCTAGGGAGGCGCCCAGGTGGCATCCTAACTAGGTGCCCGAACCACTTCAACTGGCTCCTTTCGACGCGAAGGAGGAGCGGCTCAACTCCGAGTCCCTCCCGGATGACCGAACTTCTCACCTTATCCCTAAGGGAGACACCAGCCACCCTGCGGAGAAAACCCATCTCGGCCGCTTGTATCCGCGATCTCGTTCTTTCGGTCATGACCCATCCTTCATGACCATAGGTGAGGGTAGGAACGAAAATGGCCCGGTAGACAGAGAGCTTTGCCTTCTGGCTCAGCTCCCTTTTCGTCACAACGGTGCGGTAAAGCGACTGCAGTACCGCTCCCGCTGCTCCGATTCTCCGGCCCATCTCACGCTCCATTGTTCCCTCACTCGAGAACAAGACCCCGAGATACTTGAACTCCTTCACTTGGGGTAAGGACTCATTCCCTACTTGGAGTGGACAGTCCATCGGTTTCCTGCTGAGAACCATGGCCTCAGATTTGGAGGTGCTGATCCTCATCCCAGCCGCTTCACACTCGGTTGCGAACCAATCCAGTGAGTGCTGAAGGTCGCAGACCGATGAAGCCATTAGAACCACATCATCTGCAAAAAGCAGTGGTGCAATCCTTAGTCCACCGAACTGCAGACCCCCTCCCCCATGACTACACCTCGAAATCCGATCCATGTATATTACAAACAGGATTGGTGACAAAGCGCAGCCCTGGCAAGGTTATACAAAAAACAAATGACCCCGAACATGAAATACCTTCACGGAGTGCGTCGTTGCGCAAGCTGTCATCCAAAGAACAGGAGGGTTTAGCTAGCGCCTCACTGCAATCTTTAAAGGTCGTTTTCTCAAAATGAGTTTTTTCTCCTACTCTGAGTTCGAAATGTCAACTTCAGTAGCACGTAGATACACCAAGGCCCTTTCTCATTTCATCAAATCCCCCTCCTCGACTCCTCGACTCCTTGGTCCTCCGGTAGTGACCCGGAAATGAATTTCAGCGCGCCATGTTGAAGGACATCTCATTTCTCTAAATGCACTTCGAGGACCGAGCATCGAGCGTCGAGGAGGCTCTCTGGAGGAGCTCTAACCGAGGATACACTGATGGGTCCTCCACGGTCCTCCGCGGCTCCTTCGCGGATGCATTTCCGGCAACAGAGATGTTTCAAAGAGTCGTGACGCACGGCCGGATTTATCTCAGCCAATGACAGCTCTGCATGCATCCCCTGGATATTATTTTATAAACTGCTTTCATCGCGACGCGATGTTTCCAGAGAGAACAGCTGTCCGTGCAGAAAGCAGAGCAGTGTGTATAATATATATCACTCAGTAGAACAGGCCTACTCTCTGTATTTGCTGTAGTTTAGTAGATATCTACAAACAAAGAGTCCATATTTTTCTAAAAAACATTTAGTGCTTCACATAATAAAATACACAACGGCTGTTAGGCTGTTAGCTGTAGGTGCGTGTGTGTGTAAAGTGTGTGCGTAGATGCAGCGGACTGACAGGTCTCAGTTGGTTTGGTGTCCTCTGCTTACTTTTAATACTTGTAAATAAAACTTTTGGCCCGTAATTTATTTTCCTCATTGTAGCGACCAGAGAGGGGGGGGGGGGGGGGGGATATATCCAGTCTCTGATAGTGTTACGTTATTGTGTAGCCTGTTATTGTCTCATTATACCGCACTGTGAATGAATTAAAAGTAAATATATAAGTCATAATGAACACATCTGTCCATCAGACAGAGGGCTGCTGTGCCTCCTGTCATCATTAATGGACGTCTCTTTAAAATGACCGCTCAGAGGAGAGGAGTTCTCATTTCTCTAACCGCCTGCTGCTTCCCCTCCTCTCTCCTCGGTTCCCCTCCTCGGCTCCTCGGCTCGCATCTCCTGTGGGCGGGACTAAGTCTCGAGGATAGGAGTCGAGGAGGGGAGTTAGAGAAATGAGAAAGGGCCCAAACCTTCCAGTTATATTCCTATCAATATTATGAAGGCTTTTACAGAAGGGTTTGTTCATATATCATTCATAGCCTGAATTATACAACATTGTATACCTAAAAACATGGCGAAAATTGATATTTTAGGGCTGTTGACAGTATTTTGTGTGATAAAAAGAGATATCCAAAATCCCTTCTGTAAAAGCCTTAGATACTAATATGACTACAAAATGAAACAAGAATTTTGAACCTGGCTTTATCCAAAGTTCAGATTTCGATTCCTGAAATGTGTTAAAATATGTGCATATTTAATGAGATAATGGATAATTTGCATATTCTGACAAGAAAACTTGTAATACAAAAAACAATTGCCTTATTGTATGTAATTAACTGGAGACATTTCTAGCTGATACCTTTAAGTTAAAAAAAATTACCCTATTCACCTGGGGTGTCTCGCCTTAAATTATAGTGTCCGTCCAAAAAAGTACTTATAGTGAAATCCACCCTTGAATGATGGGATGGTAGACTAAAATCTTTAGGAATCCAAACTACAACATATAATAAGTACCCTGTATCAAGATTGATGCAAAACAAGTGACATTTGACCTTTTTAGAGAGGTTTAGCACAAAAAAACACTTCTGGGGTCATTTGGGTGGATTTGACCTATCTCTGGCCCCCCTTGGTCGATTTTGATGATTGACATCTCTTTTGAACCGCTAGAGCCAATGGAATCGAGGGGAGATTCCACATACACACACACGTTACCAAATAAGGAGTGAGAGTGACGCGTAGCCAAAACCGGAAGCTGCGATACAGAGCTAATATTTATTCTCCGATTTTTACATAAAAATGGAATTATGGATTATCAATAATGTTTTCAAAGTGACAGACACATTAGATTAACCTATGGATTAACCTTCAGCCGCGATTTTTTCATTTTAATGCCATTGAACATGACTTTTGATCAGAATAACAGCTAAGGTGAGACAATCTCCCGTGTTTGCTCCGTAATGCTACGTGTTGTGATGTCTGTGTTTGCTTCCCCTTACGCGGGTTCTGATCGCTCAGTGATGATACTATACCTACATAATCTGTGGAATCTCAGCTTTAATCTGATATCTTGTATGTGCAGTTACGATAAGTAATAAGGGTATTTTACCTTGAGTTCTGTGCCAAGTGCGTTAGCATTTTTTCGCTCAGGGGTAATTTCTTATGAGACTTGTGTTTTGTTTTGGTAAAAATGGTTCATATCATCAGTTAGCTGAGATTCTTCCCGTTAATCTGGTATGACACATTAATAGGTTTTTAAATATTAAGAAGTCTTGAGACACAGTTTTGTGAAAAAAAAACTGAAGCCCCCTCCACCGGGGGCTCTCGGGCTAATATGTTCATTTTCCACTTTTTCTGCCCTTGCTTATAAATCTTAGCTTTTAACTTTTTCTGATATTGGCTTCCCTCATCGATATAATCTGCACCATTTTCTAAAAGAATTGAGATGGGCCGTTTTGCTAAATGTTGCAAAGCTAAGTCATTGTGCCTTGTCAAAAAAAGATAATAATTACAGAACACAAGACCATGAATTAGTGGAACCAGTTTGAATGTAACCAGATGAAAATGACAGTCCTTGAAGGAAAATGACTACACTGATAGAAAACAAAGACATTTGAAAAACTAAATTGGAAATAATTAATAGAAATGACAGTGAAGTCAATGGAACAGAACATGTTGCAGGTTTGTGAACATTTAATTTCAGATCACACTAACATTTCCACCTTTCTCCCCCTTTTTATTTTATTGGACTTCTACCATCTGCTTCACTCTTTTCCCTCTCTTTCTCCTTACTATCATTTTCTCAATCTCTTTCCTCCATGTTTCTCCCATTCTGCTCACTCCTTAACTTCCTTTCTTTAACTTTTGAGCTTACTCCATAAGATCCCTACCTTCTCCTCTCTTTCCTACAGTTTTTCAGTGTTTTCTTAATACCTTATTTTCTTTCCTTTACTGTATCCCACCCCCCTCTCTTAAAAACCCCTTTTCCTCCACCTCTCCATCACAGTGTTTCCTTCCTTGTTCTCCAGATGATGAAAGACTGCTTGTTCCACTCATCCATCTACCGGGCAGCCTCATCTATCTATCCACTGCCTTACGGCCCGTCCACACTACAGCTTCGACAGCTTCAAAAACTGTTTCCAACGCGTCTGCCCATTCACTTTGAATGGGGTGACGTCACTTTTCGCCGAACTGCATTGTGGGAAGCAGAGCAGAGCTTTCCTGGCGTTTCAGGCTGCAAAAGTTGAGCAATGTTCAACTTTTGAAGCTTCTGAAGCTTTCGGTGGAAGCGTCAGCCAATCAAATCATATGCCAGTACAAGCTCTAGCCAATCAAACCGCTGCTTGTGTGTCAGGGGCGGGAGATTCATGTGATTGGTTGTTGGTCGAGCTTCAGACACGCCCAGCTCCAAGCTTTTTTTGAAGCTGTAGTGTGGACGGGCCGTTAGCGCTCTCTATCTCTCCACCCCCCCATTATCCCTCCTTCTCATCTCTCTCTCCATTTCAAATGTGCTTTATGATAAGACGTATCACATGGAGTAAATTTAGTGTTGACAAAATCATAATGAATAAACTGTGACACAGCAGAACGCCAGCAAATCAATAAGAAGGTCAGTTGAGTTGTGCAGCTGAACTGATTAATGGCTCAGGGCCGTGTCCACATAGTGCCTTTTCCTAAGAGCAAGTGTCTTTTTTCAATTGATTCCAATAAGAACAGAGCGCATGCCGTTGGTTCTTGATGAAACGCACACCTTTCTGCCAGAATAAGGCGCTATGTTCTTTTGCACAGATTGGAGTCAATAAGAACATCTAGAACTTGTTATTAATTTCTACTCTAAAAACCATGTGTGCAGCACAAATTTCAAATGCTACTTCACCGTTTTCTTTACACTTGTAAAATGACATACATACAATAAGAGTAAAGACATTCCTCACTTCATATGTTGTCAACAAAACAAGTCATGTCTTTGTCTGCTAAACCAGTGTTTTTCAAAGTGGGGGCCCCGACCCCCCGGGGGGCCGCCAGGGGGCACCAGCGGGGTCACGTAAAGTTTTTTTAAAGTTTACATTTTTTTTTTTAGATGTTATTAATAACTGCATATCTATCAATCTATGTGTCCTTTGATGCCAATCTTTTCATATTTTTTGTTTTTGAATCACACAACCGCCCTTCAAGCCAATCAGAATCGAGCTGCCGCTACTGAGAGTGAACATTTGCTCAGCTTTTGGAGCAAGTGAGAGCTAGTGAATATTTCGCTCTGCTGCTGGATGAGAGCATGGATGTAGCAAATGTCGCAGAGTTGCTTGCATACATCAGATTTATTTCAGAAGACAGATTTGTTGAGGAAATAATATTTTGCAAAGCACTGGAAGTTGGAATTTAGGAGTGTGGAAGGACCACATGAAGAGACATTTTCCAAGTTTTAGATGAGTACATCATCTCAAATGGACTGGACTGGTCTCGTTGTGTGGGTGTGTGTGTTCAGATGGGGCAGTGGGGCTATGACAGGCAAAGAAAGCGGAGTAACAGCTTTGATCAGGCAGAAGGCCCCAAATGTAGTGGCAACACACTGCATGCTCCATCGGGAGGCACTTGTACACATCATTTAAAAAATAAATTGCAACAGAGGGGTCCCCGCCAGAGGATAATGCTATATGGGGTCCTTGGCATGGCAAAGTTTGGGAACCCCTGTGCTAAACTGTGACCTTCTATGCACCCTTTTGCTCTCTGAGTGTGTGTAGGAACACATTACTGATGACCTCGGTTCTAACAGTGTAAGCCAAGAGGCGTCCTACCAGAGAGCTTTAAACTCTGTTGCCATGCAGCTTATGGCAAGGTGAAGTTACAGATAGAACTTTGTGTCTTTTTTAAAAGTAAATCTGGCAATCTGAATCAATTCAGAACTAGCAGAATGACTATACATCAATACTGAAGTGTTAAGAAATGCCACAGGTCTGATTCAAGACTGGCTGGTGTCTTTTCCTAAGCAATTTGTGCATCCCAAATCTCTTAGATGCATCCCTCTCTTGGATCATTCCTTTGCATCTTAGTCCTTCTAATCCAGCAAGCCTTTAGAGGAAACTGCACGGACAGAATGGTAAATGGATTAGCAAATGGACTGTATATATATCACTTTAAGCAGTCTTTTCAACTGCTTAAAGGGCTTTATATACACAAGTCATCATTCATCCATTCACGTACATCAGTGGTGAACCGTCAGGGCCTTCAAGGTATTCAGAGAATACCCTGGAACACTCAGATAAAACAAACAAAAAATCGATTTAATTATATAAATAAAATGTAATAAATTGTAAATAAAATGAATAAATGAGAATGGTATCTGTGTTGTTGATCTGTAATATTACAGTGTTACGTTGATTTGTTTGTCCTTCTCGGACCATGCACTACGCATTTCAGTGGTTTTGTGTTAGAAAAAAAAAGCAACCAATCAGATCTTGTTCTGGGTCTCTGGGTAGAATATCCTTCAACCAAGGTATTCTATATCCTTGATAGAATGCCCTGGCCCTTACACTGACCTTGCCCTCGTCATGTTTCTTAAACGTTTTTCATAAAGTGTTTCTTTAAAGCGTCATCTGAAGCTACATTTGTTTCTGAATTTGTATTTTAAATAATACTAACAATTATTATTATTAATATGATCAAAAAGACATGCATACAAATATATTAATATTATAAGGATATAAGATCTATAGCAGATTTGAGATAATAGCACATTTCCATCTCCAGTCCTTGAGCTGATACACATAACAATCAACACAAAAAAACATTGCATTGATCAAAGTGAAGGTAGAATAGTGCAGAACAAGTTATCACTGACAGAAAAGCAGCATCTAAATGACTTGTATTCTGTATTTATTTTTGTTCAGCCCACTACGTTCTGCTTGGAGCCAGTGGGACCTTTTAAGGGCAGAGTATTATATATTCATTATTTGCATCTGTATTTCTTCCTGTACTTTTTCTGAATTCATTATTAAATAGCCCAGAATATGATCATGGTGTCTTTTGAACACTGGTAAATATTTACAAGGCAAAATGTTTCAGGCAAATTTAAATGATGAAAGGTTTGGATTGGAATCAGAACCTTCCGACATAATAAATACAGATAAAAAATAACAAAAAACAATACAAATCTCCTCATCACACCCGTTTTATAAAATTAGCCTAGGAACAACATTTAAAGAGGAAATGCTAAGAAGTTGGAAAGGGACACACACACACACACACACACTAACATTCACATTGCATGTAGATTTGAGTCTGGAGGCGTGTTTAATTTATCCTCCCAGAGCAGATTAAGGTCTGAGCTGTTAAAATGTGTCCATTAAAAGTGATAATGTGCATACAGTAATGTTCCCTGCATGTTTCCCAACATATTTGAAGGATGAAATGTGTTTTAGCTGGTGAAAATGTCTGGAAATGTTCAAACCAGAGAGGAACATTTACATTTTAAGCTCCAGCAGAGGAGATTTGCTTTTTGGTTTTCCACAGCTGAAGCTAAGGTTCACATTTGCTTGTCTTTGTATTCAATCATACATCAGTTTATACGCTTTGCAGCTGCCTTACAAATCTTCCATCAACCAGCTGTTTTTATCTTTGAGGCTGATTTGTGTAATTTAAAAGCAGAGGCATTAATTCTCAGTTATAACCTGGATGTTTTACTCACAGATCTCTATGAAGCTCACCATTCTTTTCTTTGGTTCACATAAAGCAAACATAATCCAAACCGAAAGCTTCCTGAGGTTGCACACAAACAACCTATAGTGATTTATGAATGATTTGAGGACCTTTATTCCCTTTGTCACTAGTATTTTTGTGTGTGACAATGGTGGACAAGTCTAAAATTAGATACAATGTGTAACTCACGAAAAAAACAACATTTCATTTGTTCAGGTTGTGCGGTTTGGACTGACTATACATCACAATTGCTTAGCTTGTGAGTTTGTGGTGACTCACATTTTCTCCTGTTGCTGGGTTCCAATTAGGGTTGCCAACCGTCCCGTATTAGCTGGGACGCCCCGTATTTGAGCCAAAAGGGGCGTGTCCCGTACGGGACTTTGTTTTTCTGTTTGCGCGCAATGCAGTGTGTCTGGCTGCGTGCCTGTGTGTCTGTGTGATGTATGCGAAGGGCGCTAGGACCGCTCAGTTGACAGGGCAGGCACAATGCTCGTACGTGTGTGTGTGTGTGAGTTCTATTTCGTATATGGCTTCGCCCTCTAAGGCTATCGCTATTGGGTAATCCCCCTGCGCCCCCGCGCAGCACTGAAACACTTTTAGTCCACGCCCACCCGCAAGGTGGGCCCACCCTCTGCTCCCTCTTTTCTTCAGCAACCAGCACAGTACTGAAGCAAAGGACATTTGAGTCATGAGCAACAACTGTGTCCGTGATTGTCCCTCATGTAAGACGGGGTATATCATGAGCTATGACTTACACGCAATATGCGAATCCTGCCTGGGGCCAGAGCACGCGGACGCGGCTCTCAGCCAGCAGGTCGCGTGTTCGCATTGTGCCCGTCTCCCGTCAGCCGACAGGAAGCGAAGAGCGGACGCTCTAGCTGCTGTGGCTGAGGAGGACGTTTGGCCCGTCCAGGAGCACAGGGACGACAGCCTGTCTCTGGAGCCGAGTGCTGGGCAGGAGTCGGACCACTCCTACCCCGTCTCCCTCCATGGCTCGCCATGCGGCTCTCCCCTTCCCCCTCTCCCCCGGACGGGGGAGACTGTGTCGGAGCGAGGTACGGGTGTGGCGGCCGAGCACGCGGTTCCCTTCTCCGTTGCCACGGCGCTGCCGGCGTTGGGTGGCATCATGCTGGAGCTGCCGGAGATCATCGGCAAGGCGGCAGCCTGCAGAGGTCTCCCCGTTCCCCCAGGACGGGAGAGGGTGGCTCTGGACGACATGGCCGGAGTTTTTTCCCGGGACGGGCTGTTCGGACCCCAGTTTCTAGCCATGGTGGAGTCCATGAAGGCGGCAGCGGAGCAGGCGGATAATATCCGCCAGCACGTGGGCTGGCTCCAGCCTGCGGCGAAGCCTCAGCGGCAGCAGCAGCAGCAGCGGCCAACACGTGAGGTACTCCCGTTCGTCGTCTGCTCCACGAGAGCCGCCGAAGAAGCAGAGCCGGCCTTGACGGTTTGGGGGGGGGGGGGGGAGTGTGAAGGAAATAAAAAGGAAAGCTTATTTCCCAACCTTTTGTCTGAGTCATCAGTTTCAAATGTGTTTCACATATCCCCCACTCTGGGTGAACCAGCTGCCTATGACCTATCGGTTAATAGCCAGCAGGGTTCGTTACAAAAGCCTGCACATTTTAATCTATCGGTTAATAAACTGCAGAGCGCAGTAACTACGCCAGCTGCCTCCAATCTGTTGATTAGTAGGCAGCAGGGTTCGCTGCAGAGGCCTGGTGGTTATAACTTTTCGGTTATTAAACCACAGACCTCGCGGCATTCCTCTGTCCGAGATACGCCACCTACACACGGTCACAATAAGCCCATGAGCGCCGTGGTAACGCCTCATGTGGATGTCACTGCACACACCTCCACTCATCCTCTGAGCGTGTACGCGCCTCATGATGAGTCGGAGTGAAACGCAGCGTGTGGAGGCCTCCTCACAGCCCTTTCGCTCTAGGCCCACCTTGGGTTGCCTCACGGGCAGCGGCGGCGAGGGCTCTGGTGTGGCTCGTCGTCATGACGACCACAACACATCTCGAGCATGTGCGCCCGCTCTCAGAGTGTTTCTCGGAGTGGCAGCGCGTGTGTCTGATGGACAGATGGATGAGCAGGCTGATCAGCAGAGGGTACACCCTGCAGTTCGCCTCCCCCCCCCCCCCACAGTTCAACGGGATACAGGAGACACGCCTGTCATCCCGAGAACAGTGTCTTGCGCTCCAAACAGAGCTACGGGAACTCCTGTTGAAAGAGGCTATTTCCAGGGTTCCCCAAGGGGAAGAAAATCAGGGGTATTACTCCCGCTACTATCTTATCCCGAAAAAGACGGGGGGAATGAGGCCCATCCTCGATCTGTCAGCTTTCAACAAGGCAATAATGAAAAGGCCTTTTCACATGCTGACGGTCAAAAGGGTGCTAGAGTGTGTTCACCAGGGAGACTGGTTCACGTCTATAGACCTAAAGGATGCATACTTCCACGTAGGGGTGGGCGATATTGAAAAATATATTATCACGATATTTTTCAAGCAGTATCACGATAGACGATATATATCACGATATTTTTTCATGTCGGTTATTATGGTTATTTTTCAAGTTACTTAACAGAACAAGCACCTACAAGGTAACAGAAACTAAAACAAAAAGGAGTAACAGACCAAAATAGCATTTCAAGCTGGTTTTAGTTCTGAAATGAATCCCTGAATGAACAATTCAACATTTTGATATGGCTTCAAGGCACAGTTTCTCAGTATAAAAATGAACTTTCTGAGGTAGCACTAGCAGTGAACATCAATAAACATGAAAAGGAGGGTAAAACATAACTAAGTAAAACATAAAACATCAATGAGGAAAAGTCAGTGCCAAACAATTAAAATGTAAACTTTAGACTTGAAGTGCAATAAAAGACTTTAGCATAACTGAAGGGAAAAACTATATAAATACCTTATTGATAAAATAAAATATAAGCCAACAGAATCAAACAAGACAATAAATAAAGTGTCATAGTGTCCGCTGTCATAGCCCCCTGCGCCGCGCACGGAGAGCCTCTTCCCCTCCCGCTCCCCCAGCCTCACCTACTGATTTTAATTTCACCATATATCAAGCCCGATCGATTTCACAATGTCAGCGCACCTCTGCTTCCGTGTTGGTAGTTCAGTCCGAGTTGTTTGAGTGAGCAACCCACTCTCACTCCATAATCGTCCAGGAGCGACGTTTGGTCAGTGTCCGTGGCGTGCAGTTGTGACGCTCCTAGGCTCCTTCAGCTTCATAAAGGGACGCAAATAGCTTTCAACTGATTGCAATGTATTCCCATCTGTGGCGGGATTTGACGCTCATGGAAGCACGGCATTCGTTTGTGTCGGCTGCCCAATGTGAGCGTCCATTCTCATTGGATAACGGAGAATTGTACACCCGGAAGTAAGTATTCCCCTTACTGTCGATTGATTTTACAGCGATATCTGCACTACTCATCGACTAAAAAACACCAGATTATCCTTGTTAATTACACAACATTGATTGGTTTAAATTGTGTGCCATGCTTTTGTATTTTTCCCCTTCGATTCGGAGAAACTAATATTTTTTCGGAATAAAGGATGGCAGAAGACACTACACTACCCAGAATCCCCAGCTATCGTTTGGACTACACCATGTGCTCTGTTTGACAAACCCCGTTTTTTTTCTCCATTCATTCCAATGGCTGGGGTCTATGTCAAGTGATCTTCAAATTTCTCCCTGCAGAAAAAAAAAACATGGCCGAACTTCGTTTTATTCTCGGTGGAAAATGCCTATTTTAAAGTTAGTTAGTTTATTTTTGTTAGTTTTTTTTTTTATCACGATAGATACGATATCTCTGAAAAAGCATATCATGGAGACCTAATATCGTCACGACGATATATATCGTCATATCGCCCACCCCTACTTCCACGTACCCATCATCCCACAACACAGGAAATTCCTGCGGTTTTCATTCCAGGGAATATCGTACCAGTACACGTCTGCCGTTCAGTTATTCCCTGGCTCCTCGCACCTTTTCAAAGTGTGTAGAGACGGCATTGCAGCCGCTACACAGAGGAGGGATGAGAGTACTGTTTTACCTGGACGACCTGCTGCTGATGGCTCGCTCCAGGGAGGAAGTGGCTTTACAGACGGTACAACTCATATCGCATCTGTCAAAGCTGGGTTTCATAATAAACTGGAAAAAGAGCTGTCCTCTTCCCTCCCAGAGTATTGTTTACCTGGGTGTGGAATTGAACTCAGCCCGCATGAGAGCGCGACTCTCACGGCAGAGAGTGGAGACGCTGACAGCTCTCCTTCGACGCGTCACACCCCACAGCGTGGTGACAGCCCTCTCCGTGATGCGGCTGCTCGGCATGATGGCAGCCGACCACGGGGTGATTCCCCTGGGTCTCCTTCACATGAGGAGACTCCAGAGGTGGTTTATTCGCCTATGCATCGACCCCGTGCGACAGAAGAGGCGCATGGTGGCCATCCCTCTGTCCGTGGGATTCAGACTTAACCTATTGGAAAAGTCCCCACGTCCTGTCAGAGGGTGTGGCCCTGGGCAGAGTTACGTCACACATCTCGGTGTTCACAGACGCATCTCTCTCAGGGTGGGGAGGAACGTGCATGTCGCAGGCAGTGGGGGGACAGTGGCCGGCTCACATGTCTTTCCACATAAACGTGCTGGAATTGATCTCCGTACGGAGAGTAATTCAGCATTTTGCCCCGTTGCTGCAGAATCAGCATGTATTGATTCGCACAGACAACAGAGCCGCGGCAGCCTACATCAATCGCGAAGGCGGTGTACGCTCAGCGCAGCTTCTGAACACAGCCAGACGGCTGTTGATCTGGGCGCGCGCACACTTGCTCTCCATCAGAGCACTCTATGTGCCCGGCGAATTGAACTGAGGCGCATACCTCATGTCCAGAGGAGGTCCTCGCCAGGAGGATTGGAGCCTACATCAGTCAGGCAGGCCGTGGGAAATTCCGTGGCGCGGGGACGCTCTCTCGCAGGTGAAAGCGATCTGCAGTCACCCAGTGATAGGCCAGCACTTATGGGCATGACCCCTGAACGGGAACACTTAGAGAGGTTGGGTCTCTCTGAAGATGTTGTACGCACCATTCAGGGAGGCAGGGCCGCGTCTACCAGAGCGTCCTACACAGCCAAGTGGACAGCGTTCCAGCGTTGGTGTGTAGAAAGAAGCCTGGACCCCACTACGTGCCCCCTGCCTCACGTGCTGTCATTCCTCCAGCTGTTGTTGGACAGGAATTTGGCTTTCAGCACAATCAAGATAGGCGGCTGCCATATCATCTTGTCACGTGGGTTTCGGAGCCGGGACGTTGTTCAGTCACCCCCTGACAAAACGTTTTCTGCAAGGGGTACGAAGACTCAGACCGGTATCACGCGCACTGGCGCCTCAGTGGGATTTGGCTTTGGTGTTACGAGCACTAAGCAAAGCCCCATTTGAACCGTTAGAGCAGGTTCCCCTTAAAATGTTATCAGCCAAAGTAGTACTGCTTTTGGCTCTAACATCAGCAAAAAGGGTGAGTGATTTATCCGCTCTCTCTGTGGCCCTGTCATGCCTCCGGATCTAAGGAGATGGCAGTTTGGCTGTGCTGCGTCCTAACCCAGCCTTTATGCCAAAGGTCATCACAAGCTCTTTTAGGTCAAGAGTGATCACCCTGGATGGGTTTTTTCCGCCTCCTCATAAATCGGAGGAAGAAGCCACATCTCATCTCCTCTGTTCGGTGCGCGCGCTGTCCTGCTATGTGGTGCGCACGGCGGCCTGGCGCCGTTCTCAGCGCCTGTTTGTGCATTATAGAGAGCGCTCAATCGGGCAGCCTCTGTCTGCACAACGGCTGTCACACTGGCTGTGTGAAGCTGTGTCACAGGCATATGTCTCCTCTGGGGTGGAGCCCCCGGAGAATATCAAGGCGCACTCCACCAGAGGAATTTCCTCCTCCACGGCTTTGCACGGAGGAATGTCAGTGGAAGATATTTGCACGGCTGCATCTTGGTCTTCCCCCTGTTCATTTATTCAATTTAATTTGAGGGATGTCTCCCATTCCTCTCTGACACACCCTGTACTGGGTGTCCTGTCAGAGTGAGTGACGTCAGGGAGCCAGCTGTGCGCCTCTCTCCTGCATTTCGGCACGCGGAGAGCGGCCCCGTTATCCCTCTTATAGGGGGGAGATTCCTTTTTCCTCTGACACACTTTGTACGGAGTGCCTGGTCAGAGTGAGTGACGTCAGGGATCCAGCTGGGCGCTCTCCTACCTGTCTGACACGCAGAGAGCTGCTGTTCCCCCTCTATGATCGCTGGACAAGGTGGGACCTTCGTCTCTACTTTCTCACAGCGGCCGGTATGTATTGTTCCCAGCCTTCACCCCGTCGGGAAGATAGGCATGTTTTGCTATGTTCCAGGGACGGTGATGCGCCATTACGCATGGCACATCAGGCAGGGGGGTGTTATACTAGTGCTTCTAGTGCCGGGTGGTCCCAGTGGGGCGCAGACTACATCATGCTTTGCCCTTAACCCAATAGCGATAGCCTTAGAGGGCGAAGCCATATACGAAATAGAACTGAGGTTACCTACTGTAACCTCAGCTTCTATGAGTAAATGGCGCAGCCCTCTAAGCGCTGGGCCCCACTGGCTCTACGAATAGCTGAAGAAAAGTTATTTTGTATGGGAGCAGATTGCCGGGCCCCCTTCCTATTTATACCGGAAGGAGGCCCGAGGGTGGGCGTGGACTAAAAGTGTTTCAGTGCTGCGCGGGGGCGCAGGGGGATTACCCAATAGCGATAGCCTTAGAGGGCTGCGCCATTTACTCATAGAAGCTGGGGTTACAGTAGGTAACCTCAGATTTTCTCCGGTGGGCCGCGGGCGCGGCATCATTGTTTGTGTGGCATGTCAGCCTGTTCAGTCGTGTGGGAAAATGAGCGCTGCCAGGTGGAGGAGGTGATAATGAAAGAGGAGAAGAGAGAGAGGATGTGGTTCTGGGCCCTGGCCCTTCTAAAAAGAAAAGACTTGTGTCTTACAACAAACAGTGGGAAGAAAAACACAGTTGGGTAAAGCCCGTGAGTGGAGATCTGTCTCGGGTCTTCTGCGTGTGTGTGTGTGTGTGTGTGTGTGTGTGTGTGTGTGTGTGTGTGTGTGTGTGTGTGTGTGTGTGTGTGTGTGTGTGTGTGAGTCAGTCAGCTGATTGATGGGGAAATGGTTGGTTGAAGGATAACATTAAGTATAATAATGATGTACCGTGCATGTTCACATCATGTATACTTTGCATTACTTAATACCATTTTTTAAATATTTTATTTTTTAACATTTTGGACAAAATAGCCAATTGTACATCGAGGTGCCCAGATGTCCCTAGTGCCCACCTATCCGATTTGAACATGCTGATGTACAATGTGATGTAGTAGCCTAATGCAGGTGTAAGACCATTGTGTTTGTATTGTGTTATAGGTATGCATAGTTTTCTATGCATTTTTAGGGTTTTGGGGGGTTTGACCCCCAAAAACATTTCGAACCCTAGGGGCTGGCTCCCCCAAAAGAATGAAATAACATATCCCTAACCTAACCCTAACACCGAAATAAAGTAACAAAAAAAAGTAACTAAATCCGCCAGAAACCCGAAAATCTTCGCGCGCATGTGTCCCGTTACTCCATTTCTGGAAGTTGGCAACCCTAGTTCCAATTCACATATCAATGTACTTCCATGTGCATAAGTGAATGCCAATGTGAAATATGGCAGAATGCACTGTGAGAACCTTGATTGTACTCTCATAACGGTCAAACACTTGAGTGTGTAACGCTGGACACTTCTCTCCCTCAACTCCCGCCATCTTAGCTATGTAACAGAAGCTACGCCACCAGCTGAGATTGTGGTTGCTCCAGTAAACAAAGAACCATACAAAAAAGGTTATAAATGTGCTGTTTTTAAGCATTTAATAAAGGTAACACTATGCTGTTGTTGAAAAACTGCACTGTTAATGTTATTGGGTTATTTTAGCAGCCTTGAATTTTTTGCTACGGCGAACAATAACGTTGCTAGCTAGCTAAGAACGACTATCCTCACTAAAGGTGAGGGCACAGCAGCATTGTGCGATTTTAGACAACACAACACAATATAAACACTGCACAGAACGCCAGGGCAGAGAACTAAAGGCAGTATCTGAATTAAGACACAGCAAGGGACATATTCACCTGCACTTTGGTTTGTATGTACGAGTAAGTATGTACGGTTTGACATTAAAGGTCCCATGTCATGGCCATTTCTACTGATCATAATTCCATTGTTGAGGTCTACTAAAATACATTTATATCACATTTGGTTTCTCATACAGCATCTCTGTGTAGTATGTGTATTCACTCTCTGTCCCCCCCCCCCGTGAGCCCAGTGGCCGTCTGCGAGACAGGGAGACACAGCGAAACCCAGCCTGAAACACACACACACCCGCAGCCTGGCTGGGAGTTTGTGTGTGTGCTCAGGCTGAGTTTCGCGCTGTCTCACCGACCCCACACCAGTGAGCCAGCTCACAGTGTCCCACTCCTCGCAGCAGCGAGCCTCACAATGTCCCGCCGAGTGTGTGTGTGTGTGTGTGTGTGTGTGTGAGTGTGAGGAAGTCCGCGGATTGGTCCAAGTGTAACAGCTCCGCAGACGTATCGTAACGTTACGTCACTATACCCGAAATACGTCACTATACCCAGGAAGAAAACAATGGAAAAAGAGAAATCTCCAGAGAGGCGTTCTGGGGCAGCATAGACAGGTCTTCTCTGTGTTAGAGTTTTACTCGCTACAGGGTGTACTTTGAGGGTTTGTGACTCTGCAGACCGTTTACATGCAGAAAAAGCTACATAACACACAAGGGGACGGGTAATAACCGGAAAAGCATGACATGGGACCTTTAAAGACATTCCAACGATGATAGCCTTCCCTGCATTCTTTACATCTTTTTGACAAAAGGCGAATTTCAGAAGTGTCTCATTGTCTTCCTAGAAGTTGTTATTATATTGTATATGTACTGTATGCACGAGAAACATTTATATAAATCTGTTTCAAATAATGTATTAAATTACTTATTAATGTATTCAATTACTTATTAATGTAGGCCATGACTGGGGATGCTTTAAATTGGAATCCCTGCAATTACACTGAACAAAAATATAAATGCAACACTTTTGTTTTTGCTCCCATTTTTCATGAGATGAACTCAAAGATCTAAAACATTTTCTATATACACAAAATACTCTCAAATATTGTTCACAAATCTGAAAAAATCTGTGATAGTGGGCACTTCTCCTTTGCCGAGATAATCCATCCCACCTCACAGGTGTGGCATATCAAGATGCTGATTAGACAGCATGATTATTGCACAGGTGTGCCTTAGGCTGGCCACAATAAAAGGCCACTCTGAAAAGTGTTGCATTTATATTTTTGTTCAGTGTAAGTTAAAATCTACATACATACATGTGGTTGTATTTGATATTCGTAATTCTCTTTAGCTTTCCTTCATGCCTATTTGTCTGTCACACTCACACACACACACACACACACACACACACACACACACACACACACACACACACACACACACACACACACACACACACACACACACACACACACACACACACACACACACACACACACACACACACACACACACACACACACACACACACACACACACACACACACACACACACACACACTCTAAACAGCATGACCAATATCACACAGTACGACCCTGTTACAGCATTGAGGAGCAACACTAGAATACTAATGAGAGACTTATAAAGGTCTGATTAAAACATCAGTTTAATCAAACTTCATTTACACACACTGGCCCTTCAAACACACCCACACACACAAACTAAACTCATATATGCATGAATTTCACATGGAAAGCGATACCTTGGATTTAATTTACTCAGAGTGAAAAACAAACACACATACAGTCATAAAAACACAACATACACACAAAAGGTGAACATATAGAGTGGTGCAGCAATGAGTCAGAAAACCAGGAAATTAGTTATCATTTGACCATTTCTGGATCCTTAGTCAGTTTCAAGTCAATGTTTTTTTTTTCTACATGCCTTCGGCTAGACAACAAAAAAAGTCCATGGTTATCACAAGCTGAAGAGTTTTAACGTTTTGTACATAAAATACGTCAGTAAATGCTCTGTAAATGCTACGTGTCTTAAAAACGGCGGTTGCTAAAAAGTGTCTAAATGAAACTACAAAACCTCATCATGCCAAACATTAGCCAACTTTAGCTGAGCGGTAGTGACGTGAAGTCAATGTCGTTCCTTTATAGCCTAACGTTAGCTTTTTACTTCTGACAGATGCATTTATGCTTTAAAAATCAAAGTGGCGTTAATATGTTGAGATTTAGTTTAAATAATATCCTACTTTTAAATTGTGTTAGCTGTAATTTAACCTATCATTGTGTTTATTTAAAAATATAATTAAATATTATCTTATCTCACTTATCCTGCTGTAAGACACTTAGTATTAGACGTGTGTTTGCCACAGATGTTATTTTCTAGAATATTTCAAAATACAATTGGCTTTTATTGGAGGGAGCCCTTGCGATTCTAACTTCCGGGTTGATCTACAAGAAGATATCCTCACTGCAACACTCTACACACAGACTCTGTGTTCCGTCACACACACACACACACACACACACACACACACACACACACACACACACACACACACACACACACACACACACACACACACACACACACACACACACACACACACACACACACACACACACACACACACACACACACACACACACACACACACACACACACACACACACACACACACACACACACACACACACACACACACACACACACACACACACACACACACACACACAGATCAGTGTCGCTCTAAGTGAATTGTCATTGGCAGCGGATTCCTCTCATGCTTCCTAAACAATTCATTTGCAGTCGAGCAGGACGGAGATGGACGTGCCAGGCTCTGCTCATCAGCTGCTTCATATTCAAATCAGCCTCTCATTATAATTAATTTCTAATGTTAGCTTGTTTCTCATCTGGACTGAGGGAGGAGGTGTTCAGCCATAAACAGTCCACGGCTTGAGAGAGGAAACTTGTTCTATAATTTAATATAATTATATATTATAACAGAGATTAATAGAAATGGAAAAACTGGAAAGCAGCACTCTCTGGTTTAATTTTCGATTGTTAGAAGTATTCTATGAGGTAAATCACAGTTACGGTGCTTACACACGGCGGCGTGCGTTCAAGCTTCAACGCTTCTGCCCATTCACTTTGAATGGGGTGACGTCACGCTTCGCCAAACTGCATTGTGGGAGCAAAGCGTAGCTTTTACGGAACTGTCAGCCAATCGAATCATATGCCAGTACAAGCTCTAGCCAATCAAACCGCTGCTTGTGTGTCCGGGGCGGGAGATTAATGTGTCACGAGCGTTGCCGGGGGGGGGTGCTAGTCAAGGACGCTTGTGAACTGTTACGCAGCGTCCACACGGCGGCGTGCGTTGAAACCAAGCGGCAAACTCTGGGTCACAGCCGGGATGCCAATACGGAAGTGCCACACACTGCAGTTCATACATGGGCTGCTAGGGACTGGCTGCAGAAAGGAGCAATTTCCATAGACCCCCATGTTAAAATGCCCAACTTTACAGCAGAAAAAAAAATGTTTCTACCCATGGATGCAATAAATATTATTATCGATATAGTTAGATTCCACCTTCATGATTATGAATCTGTGAGTGAATTGTTTATAACACGACCCTTTTATTTATATTAGGTCTTAATGTTTTTGCATAAATTAGGGCGTGGTCACTTTGATGGACACGTACATGCCTCACTGTCAGCTAACAGCAACTTGTCCACTCTGCTAGGCTACAACCATAGAGGCTACAACGTTAGTTAGTCATAGTACTGTACTTGACCCTTTAGCTTTAGCCGTGTTCGTGGTGATTGTGCCTTTTAGGGAATATTGTTACAAATACCAGACAATTAAAATGTCGTGCTGTGCGCTTGAATGTACTAACAGAACTTCCAAGAAGTCTAAAATGATAATATTATACATGTTAACCCCGTTCGCAGGTGTTTGTGTGCTTGGTAGCTTAGCTTGTTACTTATTAGCCAGCTAAGGACGTAACCCTTTATGCATACATATACATTTTAGTTTATGATTCAGCCTTGGGTAAGACTTTTATAGTCTATGGCTATGACGCCCATAATGCTAAACGGGAGCAAATGTTAATAGGGGACCCAACAGTGGTGGCCGCCGGAGCTAACGGAGCCGCAGGGGGCTAGCTCCAGCCGGCGTCCCGGAGCTAGCCCCCTGCGGCGTCGTTATAACTGGAGATCAAGGAATGCAGCGAAACGCAGACTTGGTTCGCCTGCTGTAGTATTAGCTAAATAAATTATGTTGAACAAGGCTTATTAAGCTGAACATCGCCACAATTGTTCTGCTCTGTATCGGTACTTCTTTGCTTAACGTGTGAATGACAAGCATTAAGAATAACAAAATATAGCTAATTCTCTTGCAGATTGTCTCATTTGATTATGAATGTAACGTTTATATAGGGGAACTACACTGTTAGCAGTAACTTGGTATGCATGTATTTCATGTTAGCTTAGCTTCTTAGCCTGAGCTAGCTCTGTTTACTTCCATTTTGGAGGCAGCAGGTCCCGCCTCGGCTCCGCCTCTTTGCCCTTATTTGGAGCAGGCGGGATTAGACTCTGACGTCACAGTCGAGCCGTTAGTGGCCGACTCCGCCTACTAAGGGCTTCACGGCAACTCTGCAGAATCCTATGGGTGACGTCACGGACACTACGTCCATTTATATATACAGTCCAGGGTTTCCGCTAGGATTTTTTCTCGCCGGTCAAATGTCCGAACAGAATTTATTTTACCGGACACATTTGAAACTTACCGGTCATGTTTCAATAATAATAATAAGAATTGTGTAGCAGAGTTTCCGTTAGCAGGTAATTACCGGACTAGGACCGGATATGCTGATGTTTAAAACTCAGTTAATGGGGCTCGTTTTTATATTGCTTCAGTTTATAATCGTAACAGATCGAAAAATTCAGATTCATTTTTCAATAAATGATTCCACAAACAACAAACAACATCATTATTACATTCAAAGAAACTACTTGTAGTAGATAAAGTACATTATTCAAAAGTTTATATTAACTTTGAATAATAACACGGGAGAAAAAGATCCTCTCTTTTCCTCTCTCTCCTGACAGCCCGTCAGTTTCTCATGCAGCGCGCTAAACAGTGGGCGGGGCTTCAGGTCAGACTCAGCAGCTGATCTGATCTCTCTCTCGCGTCCGGTTACACTTCACTCGCGTTTATGTCCATATCGATCAGACCCAGCTCTCCTGATCGGCCTATAGAGAGCACAGATCAAGCTATTAAGAGTGAATATCGGCCGATAATGATCGGCGGCCAATCGATCGGAGCATCGGACATTTTGACCGGCAGGTTTTGAATTTACCGGTTTTTATTCAATTTGACCAGCTAAAAACCGGTAATTACCGGCTAACGGAAACCCTGATACAGTCTATGGTTGAAACTTGCCGGTGAGCTTGTCTGAAACTCGACCAACAACCAATCACATGAATCTCCCGCCCCGGACACACAAGCACGCGGTTTCATTGGCTAGAGCTTGCACTGGCATATGATTTGATTGGCTGACGCTTCCGCTGAATCTTCAAAAGTTGAACATTGCTCAACTTTTGAAGTGAGCAACGCGAGCAAAGCGAAGCAACGCTCTCACAATGCAGTTAGGCAAAGCGTGACGTCACCCCATTCAAAGTGAATGGGCAGAAGCGCTTAAGCTTCAACGCACGCCGTCGTGTGGACAGGCCGTTAGTTCGCTGGAGCCTCGCAGCAGGGTAGCTGCGGAGCATTTGCGCATAACATGTGGCCCCCTGCGCAATATGACAAGATGAGGCCCGACACAGTCTGCGTGATCTGTGTGTAGGGAGGGGCGGCCCTCGTACAGTATGCATCTGGTGTAAATACTGGGCATCTTTGCTCTAGCAAACGTACATTTCTGACCTTTAATTAAAATAATACCAGGACTGTGGCTTGTAAAAGACACAAAGACCGGGGAAACTTGTAACATCTCCATATTGCACCAATGACACGCAAAGAGAGAGCAATGCAACTCATTATGGCCTGATGACCCTTCTCTGCCTGCCAAAAGACTAATAGACAAACTTAAGAGAGAACTGGTGACATTTTGGAGGTATTATAATAACCACTCGTTTATTGGATATGAAAAAGTTTGAACTACAACAATATTCATGGAAGTTTACTAAGGTGCTTTTGGTTTGTATAAAATATATTATGTGTGTTCAGTGTTTCCCACGGATCTGAAATATACTTGGGGGGGTGGTGGTAGCGCGGGGGGGGGGGGGGTTTGAGGTGACGTGCAACAACATTAACATGAACCTTTCTGTTGGTCGCTTGTTAGCAGACCCTTCACGCAATGGCAGAGCGAACAGGTACAGGCAGGGCCCATAGTGATAGCCCTATAGTTTAAATCTACTACCCACAAATAAACATATGGACATGGGTTACTATTAAAAAAAAAAAAATGGTAAATGTATTTAGGAACCTATCAATGTGATTTTAAGTGGGGGTGGACCTCAAATCCTCTAGGGGGCTCCGGGGGCATGCTCCCCCGGTAAGATTTTTTTTTTAATGTTGGAGTTAAATGCATCAATCTGGTGCACTTTGAGGGGGAAATAAAGAGACTAGATCTATGGAAACACCTATATGAAACAGAACTGTATACATTTCAATAATCATAAAATCATGGCCATAACCAATAACATACCATTTCCAATATGAAAAAAACACAAATTGTTTTGGTTCATTTATAGTTGTGAGTGTGTCTGTGCTGCTGAATCAGCCTCTCCTGTCTCCCTCCTCTCCCCCCTGCTCCTCTTTGAGGCAACAGCAAAGACTAGTTTTAGCTCTCAAGTTTTAAAAGTGTATCTTACCTTTTTTCACCTAGTTAACATTTTATTTATTTATTCATGCATATTTTACTAATCACTACCCTCTCAAATGGAAATGGAAAACAAATGGAAACCGTTTGAGACCCACTGAGAACATAGACTAAGTTAACTATCTAAACACTCAGAGAGTCCTTTACCTCACCTAAGCTGAGGTTAATGACACACAGAGGCCAATCAAGGGCTTTGATTTATGATCTGTATGACTGTGGCCATGTCGGCAGGCCACATCATGTCGACAGCCAGTCACCCTGTGTGAGGCAGGCCACTTAACAGGCCAGGCCATCGGGAAACCCCCCGGTCCTCCCGATGGCCAGTCCGGGACTGGGTACAGGAGGCGTAGAGCGAGGGATCATTGGTCCACAAGTTAATCGATCGCAGATGGTGTCGTGGTCCCGGACGAATAAAAAAAAAAGATATATATAAAAAAAACTAAAAAAAAACTAAATGGGTCGCGAAATATACTTGGGCGGTCGTTAATATACCTGGGTGGTCCGCCCAAGTATAGTCTATGTGTGGGAAACCCTGGTGTTGTAACAATTTGACTTGATAATTATATCAAAATCAAAAATGGTTTTCCTAATAATGTAGAATGGATAAAATGTAGTTAGATGCCAAGGTGCCAAGGTACTCGACAACAAGCTAAGAAACCGTACCAACTCCGGAGAAGAACATCCTTCTCTACAGCTCCACTTTCTTCACCAGCTAGTCTCTAAGGGCCTGTGTCCACATAGCGTATTTTTCTGAGCGCTGGTATTCTTTCAAATGTTTTCAATGCAGCCGCCTCAAGAAAAAAGCGTTTCATCTGCCGTCTTTTTTCACAGTGCTATGCCGTTTTTGTGCAGCCGCTCCAAATGCTCGAGTTTGAAATATCTCAACATTTCAGAAAAGCCCACGTGACATTACTGTAGGAATTGGAACACAATGTTGTTTATGGACGTGTTTCTCGGACATAAACTATCATAACAAAAACTGAAAAGCCTTGAGCAGATCAGCTGGGCGGACCCTGAAAGTTCCTCTCCTGAGTGTTATATTTTAATATGTACAGCATGTATTATTGTTTGACTTTTATCTCCGTACGCGAATCGCCCTCCTTGCTCTATGACTGTCAAACTGAGAGATGCAAGCAAGCATCTTCCTGTTGGTATTTATCGTAAAAAAAGACGAAAAAAAAGAAAAATCCATCCACTAGATAATAAAATCAAAGGGGTCTGTCATACGAAAGCTGTGATACTTTGTCAAGATGTGGTTGTCATAGAAGCACTCAAACAAACATCTCTGTCACGCACCCTCACAATAAAAAGAAACACTTAATCAGAACAGAGTTTATCAGAGCTAGTTGGCTGCTGGAAACAAAACTGATGAAAGTATTGAGACGGGAAATGTGCCATTAACCTTAAACTATGAGCTAAAAGAAGCCAAAAAGCTCTGTGCAGCTGCAGAGTTGGGTCAAATAACTGTCGGTTCTGTCAAAAGAAATTAGGAGTAGTCTTCCTGTAGAAACCCTGATTGGTAAATGTAACCTGTGCGGCTGCAGCTGAGTGTTTCCCTGCTGTTTATTGTGACCATCAACCATCCCTGACAGCAGAGCCAGTGACTGTCACAGCCATAGATCACAGCTGATTAACGGAGCTCACCAAAACAACAAACAACAGGAGAGAGTTTCCTCTAACTGAGAATGTTCTCAAATGTTACTGGTAACTCTTTTTCTTGCATCTCAACAGCATTTGCCACATCAATTAAGAAAAAAGTTCAAGACACAAAAAAGACCTTTAACATTACATTACAGGAGAAATATCTGTCCATGTTTCTTGTCCTTAATGTCATACTGTACTGGACTTTCAAACTGACTACATACCGTCTACATCTCATGCCTAGATTGTTCTGCGTGTTTTATTTTTACTGTAAATTAAAAGCTCATGATTATTTAAAAAAACGTATTTCTCTCCATTTTAAGCTGACAACTTCACACCTGGCCAATGAACACAGATTGAACCTTAGGAGCAATTAAAAATCCAGTTCTTTTAAAGAAGAGCAGAAAATGGAAATATCATAGTGCCACCGGCTCTTATGGTGGGGGACTAGGGTTTGAATCCAGCCTGGGACCATGGGTCAAATCTGACCGATTTATTTTACTTTACTTTCAATCATAAATAATATGTTTTCCATTTGTTTGCCTTAAACAATAACCACTTTCATTGCATTTTGAGTGCTTTCTGAGTTTCTTAACTTTGTAATACCTATGATGTTCCCAGTCAAAAATGGCCGCCATAGGAAATGAATGGGTAACTCTAGATTATGTTCATCCATCAGATAGTACCCACACAAATCGACAACCATGTTTTTTTTAGAATACATTTTCAGTGTCTTTTCTTTGTGTATTCACTGCAGTTATTTATGTAAACATGTAGTCTGAGACATTGTTTTCAGATTAAAGGCACTGGTTGCCCAAATAAATATTTTAAAAAACCTCCTTAAACTTCAAATAGTAGATTTAAAGATTTAAAGATTACTTCGCTCTATTAATCTTTAGTATTACAGTATAATAAGGACCTCAATACAACTATAATAAACATGGAGGTCCAACACATGATATTATGATAGCATAATATTCACAACAAAAATGCACAATGTCTCATCATCACAGTTCTGCACCCGAATACAGGGGGTGATGATGGGGGAAGACTGGAAGGGTAATGAGCCAAATACAACCAGGATAAATACATTTAGTTTGTGGTGCATATCATTCATAGAACACAACAGCAATGTTTGTTCTGGAGAAAGATTATTACGAAGCGGACAATCCACACTCCCTGTCAGGGCCCGTCACCATACCTCTCTCTGCCTCTCCACCTTTATTTGTATCTCTCCTTCTCCACCTTTCTGATTGTCTGTGAGTCTCTCCCCGTCTCCCCCCCGCAGGATGCAGGAGAGAGGAAACACTCTGATAGTGGATACAAACGCTGGGCTGCTGCCAGGCTGCAGACTGCCATTCTGCTGATTGGCACTGCAGGCGGTAAACACTGCGGCACACACAGGATGTTAATGGAACCACAGCCCGGGGACACACCGTGTGTCCCTGTGTGTGTGTGTGTGTGTGTGTCCCTGTGTGTGTGTGTGTGTGTGTGTGTGTGTGTGTGTGTGTGTGTGTGTGTGTGTGTGTGTGTGTGTGTGTGTGTGTGTGTGTGTGTGTGTGTGTGTGTGTGTGTGTGTGTGTAATTGTGGCTACTTTCTAACAAATGTCTACAAGACTTCCTTTTTCCATCCAGGCATTTGAGAATCATTCCAATGTGTGTCAGTGTGCATGTTATCCACGTAACCCCAGGCTATAAATTTACATCGGCGGACACGCACTCTGAGTGTGTGTGTGTGTGTGTGTGTTTGATAAATTCCTGAATCTACGAAGGGCCGTGTAGGCCAAAATTCAAACTCACCTCGCACACACACTACTGAAAACATCTGGCCTTGCACACACACTACTGAAATACTCTCACATTCACTACTGAGCACCTCACACACACATTACTGAAATACTCTCACATTCACTACTGAACACCTCACGCACATACTACTGAAATACTTTCACACACACTCCTGAAAAACATTTTACTGAAAGGTTCTCAGTAGGGAATGTGCATGTGTTTCACCTATGTGTGTGTGAGGGGGATTCTTGCTGTAACGGAAGTCATTCTAATGTAACGGAAGTCATTGTAATGAAACGGAAGTCATTCATTGTAATGAAACGGAAGTACCAAACTGCTCTGCAAGTGGTCTCTTTGCTCGCCCCGTTAGCTTCATTAGCTCCAGGCTGCTACTCGGACGTGTTTGTTGTGTTGATGCCTGGTGGAGTATTCTTCATTGAAATATCGCACTTATCTTATGGCTCTGCGGTTCAAACAGACTGTCCATGAATGCAGTTTATTCGGTAAGTGCAATTCAAGCACTTTATTTCTTACTTTATTCAGGGTTGCCAACTCTCACGCATCTGGCGTGTGACACACGCTTTCACTCTCAATCTCACGCTCTCACACTGCCCAAACTATTCTCACGCCAAAAACAAGATGAACCGGCGATCGCTTTTGGTTGGTTATTTACAATGTTGAGTTGACAGCTGCTCGAGCTGTCGATCCGCTCCCTCCCCGCCCCCACCACTCTTAACAACGTTAACAGACAGCAGAGCAGTGGGAGCCGACACGTATTGCGCATGCGCAGATCTAAGATCCAGTAGAAATGATAAAAAAGTCAAAGTCTGCTGTTTATTGTTCTACTAGGCCAAAATAGAGTCAAAGAGTATATGAGAGTGAGTGTGTTAATTAATATATTTGGCAGTTTGGAGTAAGTCTGTAGATTTGTGTGTGTGTGTTTCATGTATAGGCCTCTCACGATAATTAATTTTGTTGGATACATTTTCCCGGAAATGATTGCGATAAACGATAATATTGTCGGCACCGTTGTATGACCATTTTAGACCACTGACATAATGATAATATATAATAATAATTCAAGTACATACTTTCAAACTGCTAGTCACATCCTCATGTAAATGGCAATTTATCGAGTTCATTTTTATTTATCGAGTTCATTTTTATTTATCGTACGATAATTGAATTAATTGCTTATCGCGACAGGCCTATGCACACAATAAAACAGTGGAAACAAACATGTGTTTGACTTTCATTACTGAATGAAACGTTGTGCCCTTTATAGTCTGTGTCCAATTTTGTGTATTTGTATATATTGTATATCCTATATATATATGCTAAGGTTCCGCTACTGACACGATAGCAGTCATTTAGTGCGCATTTGTGTAATTAAACCCATGATATCAAAATCTCACTCCAGCCAGGTACCCAAAGTTGGCAACCCTGCTTTATTCAGCTAACGAGCGAGACGAAGCTACATCTGTGCTAACGATGCTATCCGTAGCATACAAGTTAAAACATAATAGAGAAGTGTAAAACATTAAGAAGGATTATACTGTAGAACAAAAGGCTTCTCGGTGAGGTTGGTAAACTAAGATCATGCTTGTACATTAGTTAGTTTGCTAGTTAGGTAACTGTATGCATTGTTATTGTTAATTTAAAATAGCTATGCTCAACGATGCAGACAGCTAGCGTCAGTAGTGTTGAAGAGCAGAGTACTGTATGAGATTAACCTCACTATAAGATCTGTGTATCTTAAAAATATGAATCTCACATTTCCAGTTGGATCCAGAAATAACGTTAACGTAGATATTTCAATATGGTTTGTTGAGCTGGAGTTGATTATTGAAGCTTACTGGTTAACGTTCATCATATTAAACGAACGAACCCAAACGTTGTTGTTTTTATTAATATTATTACCAATACTTACTAAGCATTACCATTACACTGGAGAAACCGACTTGTTGTGGCAGCAGAACGTGAACATGTAACGTAATGCCTGCATTTAAGGACGATAGCGTAGTCAATGCTTTAGGGACAAGGAAATTATTTGTTTAAATATTAGATATGACGTTATGTGTGCTTCTGTGACAATTAAGCTTATTCATTGCATTACATTTGCTGAAGATGTTTGTCTTTTACCCTTACGTGTGTGTTACAAATGAATGCGAATATGGCATAGGACAAATATTTAAATTGACTGTCTCATGAAAAACGATTCCAAAATAACAGTAAAATAAAAAGGACCCCAACTAGACAATAATACACAATCCAACTGATAAGTTACAGTAAGGGCTGTGATATCCAGCACTTTTTTTAAGGATAACAAAAAGATTATCACATGACATTTGCATGTAAAAAAAAGTCTGTGACCAACACATTGTTACTTTACATATATGTATATATTATTGCTGTCAAAATTATCGCGTTAAGGGCGGTAATTAATTTTTTGAATTAATTGCGTTAAAATATTTAACGCATTTGACGCATGTGCAGAATGGCCCGTCCCATACGTGCCACCAGTGGCAGCGCCAGGGTATGGCTGGGGTAGGCTACACCCATACCAAGAAATGGCTTAGCCCCACCATGAAAAATGATGTTAAAGTAAGCAAAATAAAGTCCGCCAACTCGCGCGGAGTAAATTGCACAGACAGTAGTTAGTAAGATTGATTTCAGTAGCCACTTGTCTGGAAATACCGAAGACCAGAAACGGTTTTGAAAACTTTTGTCACGTAGTGATCGTCTTCTCAATAGAACATCTTTGATAATGTCGGTGTTGTTGCAGGAAGTCCCGACGGAGAATACTTTTGCTGTAGTACAGGGGTGCATATATCTGGTACGCAGGTTATGTGCGTAATCTGAAACTTGTGTCACAAAGCGCATTTGCGTACCGACGTACTTGTGAAGCTTTTCCAGAAGGCGGTTAGATTACCGGACGACAGAGTCGGTCTCCGTGTGCACAGACAGGGCTGCTGTTAACGTCGGTCTGTACAACGTAATTGTGCCAAAACTACGCCAACCGGCTGCGGAGGGAGACTCTCCCCCCCCCCCCCCTTCACTGGAGAACTGCGCTAAAACAGCTGATCACAACGTTCACACTCTGTGGTCACGAAGAACTCCACTAGCCGCCGCCGCCCCCCCCTATCGACTTTCCTGAAGTACTCCCCCGTTGATAGAAATCAACACGTAATGAATTAAGACCCCACGGTTTGATGATTGATAGGTGTGTGGGTTGTCTTTCATTTTGACACGCAGAAAAATGTTATAATAAACATACATACTGTATGTTAAATGGATATATCCGCCTTCTTTCATTTATCTTTCCATTCCCACAACAATATACATAAATAAATGGCATATTTTGGACATAGTTCGAATGGTGATTAATCATGATTAATTAATTTTTAAGCTGTGATTAATCTGATTAAAATTTTTAATCGTTTGACAGCCCTAGTGTATGTATATATATATATATATATATATATATATAATATAATATATATATATATATATATATGTTTGTTTAAAGTTTCCAGGTGATGCAGACAGACCAGAGGATGCTGACCACGAGAGACAGACCTATTCCTAACATCAGTTAACTTCAGCATGGACTCAAAGGTACAAAGACTCCTTTCATACTGTACAAAGAATCGAGAAACGTTCTGGTTTAAATAGATAATGTAACAACTATAATCAGCTTTCACATTTCAATGTATTTAAGGCAATTATTATTTTACATTGTGAGAATTACTACCATTTGTCTCTACATATTGTCTGTAAAAGACGTGGTAAAAGTGGTTATTGCAGTTAGACAACCGAGCAGTTGAATATTATTTAATAATAACATATTTTAATGTTGATTAACTGCAGACTGTTCATTCATAATCTGATTATCTTTGTAGTACAAAGTGATTAATTTAAAAAACACATTAAAATAAATACATTATTTCTACAGCCGCTAAATAATCAAACCTCTTTCATAAATAACACACTTGCTCTGCAATAATGTCATAGGTTTTATGTTTCTTGTCATTTCTGTTAGGAAAGGACATACCTGAAGGACACAACTGCCTCACCGTTTTCTCAGAGGAGCAAGAAGAAAATGAAAAGCTGATATCAGATTAAAGACCAATACAGGACATTCACTAAGAAACTACTCTTTTATTGTGAACACAAAGTCAAACAGGACCATCATTTGTTTGTGACAGCTGAGCCCAGTATGGGCTCACAGATGCAGTTAGGGGGTTTCTTCACCAGGCCTGGTCCTCCTCCATCAGGCCTGGTCCTCCTCCCAGAGAAAGACCTCTCCACCTCAGTCCTCTCCAGCCAAACCCACAGACAGGACATCCGTCACGCTGAGGTTTCTCCCAAAGTCTCTGCAGCTCTCTGGACACCACGCCGTCTCAGTTGAACCACACTGTGAATATGAGAGGGGAAAACGTGTGTAATAAATGCTTTAGACAATAAGAAATATGAAGTGAACTGTTGAGTGGCTCATTCTTTTTTAAATAGACAAAACTATTACTGTATTTCAATATCTCACGTCTGAAAGTTTAATTTGAAAGAAGAAGAGGCCCCAAAAATAAAGATTGGTATATCAATAAATGTAGTTGATTTTGTCTTTTTAATTGTTTAAAGTAGAGTAGATAGAACTGGTGCTTAAGAGTTTTAATACAGTCTGGTTGTGGAGGAGGCACACAGGTAAGAGCACTAACTAGCTACCATCACATGTAACTAAGCTTGACTTGAATTTATTAAAGTATAATTAAAGGTGGGGTAGGTAAGTTTCAGAAACCGGCTCGAGATACACTTTTTGTTATATTCCATGGAATGCTCTTAACATCCCGATAGCAATGAATATCTTAAGTGCTTTGACAAAAAATCCATAAAAAAATGTCATCTGTGGAAGCCGTAATACTGTAAAAAGCACGACCAATCCGTTTAGCCGGCCAGGATTGCCGCCCTGTCTGTCAGCCTTCCATCTCGTGCACGCACAAATGTATCTCGTGCCCTCATTGGGCGTGCCGTAATTAGGCTTGTATTGCGCGTTCATGTGTGTTGGAGGAGGTGCTCTGTAAGGAAGTCTGAAGGAAGGGCCGGATTCTTTTCGGCTGTGTACTTTCAAATTTTAGTGCACTCGAGCCGGTTTCTGAAACTTACCAACCCCACCTTTAAGTGACAGCAACAAATCAATAACTAAAATCATGCAAAAATGTGAATGTTTGCTGGATCCACTGTTGCATTTACCACATGTTGTATATTTTAGAAACCTGAAGGCATTTATAGATTTGTATGCAAGTAATATCCCAAAACTCAATACCTTAGATTATTATAGAAAGCTTTGCTGAATAGTTTCATGTTGACTTACCTTAAGCAACGTAAAACGTGCAGACCGCGAGCAACAGATGTAGGTTAGCCGGCTAGCTGGAGTACATAGGTTAGTCTCATATTTACTTACTGTTAACTAACTAATGCTAACATAACTGTCGGCTAGAAGTATACAGCTTATTTAACAGGCCATTGTCCTCTCAGCCTGAAATATCAATCCCTTAATTAAATGGTAAAACAAAAAAAGGAAAGGTTCTGGCTCAATTTCGGCTTATGGCACATTTCCACTGCAGCGGGGTAGCCCCGTTTAAGCGTATTCGTCCCGTACCGTCACGGTTCGGCACATGCAGTCACACGACGAATACGCCTTTTTTTTACGAGTGGGAAAAAAGTCTGTCACTCAGGGCAGTATCCATTACACTATTTATAATCCAGGGGGCGGCATTGTGCCTAAAAGCTGTTTGCCAGCCGCCCTTAAACAACAAATGAAGAACAAGAAGAAACAACAACAAAACGAACAAAATACAAGAAGAAGAAAAGTTAGTTTTGCGAGTTCAGATAACACACAGGAGCTAGAACCCACCTGCTTCTTTTAAATCAGCTGTGTGGGAACATTTCGGGTTCCCTGTGGACTACAATAACGATGAAGTGCGCGAGTGGTGGATCGGACGAGGACGGTGTGTCGGCGTTGTTAGACAGCGGTGCGGTATCACCGGAGCCCGGCAAAAGACAGCAGCAGTTCAACAGCTTATCCCCGCTGTTTAAACCAATAGACATGAAAGCCGAGAGACCAAAATA
Source organism: Pogonophryne albipinna (assembly GCA_028583405.1). Classification (NCBI taxonomy): domain Eukaryota; kingdom Metazoa; phylum Chordata; class Actinopteri; order Perciformes; family Artedidraconidae; genus Pogonophryne; species Pogonophryne albipinna. Next base: position 8,432,724 of record CM053248.1, read on the forward strand.
AATAACGGAAGCTTTTGGCATATGTTTTTCAACGACTATGCGCTCTTGAAACAATTTCTTATTATTTATTTTGTAATATTTTCAAGACATTCTTTTTTGTTTTACAGCTTGATGAAACCTTTTTGTTTGACATCAGCCATTATAGATAATATGGCCATCTGAGTGTGTGTGGTACTGTTTGTGGTTTGTTTTTAACAGTGTAATACAGTTAATTATTCAAAATGTCAGAGTTCCTTATTTTTAAACTGAAACTTGCGCTACTGTTCAAAAATAAATAACAACAAACCTGGAATTATGCATTTGGGACTTTTTTTTGCTTTTTCTTGTTGTACCGAACCCGTACCGAACCGTGACCCCCAAACCGAGGTACGAACCGAACCGTGACTTCTGTGAACCGTTACACACCTAGTCCCTAAGCGTCCTTGCTCAGGCCTCGGGCTGCCTCGCTGGCCGTCCGAGGCCATGGCGTATTTCCATTACAGTTTAGGACCTGGGGTAGCAACTAGGGTTGCCAGAAACTGACCATGATCAAAATCGATTATTCGGCAGCCCTGGCGAATAATAATCGATTATTCGACCGACATCGCCCCCCCCCCCGCGGAAGAGAGACAAAAAAAACTCAGACAAAAGGAATTCCGTTGTTTTCTTTACTGGAATATGTTTAACAGTACAAACAACAAACATGCACGCATGTCTTCACAACGACGTGGCCTTGAAGTGAAGTTGGTAATGGCCGGCTGTGCTGCGTCTTTCTCTGTAACCTCTTTGGCGTGCTGCACACTCAAATGCGATCGCATTGTTGAGGTTGAGCTGTGATAGACCAACGTCTTTTCGCAGAGCTTGCATTTAACTTCCTTTGGACTTGTAAGTTTGAAGTAGTTCCACGAGGAGGAACTCTTTTTACCTGCCGCTTTGTTCATCTTTAGTCGCACGTGTGAGGGAGAGGGGGGGTGGGGGCGGGGGCGGTGTGTAGCGTGCTGCAGCAGCAGTCTGCTCTGCACGCAGGCTTCCTCCAAGTTTACAGTAAAACAAACTGGTGGTGTGACCAATGGCCATTTACAATTATTAATACTATTACTATTATTAGCATTAGTCTATATTTTGGTTGAAACTAAGCCAGAAAAAAAAAAATACATAAATAATAATAAAAAAATATATAAATAGAATCGATTTTTAAAAATAATATTCGATTATGGAGACTGTAACGAATATTCGAATAATCGAATAATCACTGGCATCCCTAGTAGCAACGCAGTGTAGGCGGGACTCCCGTCGAGCTCCCGCTGGATTTTATCATCCCCAATGAGATGTAGGAACGTCGTCACCTCCTCGGTCGACCACGGTGTGCTTTTCTTTGACGTTGCCATTTTTCTAGCTCCTCCGTTTACAAAAATGCTGTGTATAAAAATGCTGTGTATAAAAATGCTGCAAGCTTGCTTCTAGATATATATATGCGACGCTAGGGATGATCTCACCCGCGATCTTGTGACGATTGTCTCTGACCAATCAGCAGTCGAGAGTGTTGACGTCACTAGTTCAGCCCTGGCCTGATAGAACTACGATTTTATGGGGCTGGAAAAAGTACCCGCTAGCCGGTGCTATGCTATATGGAAAGGCCACCAAAAACTGGCCTGGCCGCTTGAGGACGATTAAGGACGCTTAAACGGGGCTACCCGCTGCAGTGGAAATGCGCCATTAGTTAGCTTGTTAGCTTATTGCAGCTGTGCATGTTGCTAGCGGGTTGCTAGGCCACCTCACGAGCTGCGCCAGGTGATGTAAACAAGAACACCTCCATAGACCAGACCGTCTCAGTTTGTTGACCGCTCGGCCCAGGGTCCAGCCTACGGCTGCGGTGCTGTTTCTCTATAAATCCATGCTGTAAATAAATAATAAATAATATAAATACATCCTTCTGTTTCGTTCTTCTTCTTCTTCATCTTCTTTAACTTGCAACCAGTATCACGGCAGCATTGTTCTTTGTTAGTTCCGTTTCATTACAATGACTTCCGTTACAGCAAGAATCCCCCTCTCACACACATAGGTGAAACACATGCACATTCCCTACTAAGAACCTTTCAGTAAAATGTTTTCAGTTGTGTGTGTGCAAGGCCAGAGGTTTTCAGTAGTGTGTGTGTGTGAGGTGTTCAGTAGTGAATGTGAGAGGATTTCAATAGTGTGTGTGTGAGGCTTAATTTTCAGTTTTGTGTGTGAGGTGTTCAGTAGTGAATGTGAAAGGATTTCAATAGTGTGTGTGAGGCTTAATTTTCAGTAGTGTGTGTGTGAGGTGTTCAGTAGTGAATGTGAGTGTATTTCAGTAGTGTGTGTGCAAGGCCAGATGTTTTCAGTAGTGTGTGCGTGAGGTGTTCAGTAGTGAATGTGAGAGTATTTCAGTAGTGTGTGTGCAAGGCCAGATGTTTTCAGTAGTGTGTGTGTGTGAGGTGTTCAGTAGTGAATGTGAGTGTATTTCAGTGTGTGCAAGGCCAGATGTTTTCAGTAGTGTGTGTGCGAGGTGAGTTTGAATGTTGGCCTACACGGCCCCTCATATGTATCAATCTCTCCCTCAGAACCAGGCTCATGGCCTCAGGGTCGCAGGTTTGAATCCTGTGAGGAGGAAGTTAGAGAATATTGAGGATGTTACTTCTGAATAGATATGACTGAGTCGATAACTAGAGTACTTCAGTGCAATATAGTTTTTAAAGTATTTTTGTTTTACACTGAAAAAACTGAAGCGTTGACTTTAATTCAATGTTTTATGTCAACAGATTTCCCATAAATAAAATGTTGTTAAAATAAAAGATATTAGGTTCAACTTAATATTATTGCTCTCAACTAACCACACACACACACACACACACACACACACACACACACACACACACACACACACACACACACACACACACACACACACACACACACACACACACACACACACACACACACACACACACACACACACACACACACACACACACACACACACACACACACACACACACACACACACACACACACACACACACACACACACACACACACACACACACCACACACACACACACACACACACACACACACACACACACACACACACACACACACACACACACACACACACACACACACACACACACACACACACACACACACACACACACAAAGAAGAGATGAGGACAGAATGAGAGGGGCAGGGGGGAGAAGAGAAGAATAAAGGAGAGGTGAGGACTGAAGAAGAGGAGGGAAGGATAAAAACAGTGAAGTGGCTTTTAATCTTCTCAAGCCACGTGAGGTGAGGAGAAGATGTCCGACCCACATTTCCTAAAAGCACGCACAGAGAAGCTCAAACAATTATTGTGATAAGGCAATTTACTGTCAAAAATAATGTGTAAAAAATGCACCAAATACAGAAATGTGTAACATATTGTGGTGGGGAAACTGCCTTTCCATAATCTAACCCAAGAATAAACATTGTCTACTTTGTCTATTTAAAGATTTTCAGTCATCAAATATGGTTGAAAATATATATTTTAGGTATTCTTATTTTCAAAGCGAACTCTTCAAACGGCTCCAGCCAGGAGAGAGGAGAAAAGAGAGGCGAGGTAGAAGGAAGTGAATAAAGAGAGTTGCCGATGACTGAGGAAGAAGAGAGCATTTAGACGGCCTGACTGACATTTGACGCTCAGTTGACGTCTTCTGACATTTTGACATGGCAGCCGGTAACCATGGATACAAGATAAAGTACAGACAGGGGAGATTGAAGCAGTAACACCATTAAATATATTATATTTCATAAAAATATTACGGTAATACAGGATGCAAATATAACTACATTATTGCTCTTGGTGGAGAAGGAGAGCAGTAAATTACATTTAGTAATTACATGTTTTAAATGTGTACACACCAATTTGTTTCCTATCGCCTAAACCTCCAGGGTTGTACACAGTTTAATACTGTCAACTTCTAATTTTGGGAAAAACGAAAACGTCTTTTAAAACTACAATTCCCAGTAGAGACGTGCCATAGAGAACATGTGACGAAACACAATAGCCAGCATGTGTAGTTCTCGGGGGGCGTTCGAGTCCAGTTTTGAATAGTCTGCCGTGGTTTCGTTCCATTTCAAAGAGCTTGACGCTCGGCGTAACCTTGGCGCACTGCCACTCCAACATTAATCACAGGGTTTGTCAACGGGACTGTAGTCCCAAACGATAGCTGGGGATTATGGGTAGTGTGTAGTGTCTTCGGCCATCCTAAACACTGCATTTTTTTTCGGATGACAATTGTCACTACCCGATCTGCAGCTCTGCCCGATCTGCAGTGCGCATGTGCGAGATGGTCCGCCATATTGGACAACTCCGTACAGCAACCCAAGTAGGACACTTTACACAGTGGCTTTTGGCAAAGCTCAAAAAGAAAAGTCAAGAGAGATGAGTTATTGTTATTACAACGTGACTTCACTATTATTTAACAACTCTTTTTATTGGGTTCTTTTATTTGGGGTTAAGTACATTGTCAGAATATGTGAGAAATGAATTTAACTTCTGTTAGACAGCTATCATACTGAATAAATATTTACTGTGAATGTATGCAAAAATGTATCAAAAGTTAAATTCATTCCTCACTTATTCTGACAATGTACTTAACCCCAAATAAAAGAACCCAATAAAAAGAGTTGTTAAATAATAGTGAAGTCACGTTGTAATAACAATAACTCATCTCTCTCGAGTTTTATTTTTGAGCTTTGCTAAAAGCCACTGTGTCAAGTGTCCTACTTGGGTTGCCGTCCGGAGTTGTCCAATATGGCGGACCATCTCGCACATGGTCCGCGGGCAGGGGGACAGATCGGGTAGTGACAATCATATCGCATTAACACCATATCCCAACGTGCATTGCGGCTAAAACATCCAATCAGCGAACATGAAAACATTCCCAGTTAAACATGCAAAAACAAATCGCTAAATAAAAAGATAAAATACTGGCATGTAATTTACGTTACAATAAATAGAATGGTTTTGAATAATAGATGAGTAAAATCTACGTCACTTTACAACCCGCCCACTTTTGGGGAAACCAACGCTGTCATTTGAACGGCGATCAAGCCTGAAGCCACAGAGATCTTCTGTTACTGTCCTTTCTTCATAGAGGAAGTACAGAAACACGTAACTCTGGATTTGTTTTAATGTTTGAGGTGTAATAAACGACACTGCAGCTTTTTGGCATGTTGAAACTATTATTTTCTGCCTCGCTCATGAGAGTAACAGCTGGCGAAATTACAGCCTCGCCTACTGATTTTAATTTAACCATATATCGAGCCCGATTCTCGATTTCAAATGTGTGCTCTAAAATGATATTTATAAATGACTATTATCATTATTATAAGCAAGACAATAAATGGCGAAGATATGTAGAAAATAAACGTATTTAAGATACGTTCATAACTAACATAACGTGGGAGAAAATACGTTTCTAGCTAAACGTAATTGAGAATGCAGTTTAGTTCTGTGGGAACGTGATTTTTAGGAGACAGGGTTGGACTTGGGACTATTTTCAGAGGTGGATTAATAACATCTTGTGTTACTTTGGCCTCTCTGTCAAATTAGAAAAGAATACAAACATGTTTGTCATTTATGAATCTATGAGACCGGGGAAATTAAAGCATCAGGGAGTAATGTTATGCACACCTATTGGTTTTAAATTAGAACAAATAAACATGACTGATACAAACATTTATATTATATACCAAACCATTGCACCGGAGTCATTTATGGTTAAAGCAGAGTACTTACTTTTTTCTTGAGTTTAGACTTTACAGTTTTCAATTTCAAATCCAAAGTTCAATGTCAGACCTGTTGTCACTATAACAAAGATTTCACAATCTGACAGTGAGAAATCTCATATTTTGGTTGATTGTTTCCTGCAGGAGTTTGGTGTATGTTTGACAGGAGATCTTTGCTGCTATAAATCCTCACACCCAGCAGCGCTGACATGAGGAAACCTTTTCTCCAGTTTCCTCTCTCAGATTATTTCAGTGTGTGGAATGCAATGGTACTTGTCATAAACTAAGGATTGTACTTAATTATATTTCAAGAAAAAATTATATTACATACAGTAACGTTAAGGGAAAGTAAAAAGTGGTTCACTGAGTATATGACTTACCTAGAAAGATTAATGTCTATAAAAATGTAATATAATAGTGGATTCCACCTAGATTAGACATAGACAGAGGAGAATTTGTTAGACATGAAATAACGAACTCACTGTAAGAAATATATATATATTATAAATGTTATTTGGGAGTAGTATTTATCATACAATAGTGACTCTCATTTGATGTTTGTTTAAAGTAGGAAAACGCAAGTTATTCACCACAATTGTATTTTTAGGTTATGAATAAAACAAAAAGTAGTAAGTGATAAGCAGAAGGGTTTTTGAACTCTTGTCAGTCAGAAGGAATCTTGTGTATGTATGACAGGGGTGCTTATGCCCGCTTCGGTTTTCAATGTCCGCCATCACGTTAAAACCATGGTTAAAACAGAGGATTGGTGGCATTTTCAGTTCATTGCTTACTTCCACACGTCTTTTCCCCTCCTTGTCTCTTTCATGACTTTAGTTAATGCATTAGAACGATTGTTATCGTAACTTTCCGTGTTTCTAGAAGTCAAACTCACTGTTCATATTACGGAGTATATTTCCGGAACGGCCTTTCAAAATAAAAGCCACAGGCCGCTGTTCACCAGAGATGCCTTCACAATAAAACAGTAATTAGCTTAACAATATATTTAACTTATATTACGTCGTTAAACATTGATTTTAATTCATTACAGTTTTCAAATACGGCGCGGATTGAATACAGTTATTTGTGTATTCTGTTACAACCTCACCATGCTTGTAACACAAATTAAGCTTCGCGCAAGTTCAGGCAGGAAGACCTATCACTCCGTATTGCACGTCATGGCAATACTCGCTCCCTTCACTAGATGACAGGGAGCGCCACTCCTTAGCTAACCTATCACTTCCCTCCATTCACAAGCCTAATTATCGCACCTGTTAATCCCTCTATATATGCTCTCCCCTTTTCTATCAGCTGTCTTCCAGGTGTCAACGCACAAGCAGCAGCAGGGCTTCGTCCCAGCTCCAGGCATTATTCATCAGCTCCGCAGTCTTGCGAATTAAGCTACAGGCGGCGTTCCCCAGTCGGCTAGCGGTTCCAGCCGGCCGCCCCGCAAACCCGGACGCGGGAGGAAAAGACAAGGAAATCGGGCTCCACGGAAGTTCCTCCGGCTTAATGGAAATGGGCTTCTTCACGCAAACAATTGACGCACGCTTTCAGTCTCTCAAGAGGGCATCACTGGCATCAGGGCCGCTCAAATGCGGCGCTTCCGGCTTCACGCGGAACGGGTCCTCATCGCATGCGAAGCTTTACCCATTCTGGCTTCAACCACAACCCCTCCTGCAGGCAGGCAGGGCTTAAGCTATATCCCATTGAAGCTACTCCCTCCTGCGCCTCACCTCTAAAACAGGCATCAGGGTAGCGCTGGCAAAGGCAGTTGCAACAAATTCACGAGATGTTTCATTATATTGTTATGATATTTGGGTCATGCAGAGTGAGATCGCTACCCCTTTAAGAGAGGGGTGTGGCGCGTGCATGTGTGCGTGGGCATGGTATGGTAGAGCGAGCGGGATACATGTTTTCTAGAAATAACGAGGCAGCAGAAAAAGGAAGGTCTGTGATCTTGCGAATCTATCTTGCGAAACAGAAGAGCTAAATAAATGCAACGACCTCCCAAGAAGAGCTCGCCTCTCTCCAGTCTTTCCGATAAAATGAGTTATTGAACCCGAAGCGTGTTGTTTCTGCCTGGGAGACGACAGAGAGTCATCCCCCCGTTTCCTCGACTACGGTCTGGGAGTCGACAGGAAGTTCAACACTATGCATTGCTACCTTTAGTTCAGGGTTAAGGTGAGTCCCAGCAGGCAGTGTTGGGTGTAACGTGTTACAGTATGGAGTTTCAGTAACGTATTACTTGCATTACTAATGCAGTTCGGGTAATTACTACCCATTACAATGCTCAGTAACTAACGCAGTTTCAAGCTTCAACACAGTGTTACCTGAAATGAATTGTGTTTCTTAGGGCTTCTTTTCCTCAATGACCAAGTCGCTGCACATTATCCTGTTTATGACACGACCAGATACTAAATAAATTAGGAATTCACTCCCAATATTAATTTAATAATTATTGACTGAATGATCGTATTTTTTCTCTCTTTTCTTCTCCACTAAGAAATATTTCGTTTCTCGGTGCACCAACGGCTGGATCTGCGACAACAACATCTCCTCGGCAGTAGGGGTGCAACAACTAATCGACTTAATCGATCAAAATCGATTACCAAAGTAGTTGCCAACTAATTCAGTCGTTGATTCATTGGTCATCACGTGCGTTTTACGCGCCGTTAAGCTCCAACGTTATTGGTCTTTTTATCGGTACCGGAGACATTTATAAAATATATGTCATGTATTATTGCTACAAAAACATTATATCGCAGTCTTAGTGTCACCAACTCGTTTCTAATATGCAAAAGACAAACAAATGCGTCTATGATGTATTTTCGATCAGACGAGATCTCTCTCCCCCGTCTGTGTGCGAGGGGGCGGGGCAGTTTACACACACGCAGCTGCTACATGCAGCGGAGCACACTGCGGAGGTGGCGGAGAGAACACGGTCCGAGGTGTGGTTAAACTTTACCCGTCTCGATGTGGAGAATGCTCGTTGCTAAAAGTGCAATAAGAGTTTAGCATGTAAGGGCGTTAACACGAGCAATTTGTCTAAACATTTAGCAAAGTGCTCCACATTCAGACGGAGGAATGCACCGGGTTCGACTGTAGCTCTGTAGCCCCATCCACGAGTAACGTTTCCACGTCAGGTGTTATGTATGCTAGCAGCAACACACAGAGTTAACTAAATTATACAAACATGGGTTAATGATTAGAGGCAACTGTGTTATTTTGTTACATTTTCAGCTATTCTGTTTACAGTCCTGTCATCAGATTATTTAATACAATTTGTTAAATGCTCAGGGCAATCTCGATGACAAAGGTCAATGTTCCCCCTTTCTACGCACGGAGATAATGTAATCTTAATAGTGTGCAGGCCAAGGCTGGCTCTTCAAAGCAGATATTAACGAAGCGCTTTAAAGTTCCCATCATCCGTTCAGCGGAACTCTTTCAGCCTAAGCGGCAGTCAAGTAAGGAGAAACTACATGTGCACCGGCTATTCGGGTAAATAATATTAATAGCTGTCTCTCTCCAGTTCAAATCACCCACTGCTCAGGAAGATCTCCTCATGCGTTGCCTTTACGCATCTGTGTTCAAATACAACATTACTAACCTATAACTCCGCTCAACTGGGGAAAGAGAAGAAGAAAAAAGAAGAAGAGAATCCTCCAGGAGCACAGCGTTCCTAATCATGAGGAACTATAGGCCCAGTCACACACCTGGAGTTCCTAGGCATCACATCAAGCTCATGGTATTAACGTTCCTCTAACCAAACTGCGTGCATCCACATAAACGTCTTCAACGACAGTTGCTCTTCCTCACCGGGCAACCGTACTTTGCATGCGGATATTCTTCGGCACGCCATCATCTCCCGTTCCTGGACGTGGCATCCGCCGGCCTCACGACGACCGCGTTTTCCCCGACTTAAGGACGTGCACTGCACATCCTCCGTTTTGGGGGGGATATCTGCATGAGATCATCCGCCATAGCGGCACACTCTGATTTCCACTATTGCTACACATTTATTATCACACTCGCTGGATCCAACACTAGCGTCCCTCCATCATCCTCACTTCAGATGATAGAAGACAGTCTTAATCACTCAATAAAAAGAAAGAAGCCTTTCACGCCAGCCATTTTAGCTTATATCTTAAGCACTCCAAATGCGGCGGCGCCTGCTCCGTCATCGCCGCCCGCAACGACTCCCAGTTCTGCCCTTATAAATCCATGATCAAATTCCTACAGCTTAGACCTACCTCTAATCCTCTCTCACCATTATTTCTTATCTCAGGGAATTTTCCCTTAACTCAACGACAGTTCAATCACTATTTAAAGCAAGTTCTCATTAAATCCGGGTTATCACCCCTTCTATACACGGGGCATTCATTTAGAATAGGTGCAGCTACTTCCGCTGCTAACCAAGGCGTCTCATCCTCATCCCTGCAACAACTCGGACGGTGGTCCTCCTCCGCTTTCTCATCCTACATTCGCCCGGACCTCAGTGCCGTGCTGGCTATCCAAAGGTCTCTCCAACCTTAAAAATTGGTACGTATGCATATAACTGGTGGTGGTTCTTAGCATGTCAGCACGTATGTTCGCCCCGCGGCTCATGTTTATTCTTGCCATGTCTAACCCTGTATGTCCAGGTCGTAAACCTTCGGGTCTGTATAAATGTGTCCCTGCTAAGTCAGGTTGCCCCACACGTTCCGGAAGCCCTGCACGTTCAGGGCGCACTGTTTCTTTTAGGACTGAAAGATGGAGAGAAACACTTCATTTCACTGGAGTGTTTACTGTGGAAAATGATGGATGTACATTTGTGAATAATGTTTGGTATTTTCTTATAATCCATTATTACCTGAAGGTTTTCTTCCCATACAGGATTTTGTTACACATGAGTTCATGTGTAAAAAGGGGGAGTGTAAACTTCACAATGTACATTTTTCATTTAGGGACTGAAAGGAACCTGCCGCCCCAACTCGGATGTTCAATCTGACCATTGATTGACAGTTTTAGAATTGACCTGCTCCATATCTGGGGATAAGATACTGTTTGATGAATGTTGACATGTTTCTAATATTGATTGAGTTATAACAGGTAACACAGATGCAGAATCAGTGGCCAAGGGGCTACTGTGAGAAATTTAATTCCAGAATGGAATACTGAAGAAGTTGACCTGTGATGATGAAGCAATTTTGTAATATTTCAAGGTATTAAAGTAACTGAGGTTTGAAATGGAGAAAGAACATATTACAGTTAAAGCTAAAACATAGTAATGTAATGAGACAGAATTTAATTTAGACAACATCATATAACTAGCCTGGTAAAGAAGTAAAAGCCATAGACTTTATTGTTTAGGTCATTATGGGGATATACATTTCATCTAAATTCATAATAGAAAGACATTTGATGACAGTTTGTTGGAATTCTGTATTCATTTTTTCAGCTTGATAATATCTAAGCACTGACAGGTAGAAGCAGTATCACCAGGAAATCATTAACTTTGTCAGTATCATGATTTTGGTTGTTTTTGAATCCATAACATTAGTGTGTTTCTTTACCAGAAACATTAGCAGTTCATATTATATTTAGATTTTAAATAGGATCTCAAGGATTTCATTTAAAAATAACACAGATGCTTGTCAGAAATTCAGAGCTATTGAAATATGTTATTTAGTTCACCTAAAGATGTTGGGGTTTTAATTTTGTTGGCACAGTCCAAGTATTAAGATTCTGAAGCTGCACTGGCAGATAGGAGGGCTACAATTAATTTAGAAAACCTGTTCACAGACGTCTGTTGTTTTAAGACACCCCACCAACAGGCTCCAAGCGGCCTACGCAGTGGTGGGTCAAACAGCTGAGGGCCCAGGAGCCCTGAGCGTAGGCTTAACCCTCTGGAGTCTAAGGGTATTTTCTCGATTTTTTGATGTTTTCTTAAATCCCCTTTTAAATGTATTTCTTCTAACATGGCACCCCATGTGTTAAATATCAAAATGTTCAGGACAATCTTTGGTATTGCTATATATGCAAATTACTCAGCTTAGAGCACTGTTTGATGAGATAAGTAAAATGTTACATCCGATTTTCAGAAAATCTTCAAAATTCTTGTGAAAACACAAATGTACTCATGTGATCGAATTGTTTTGGTGTTTTAGATTTGGTTACCAAAGTCTTAGGATCACAAAAGCAGTGAAATATTTGAATTAAACTGTATATAAATGTGTTATTCATGTCTAAAATGAAAAAAATGTAATTCGAATTTTGAGTAAAATAGGTGTTTATCACTCTACTTTCACCACAGCAGGGACTGAGATACATTAGGACTGAATAATGACTTCATATTACATACCAAGGTTCATGTGATGTGTACAAATACAAATTGAGCATTCATCCTTTTTTTTTTCAACCAACAATTTATTATAAATATGTTTTTTTCAACCAACTATTTATATAAATATAAGAAACTGGAAAATCTAACTATTTACAATATTGAACATCAGAACTTTCAACCAACTATTCATTATAAATGTCAAGACAGTGTCAAGGTCTTTGTCTGTCTTCCAAGACAGTGGGTCTGGCTGCTGTGAAGATGGGGGTGATGGTGCATGGGCTGCTGTGTAGGTGGGGTGTACAAGTGCTATACGAGACCTCCACGAGACCTCCTTGCTGGCTGGGTTGAAGGTGATGGCTGTGGTGGAGCCTTTGTGCTGAGGTGTATCTTGACCTGGTGGCAGCCGCAGATGGAGGTGGAGGCAGCTGTAGTGATGCTGGTCCTCTGGTCCTTGGTGGTGAAGGCTCTGGTGAAGGCCCGTGAGCCACGGTAGATCTTGACCTGGGGGCCGGCACAGATGGATGTTCTGGCTGCTGGATAAACTCCGCCGCCTGTGGGCCACTAGGCCCAGGCAGCTGTGAAACATCTCTGTGAAACAAATTAAAATGTAGGACAATAATTACAACTAATTTCATTGAAATAAAGTTCAAGTAAAAGGTTGCGCACACACACACACACACACACACACACACACACACACACACACACACACACACACACACACACACACACACACACACACACACACACACACACACACACACACACACACACACACACACACACACACACACACACACACACACACACACACACACACACACACACACACACACACACACACACACACACACACACACACACACACACACACACACACACACACACACACACACACACACACACACACACACACACACACACACACACACACACACACACACACACACACACACACACACACACACACACACACACAATCTGATTACAAAGTCTCATCTGTACAGGACGGTAAAATAATAACAGGCACACATAAATAAATCTATGACAAAGTCTCATCTGTACAGAACAGTATGATAAAACAATCGATGGCAAAAACATGTCACTGTAAATGTCTCCGTTGTGGGACGAATAAATGATTAATTTAATCATCTACACATGTAATCTCACTTTTACACACCAAAATAATTTGCTAATGGAGTCTATTTTGTCCCAAGAAAAAGTTCATGACTATCGATAAAAAATATATATCAATAAACCTATTGTTCATTTTCGCAGTATTCCCCACACATTGCCAGTACACTATTACTGTAATATTTACACTTACCCATGTCGAAATGGATCCTTGTTGTTGTCTTTGTGTTCTTCTTCTTCAGAAGAGTCGAATACTTCAGGTTCTGAGGCTCTATCTTCACTGCTGCTAGCGAAAAAAATCTCTAGCGAAGTCGGCAACTGTAAAGTTTTTTTTAGCCATTTTCTCTGTCTCTCTCTCTCTCCTCAGAGACGTAAACTGATGGGAGGAGACACGTGGTTTATGTTTTTTTTACTTGGTGGGTAGGTCCTTAGTGATTTCTCGATGTCCATTGGTCATTTCAGACCATGATGGCTGCCGGCCGAGATTTCCTTGACGGACACACAAATCCACCAATCCCACAGTGTAAAGTCAAGCTGCTTTGAGCGGCCATATTGGCTGCTGTGCCCTGGTTACAGTCTCACAGGAGATACCGCTGGAAAGCTACCCTTCCAGCGATTCCGCGGATATCTGAATCATGTTTCTACTCCTTATAATCGAAAATATATGATTAATTACGTAAAATTATGCGGACCTGGACGCGCCGGCGCGTCCACCGACTCCAGAGGGTTAAGGGATGGGTATCAGATTTCTCCACACAGGTCGCTGACGCCAAAAGGGGGACCCGAGAAGCAGGAGGCCGACACAGCGGAGTTCGTCTGGCTGAAGGTCATCAGGCCCAAGTGGCTCAACCCCAGGCTCTCCGGCCCCGACCGAGTGACCCAGCGGATCTCTCAGATCTTTCCGCCTAGGAGGAAAGGGGGACAGCTCGTACCACTGGAGCCAGTGTGCGGCGGGGAAACCACCTGCTAGGACCGTGGACGACATCAGGACGGACTTGGCCCTCGGCGAGGAAGTCGACCCAGAAGGCGCCATCAGCGGACCGGAGGAGGAGGATCGGGAGGACATCTCTCCAGCAGTCGACCCAGAAGGCGCCATCAGCGGGCTGGAGAAGGAGGATCGGGAAGACATCTCTCCAGCATCGACCCGGAAGCCGCCATCAGCGGGCCGGAGAAGGAGGATCGGGAAGACATCTCTCCAGCATCGACCCGGAAGCCGCCATCAGCGGGCCGGAGGAGGAGGATCCAGAAGACATCTCTCTAGCAGGCAGCCCAGAAGCCGCCGTCAGCGGATCGGGGGGCACAAAGACACGGCAAGTCAGGACGGCACAGGGGACTCCACTCTCCGCTGAAACAGGTTGATATAGCCGGTGTGGAGTTTGTTTTAATATCCCATTTTTGAGGAACTTTGTTTTTCCCATTTTTGAGGAACTTTGTTTTAATATCCCATTTTTTTGAGGAACTTCGTTTTAATAACCCATTTTTTGAGGGAGAAGCTGCCCCTTCCCCTTCGTACCAAATGCCCTTGTTGGCTTACGCGTCGGAGGAGGACGAGCACGATGACTCAGCCGACAAGGACAATTTTTTAACATATTTTGGTCTCCCTCCACTGTCATAAGAAGTTGTTATGGTGGACTGTTCCTAAAGGTTTAAAGTGCTCTAAATCCCAGCGACAGATGGATTTATATAACAAGTCCTCCAACTCATACGACGAAATGGGTCGATTGTTCAAGCCCTTATTACGACCAAATATGTCGTTTGTTCAAGCGCTTAATACGACCTATAATTACGTTTGTTGTCGGCCTCTAATGCTCCCGTTGAATGCAAACGTTACAAAGGGTTGTTTATTCACAAATAACCCTCTCTGTAAAATCCTAAATTGTAGGATAGTTTGGCCATTAAAACGCTTTATGATTAGATTTCTAGCGAGAAGTATATATTGTACTTTTAGAATCCACGTCCAGTCGATATGTAGGATCTATAGTTTGATAGATATTACGAAGATGATTTGAGGTTTCGTCAGGAGAACGTGTAGATGCGGCAAGCTTCCATGTAAAGTTACGGGTTGAAAACAGTATTTCCGGTCTCGACGTTTTCATAATAAAACCAATGATCAAATTATTTAACAGTGATATCTGCAGTACTCATCCACTAAAAAACATCAGTTTATCCTAGTTAATTATACGACATTAATTGGTTTAAATTGTGTACAATGCTTTTGTGTTTTTCGCATAGGTTTTTCTCTTTCGATTCTGAGAGACACATTTCTTTTTTCAGAGGTTTTGATAGGCTAAAACATTGAACTATACCAATAATCCTGGATGGTTTAGCCGCAATGCACGTCAGGATATGGTGTTTATGTGATATGAAATCGGAAAACATTTTTAAAAAATAAAATACTTTATTCCGAGTGTTCTTGCTTTTCTCTTTGAAAGTCATCACATAACGGCTTTGTAATACACGGTTCGGCTGCATTAAATATTACATATCTGCCGTAGATATTTATTTATAGAGCCCTGATCAGAAGACCTTTTGACAAACTGGAAGAGATGCCGCCAAAACTGAATACGTGACGTGGACCATAAATATATCAACAATTAAACAACATCTGCATTTCTTTTCACACAATACGTCTCCTTGCAGTATCAACACTAATTCGGCTGACTTTTATATTTGATCCAATTAGTAGATCGTCTGTATTTACACCATAACGGTGCACAGCTGATAGAAAGGGACTTTTTTGTAGTTTTTAAAGATATTACTGATTTTCTGAACTACCTTTCCAACTCCTCATGCAGTTCACTGTTACAGGTCTATACAGGTTCATGGCATAATGCATAAGCTTCACATCGAGAGACTGAAACTGTATTTTCCTTTACCGTTCTGTTTTAATTTCACAATAAAGTGAATAGTCATATTATGTTTGATATTATTATGTTTTATTAACTAGACCACCGTTTTTTTTAAACCGCACCTCCTAGTGGTTAAAGCACGTTATTGAATTTAGTTGTTGAATAAGTTATATTTGATGAAAACATTTAAATATTAAGAGTAGCCTACATACATGGCAGGGTTTCCGCTAGGATTTTTTCTCGCCGGTCAAATGTCCGAACAGAATTTATTTTACCGGACCCATTTGAAACTTACCGGTCATGATTCAATAATAATAATAAGAATTGTGTGGCAGAGTTTCCGTTAGCAGGTAATTACCGGACTAGGACCGGATATGCTGATGTTTAAAACTCAGTTAATGGGGCTCGTTTTTATATTGCTTCAGTTTATAATCGTAACAGATCGAAAAATTCAAATTCATTTTTCAATAAATGATTCCACAAACAACAAACAACATCATTATTACATTCAAAGAAACTACTTGTAGTAGATGAAGTACATTATTCAAAAGTTTACATTAACTTTGAATAATAACACGGGAGAAACGGATCCTCTCTTTTCCTCTCTCCCTCCCTCTCTCTCCTGACAGCCCGTCAGTTTCTAATGCAGCGCGCTAAACAGTGGGCGGGGCTTCAGGTCAGACTCAGCAGCTGATCTGATCTCTCTCTCGCGTCCGGTTACACTTCACTCGCGTTTATGTCCATATCGATCAGATCCAGCTCTCCTGATCGGCCTATAGAGAGCACAGATCAAGCTATTAAGAGTGAATATCGGCAGATAATGATCGGCGGCCAATCGATCGGAGCATCGGACATTTTGACCGGCAGGTTTTGAATTTACCGGGTTTTATTCAATTTGACCAGCTAAAAACCGATAATTACCGGCTAACGGAAACCCTGATACATGGGTAGTGTAGTGTCTTCCGAAACTCTGTAGTGTCTAAACTCCGAAAAAACAATTTGTTTCTCCGAATCGAAGGTTAAAAACACAAAAGCATTGTACACAATTTAAACCAATCAATATTGTGTAATTAACAAGGATAACCTGATGTTTTTTAGTGGATGAGTAATGGAGATATCACTGTGTAATCATTTGACAGTGTGGGGAATACTTCCGGTTTTATTATGAAAACTTCGAGACCGGAAATACTGTTTTCACCCACGCTAACTTTACATGGAAGCTGCCCCATATACAGTACACGTTCTCCTGGCGAGACCTCAAATCATCTTCGTATATCTATCAAACTGTAGATCCTACACATCCACTGGACGTAGATTTATAAAAGTACAATATACACTTCTCGCTAGAAATCTAATAAAAAAGTATTTTAATGGCCAAACTATTTCACAATTTAGGATTTTCCAGAGAGGGTTATTTGTGAATAAATGACCCTCCGGAGCGTTTGCAATCGACAGGAGCATGTTGTTTCTTACACGACCACTAGAGGTGCTACACTTTAAAACGTGACTCTGGGTCGTATTTAGCTGCTGAACAATCGACCTATATGGTCGTTTTTTGTAGGAGGACAGGCTGTTATATAAATGTTGGGGAACAGACAGTAGAAAAGAATGACAGTGGTTATGTTTCAAATGCTGTGTATAAGTTGATCTCTGAAGGTGAGATCAAAAGGGGGATTAAAGTAAACAGATATTGTTCTAAACTGTATTAAAGTAAACAGATATTATCTTGAACTGTATTGAAGTGAACATGTATTATTTGGGACTGTTTTAAAGTAATCCTATGTAAACCTTCTCACTTACACTCAATGACCCAGATACCCTGCTACACACACACACCTCCTTCTCCCAGCACACACACATATTCTTTGCTCATCTACACTCACTGACCCAGATACCAGCACACACACATACACCTCCTCCCACCAGCACACACACAAATTCTTTTCAAGGTTCTTTCTGGGGCCAATATAATCTCAAGCACCAATATATCTGTGTACAATGTTTGATACCAATATATCTGTGTACAATGTTTGATTGTCTGGAAAGGAATAGTTTGTGTGAAATCTTCCTTGGGAAAGTAAAGGAGTGAACCCAGGTGTAAGATAAAAAGTGATTCTGACCTTGTATAGTTCCGAGGCTCTCACGCTCTGTTCAGAAGAAAAAAACTTCTTCCCAGAACTCTGATTCGCTGTATTGGGCCCGACCCAAAGTGAATCCAACCAGTAAGAACACCTAGGGGAGTGAGCAACCGACCCAACTCCTCCCCACGGACTCTCTGATTCGCTTAGGAGTAAAATGGGACGGAAGAGCCGACACACATCTCCGCCCCAAATATGTCCATATATACTGTTGTTTATTCATGCAAAATGCCCCCCTGTTTCTGACTGGCTGGTCCCGATATCTGTATCGCACGGCAGTGGAGCGGGGAGCCCGGAGTGCTCTGTTACAGGGCACTCTGTATTTCGTATTGTGTTTTTTACCATTAAAATCAGATTATTGTTATAACTTTTATGCCGGTGTTTTGAACTTATTTTATTAAATCTGACCAGGCTCATCTAACGGACGGCGCGGAGCGGAGGTGGACTTTAAGCCACCACCACTGTGTTTGCTCCTACAGTCGGATGTGTGTTCTCAGAAGGAAACACTGTGAGACTTCCTCTGTGTGCAGGAGCATCTCCGTAAATCTGTCAGCAATAAAGAGCCTTATGTTTAATTATTGTTTGTGTATGCATGTTCCTTTTACCGATGTCACACTCATAAAACCAGACAGTAATATGCGTCTGTGTGCATGCTTTTCATGCATTGTTAGTGCCGGGTGTAGAGTGTGTATGTATGACGCTCACTATCAATGTGTTTTATGCTCAGTGCAATCACTTCTACTCATATAAAACCACAGCTGCTCTTATGTCTAGGGGTTTCGTGTGTGTGTGTGTGTGTGTGTGTTTTACACACACACACACACTTAAAACAGTATACAGTAGTTAACATAATGGTGTTTATATTTACGGCAGCAGGAGCGTGTTATTACGTTCACAATAAGGATTTTACCACAGTGGAACTTTAATAGAAGTGTGTGTGTGTGTGTGTGTGTGTGTGTGTGTGTGTGTGTAGACACTTATTTTAGTACCTCAGCACTTAATTATATTGGAACTGTGTGTGTTTATATGTTTATACAATGATAAATGGTGGCAATTTCTTCAACACGTCATAAACAAGATGTATTTATCTCTTTACACACACACACACGCACACTATAACTCTCTCGAACATACTTAAACCCCAACTATAATTTGTGTATGTGTGTGTTGGGTTTGATTGCTCTGAATAGAAGTGTATGAGGCCAACATTCAAACTAACCTCGCACACACTACTGCATGTGTGAGGTTTAATTTGCAGTTGTGTGTGTGAGGTGTTCGCGTCACTGATTCATGCACACACTCACAAGAAACAGAAAACACACATATATTCTGCTTTCATAGTCTCACACACACACACACACACACAACAATACAGAGGTGTCAGGATGATTGACCATCCCATAAGCCTCTATGATATGAACTGCTGCTTTGGTGTCCCACAATGCACTGCAGCATCTTTGAACAAACACTTTCAAGTTTTCTGGAAATGTGTCAGTGTTCTTACAGCTTAAGAAAAGTTAGATTGAAAATCTTTTTTTTAAGCCCCTCGCTCTTATAAAACAACTTATCATGAAAGTTGCCCTTTCCCAGTCTGCAAGAGTGTTGTAATGAGTGTTGATATACAAATGTGATGCACTACTAGCAGGGAAAATCCACAAAAGAGCTTGTTGTTTCAAAGACTGTTTGGGCTTCAGTTTTGAAGCTTGAGGTTCAGTTACATGTTACTTGTTAGACGCTTTTATCCAAAGCGACTTACTCAATACTGTGGGCAGTCCCCACAGGAGCAATTTGGGGTGAAGTGTCTTGCAGGGACACAACGACATGCTGACTGCAGTGGGGTTTGAACCTGTGAACCCCTGATCCGAACACATAGGCACAATTCACTGCGCCACACGCCTCAGTTAAAGCATTTCAACGTATGGATCCCTTATTGAGTGCAGAGACTTTGTAGTGGTGGCTTCATTCAATTCAAGAATGTTATGTAAGAAATCAAGTAAATCAATAAAATATTATATGTATAGCATATTATCACAAATGATACATATGTCTCAGGGGTTTTACAGTGTGTCCAGAATACGCCACCGTCTGTCCTTAGACCCTCACATCTTAAATGGAAAAACTCCCAAAAATATTGATAACTTCGGGGAGAAATACAGGACGGAGAAACATGCTATAGGTGTCGTGTGTATAGGTTAAAAAAACACATTTAAAACATAGACAGTCCAAATGTAAAAAAAACAAAAACATTTTATTAAAGGTTTTCCCTCATCAAAAGTCATTCTGATATCATCAGCTTTAAACGCATGTACATTCTTTGTGTTGTGTGCACAAGAAGCCATTTTCTACACAGACATAAGATAAAATAAGATGTACTTTGATAATCCCAATTTGGGTGGAAAAAATTCAACTGAACTACATTTAAATGCACAATGTCTCTGACTTTTATGTTGATTATATCATGCCAGTGTTGTAGTCAAGTCACCAATTCACTAGTCCAAGTCACTCTCAAGTCACCACTCTTCGAGTCCAAGTCCGGGTCACCAAGGGAAAGTCGTAGTCGAGTCCAAGTCCGAGTCACCCAAGGAGTGTCCGAGTCGAGTCCGAGTCATCATTACCTGTGTTCGAGTCCGAGTCCAAGTCCGAGTCACCTAAGAAGAGTCCAAGTCAAGTCCGAGTCACAAGTCTTCATGTATTAATCTTCGTGGATATATGTGTTGAAATGTAGCTGCTCCTCTACATGGCTTTTATCCTGTCATGTTATACTAATGTGTCTATTGAACTGCTGTGAAGCCAGTTTGGCTACAATTATTGTAATAGGTGCTATACAAATATAAAGCTTATTATTAATATTAATATTATTATTATTGTAAATGACCTATAATATGTCTAACTATATTTAAAATGAGTTACCTTTTAGAGAAGTGATTATATTTGTATGCCAATATTTTCCTATGGTAAAGTTTTCGGGACTCTTATTTTGAAGGAACTTTTACCGGTTAAATCGGTTTACTGATAAAGATAGAGTGGCGAAGTCACGCCCATCTACTTCCGGTCCATGGGACCTTATTTCGGAAAAATTATGTATTGAACTCAATGGAGAGAGAAAACGTATCTTTCGATCCCGTTTGAATTGTGCCATGAATTACACATATGATGTTTGTCAATCTTAAAAAATCATTTCCATGTCAAAAAAAGTCACAGTTTGTCGTAAAACTGTTGAAATATAAGACGATGAAAAATACGCAACTAGAAAGACTACAAATCCCAGGGTCGCGTAAGTGATGTCATAACTGATGTCACAATTGTTTTCCTCCACCAAATAAGAGATAGCTAAGATAAGATAACTTTAAGATGTCTGTGTGCTTAGTGCCAGGTTGTTATCATACCAGCAATGGGTCTTGCTCGTTCTTTCGCTTCCCGTCTGATGAAAGGACCAGGAGTGGCTGGATCAAGTTAGCTACCTAGCTAGTAGCAAGCACGGAAAAACGCGTCACTGCAGGAGACAGCGTCTGGGGGCTTCTTAATATTTAAAAACCTATGAATGTCTTATACTCAAATAACGGGAAAAAACTCAGCAACCTGATGATATGAGCCATTTTTACCGAAACAAAACACAAGTCTCACAAGAAGCGTTAGCATTAGCCCTTAGTGAAAACAGGCTGATGCTACTTCCGGTGCTAACTAGCAAAAACGATCTTAAAAACTGAATATGTTCTGCACAAACTACATATCATCTGAAAGCTGATACTCCACAGATTATTTTTGATATAAGTATCATCACTGTAGGACACGAACTCACTGAGCTAGCAGCCAGAGCAGAGCAAGAAAACAACAACAGTGTTCTAAACCATAACAATAATTATGTCTTACCGTTGCTGTTTTGTGATCAAAAGTCATGTTCAAGGGAATAAAAACGCTGCTCAAGGTTAATCCAATGTCTCTTAGTCACGTTAGAATTGTTGCTGATAATCCATCATTACATTCATGACCGCAGAGTAGGTATAAAGTTTTGCAGTCCGGGGCTCCGGCTGTCTCACGTGCTGTTTACGCAAGCCTCTCTCTCCTTGACGTAAGTGTTTAGCGGGGTTTACTAACTCCCCCTCGATTATATTGGCTCTAAAGTTTCAAAAAAGGTGTCAATCACCCAAATCGACCAATGGGTTCCAGAGATAGGATCCTGCGTAGTATGAATAATGCCAGCAGCGGCTGCTTTACGCACATGACGCAGCACCGCCAGCCGCACAACCAGCACAGCACAGCACAGCAGCAACGAACACAGCGAACAGAGAACACAGAGACAACAGCAGGCAACCCTGATTAGGAACTTCAGGAAAGGTATGTACTCTCTCTGTTTGTATCTATTAGTTGTGTATTTGGTGTAATCTATAGTAATTCCACACTCGCAAACTACAAGATGGACGCCGCTTTGTTGTTGTAGCGTTATCGTTCCGTGAGAAACATCATGTTGGTGAATTTATAGATTAATTGTATTTCGTGACTATAACACGGCATTATATAAATAAAGCTGTATTGTATATCAACCCAGTATATATATATATATATATATATATGTGTGTATATACTGTTATTTCACACACGCTATAGTATGTATATATATATATATATATATATATATAGGCCTATACTGTTATTTCACACACGCTAAATCGAGGAATTATTTCTGATTTGAGTTACATTTTTGAAAGAATAATCCAGTGAAGTAATCAAAGTAATTGTTTTTTCCACATTTGTTTTCACAGTGATGAAGACGAGTATCAAATGGCTTCTGGATCACAGCCATCAACATCTGCCTCATCCGAGCTACGACGTGCATCAGATCAGCATACAGTTGCCCCAGAGCCATCAACATCCAAGCTACGCCGCCGGACGTCTGCACCAGTACTAACTCAGCCTCCCTCTGTATCTTCTGATTCAGTGGACAGACTGTCAGGAGGAAAGTGAAACGGGCTGGTGTGTGACAGACTAAGATTGTTACCGTTCCTGACGCTGTGGTGGACTACAACAGAAGCATGGGCTGCGTGGATGTGTCCGATGCTTTGATTGGGTACAGCGTTCACCACAAAACCATGAAATGGTACCATTTTCTGGACATTGCAGTGGTGAACAGCTTCCTTCTCCACAAGGAGCTGCACAAGATGAGGGGTGACCCCGGCAGGACGAAGCCACACACCCAGAAGTCCTTCAGGGAGCAGCTTGCTGCAGACATGAGGGGTGAAGTCCCTGCAGCACCACCACCACTCCCCCCATCATCATCACTCATATGCATTCCCAAGTATTATGGGGAAGATGCCACCGCGCTCAGGAGGTGCTCTGATGCTGGCAACACAACGGTGAAGACCTATCTACTGCACTAAGTGCCTGGTGCCTCAATTCAAAAACACTAAAGACTAAACACATTCAGGTTGTGTACATTTTTTCTTTTTTGCCAGTGTTTACAAAAAAAAATGCTTGTGGTGTTATTTTGGTTTTAGTGTAGTTTTTTAGTGTGTTATTTTTGAAATAAATCTGCTCCTGTTGGAGACACATTTATCCTATGTTTCCTAATTGTTATTGTGTAAGTAAACCTTCCTAGAAGTGTTAGTCGGGTGATAAACATGTAAGGACTGTGGTAAAGTCCACACACAGACACACACACCATTTACATAAAAATAAATAAATGTAATTTAAAAAAATTTTAATTTTTTTTTTTTTTTTTATAAAAACACTTTTATTTGGATGGAATGATTACCTATAGTGATAATAAAATTATTGTTACAGTATGGTACCTGAAAAAGGTCAAATGGCACTGATGGTATCCAAATGTGCCAAAATGTGCCCAAAGGTCAGTCCGCCTGGACTACTTTTTGCTAAACCTCTCTAAAAAGGTCAAATTTAACTTGTTTTGCCTCAATCTTGATACAGGGTACTTATTATATGTTATACTTTGGATTCCTAAAGCTTTTAGTCTACTATCCCATCATTCAAGGGTGGTTTTCACTATAAGTAATGGGTTTTTTTTAGGCGGAGGTAAGAATTTACCTTTTTTTACTATGTTCCATCTGAATTTACTCTGACACAGAAACATCTATATTGATTCTGACACTTCTACATCCAACTCACAGATGTAACCTTGCTTCGATAAAAGAAATTATTCATATAAACCTTTTAGAAGTTAAGTTATAGTCATTTGTTTTGGGCATAGCATTTTCGAGCCTGAAACCTGAAAAACAGGCTCAGGGCTTAACCTCTTAAGCCCGAGGGTCCCCCCAGTGGACCCCCCCCCACAGTTTTTTTACGAGACTATGTCTCAGGGCTTCTTAACATTTATGAAACTATTAATGTTCCATACCCTTTTAACGCTAAGAAACTCCGCTAACTGACAATGTGAACCATTTTTAGCTAAAAGAAACACAAGAGTAATACCAAGCCTTTGAATTAGCATGGAGCGAAAAAATGCTAACTAATGCTAACGGATTTTGCACAGCACTCACGGTAGAAATGCCCTTATTACTTATCGTAACTGCACAAACAAGATATACGATTTAAAGCTGAGACTCCACAGATTCCAGACATATAATATCATCACTGTAGGACCCCGAATTGCAGAGCTATCAGCCAGAAAAGAGAAAGTAAACAACATCCGGTTTAAAAAATATTACAATAATTTCGTCTTACCTTTTTTGATTTATGATCAAAAGTTGTGTTCACCGGAATAAAAACGCCGCTCAAGGTTAATCCAATGTCTTTGTGTCACGTAGAAATTTTGACTGATAATCCTTCATCATATTTATGGCAATATACTGGGTTTAAAATGTTGCCCTCCAGACGTGCACTTTCAGATATGCTTTGTTCGCTTCTCTATTACGTCCGCTATGGTAATGTTTACGTTGATTTGGGAACTGCCCATCGATTCTATTGGTTCTGATGGTTAAGAAAAAGGTGTAAATCACACGAATCGACCAATGGGTTCCAGAGATATGGTCCTGCGTAAAGTATAAAGAATGCCAGCCAGTTTAAGTACTTTACGCAGGCGGCTTCATTTATTGTTTACTATGTAACAGCAGGCATTACAGCAGAACCCAGAACACACGGAGGACAGAGCGGACAGCAGATAACGGAATTGCAGTTTTATTGCTTATAGATTATCAGAACATTTCAAAGGGGACACAGCCCCATTGGATATGAACCTATGGATTAACTACATCATCGTTTTTATCGTTTTAATGCCATTGAAGACCAGTTTAGACCAGGCAAAGAGGAAGGTAAGCCATTAGCCTAGCGCATGCTAGTACCTAGCGCCACTTGTTTTGATGTACGTTTTTGTTGATAACGTCGCAAGTTTGTATCTTTCAGTGTTGAGGTGGGCACCGTTAGATTCTGTGTCTTTACGATCAAAAACGATGTGTTGGATGTGCAGCTAGGATAAGTAATAAGGGAGCTAGGATAAGTAATAAGGGAGCTAGGAGTGATTTTCGGTGCAGTAATAGGTTAGCATTTTTCGCTCGGGGCTAATTCAGATGCTCACTGTTAGCATTGTGTTTTTTTTGAAAAAATAAATGAAAAAGATCAGTTAAATTAGTTTTTTCCCGTTATATGGATATAAAATATTCATAGTTTATTAAATAGTAAGGTTCCTTAGACGTTGTTTCCTGCAAATGACGCGATTTCGGTCCGTGGGGCCTATAAGTGCTATATAAATAAACTTGCCTTGCCTAAGAGGATAACAGAGTATGTTCTTATATTTTATTTTTATTTTTTATTTTTTTCACAACAGTTGTATTTGGATGGAATGAATACCTATAGTGAAAATTCAAAGTAATAAAATGATTTTTACAGTGAGAAAGTTCAAATGGAACTGATGGTTCCCAAATTACCCAGAGGTGAGTCCGCCTGGACTTTATTTTTCTAAACCTCTCTAAAAAGGTCAAATTTCACTTGTTTTGCATCAATCTTGATACAGGGTACTTATTATATGTTATAGTTTGGATTCCTAAAGCTTTTAGTCTACTAACCCATCATTCAAGGGTGGTTTTTACTATAAGTAATGGGTTTTTTTTAGGCGGACATTAGAATTTACATGTTTTTACTATGTTCCATCTGAATTTACTTTAAAATAAAAACATCTATATTGATTCTGACACTTCTACATCCAACTCACAGATGTAACCTTGCTTTGAGAGAAAAGATTATTAATTTACCCCTTTTAGAAGTGAAGATATAGTCTTTGTTGTGTTAGTGGCATTTTCGAGCCTGAAACCTGAAAAACAGGCTCAGGGCTTAAGAGGTTAAGAGGTGAAGTAACATCAAGTAACCCAAAATGTTAAACGGTAAGAGTAGTAGTCATATTTCGTGAACCCTTTGAAGAGTACTGCCACCGGTGTGATCATTCTATAATACACAATTTAAGCCCGGGGGAGAAATGCTAACGCTACATTAGCACCGGCGATCTTTTCTACTTCATGCTATCTGCACAAATGGTTAACATTGAACATTAAAAAGATCAGGCAGTTCAGAGAGAATCAAAGGAAGGCAGGCAGGCAGCTTTGCATGTCATTCTTCTGGACGTGTTTCATTGTGGTGATAGTGAGGGTAGTCAATCGTTTTGTTGACAAGACAGTAGTGAAGGCCATCTTGGTGACGTGTGTTGTTGTGCGAGACCAGAGATGTAGTTAATTGAGCGTTTCACACAAAAGAAGTGTTACTTAACAGTTTTACGACATATTTTAATTGTTTTGACTTGCAAAATTATCTTTTAAATTGACAAACATCATAGGCCTATGTGTAATTTGTGGCACAATTCAAACGGGATCGAAAGATAATCTTTCTCTCTCCATTGACTTCAATACATAATTTTTCCGAAATAAGATCCCATGGAGCTCCCCCGGAAGGGGAGGGACTTCGCCACTCTATAAAGCCCCAGAAAGCACATGGCTACTTAGCATGCAAAATGACATAATTCTGCATGTTAAGTAGCCATGTGCTTTCGTGTTATCAGCTGAATCTTTATTTATTGATTAGATCACGTTACTCTGATGATAGTGTTCAAGACAGCCTATATGTCTGAACTCGATCCTTAGAGTAATGTGTTACGGAGCCTTCTCTTCAATATTGTTTCCACATAACAAGCATTTTGCGCTGCTCTTTTCCAATGTGGAAGCAGAATGTGTGAAAGCATACAGCAGGATACGGGGTGTGTCTCTAGACATCTTTAGACTGGAATAGCGGGGCCCAGTACGTGAACTCGCCTCGCAGGTGCACACGCCAGGATAGAGGACATAGAGAAAACTCGAGTCCAAGTCGGAGCGTCAATGTACAAGTCAAGTCCGAGTCATGTGGGGGGAAAAATTCACGAGTCCGAGTCCAAGTCATTGTGCGCGAGAATTCACGAGTCCGAGTCCGAGTCCAAGTAATCGTGCGCGAGAATTCATGAGTCCAAGCCTGAGTCGCGTCAATCAGTGCGCGAGTCCGAGTCGAGTCCCGAAAATCGAGTCCAGGACTCGAGTACTCCATCTCTGCATTGTTTGAGGGGACTTCAGATTTCTTTGCCAAATCACGCTGTAGCTATGTGCATGTGACAAATAAAGTATTTGAACCCCTTTGAGGCGGTAACGCACAAAGAAATGCTCCAATGCGGCAAATAGCGAAGAAGAACACTGCCAGCTGGTAAACATGGATGTGAACAAGCAGGACTTTAAAAAAGAATCACCTTTGTGCATGTTCTATGAGCTTTAATTTGTTTACAAGAAAACCTTATCTTATACAACTTTAACTAAAGAGGAGTTGGACCAGGCCAATAGCAGAGAATGCCACAAAGCCTTCTGAAACTTCAAAGTTAATTAAGAGTAAAAGACGAGGCTCTGAGGTTGGATTTGTTCTTTGTATTTGCCTCCACAGTCTTTATTGCTAATCCAATGTTTACCTCATGTTGTTCCTGATCCGGCTATTGTTCCTTGATATTAAATAATTTAAAGCTTTTCTTTTACAAACTGTTTTTTCTTGTTGCCACCTGCCGACACTGCCAGCCTCTGGTTTGTGGTCACAATTAATCACAAGAAAACAACAGCAACAATAAAAACAACAGGCTTTATTCAAGCGAGGAAAGTTACGCTCTGCAAAGAGGGCAAAGGAGGGAAGTGTGTGTACATGTGTGTGTGTTTCTATAGAGTGCACTGAAGCGAGGCAGTGTCAAGTTGTGTGATAACACACACACTTATTTATTTCCAGATGCACAAAAAAAAACATAATAAAACTGTGCTCTCATTGTGCTCCAGTGAAGGTGTTAGGTCACATCATTTCCCCCTGTCAAAACAACTGAAAAGCTTTGAAACTACGTGAAAGTGAGATGCTGTAAAAACCTGCTGTAAAAGAGTCAATTCACCCATAACGTGTACTTTAACTTTATACTCACAATGCTATGGTTTTGTCTCTGGACATCCCCTTAACAAAAGGAGCTCATGAAGGTAAAATAGGGGATTTTGGGAGTACTTCCACGATTATTGTGCATCCTGTTAGCAGGCTGCTTACCTCTTGTTTAAGAAGTGCCCAATCAGACTGCAGTACCGGAGGCGGGCTTAATGCACCTGCTTATCAGAGGTGAGGTGAAAGTGAAGAGAGAGATCTGCTGCTGAAAAAACTCAATTTAATGTCGTCAAATCAAAACGGTAACAGTTTGCACTTTGTGTAAGGTTGTAGATGTGTGTGTGTGCGAGAAGGCCTGCTCACTGAAAACTACGGGAACTGACACAGAAGGACTCCCGATTAGTAAATCGCGGTAAATAAATAAATAAGGGAGAAAGTGCATCTCTGTCCGCAGAGCTTCTGTCAGTCAGAGGGTTAGGTGAAAGAACCAACCTTAAATACAAACATTTCACAAACAAATTGTCATTCTAGGCATATCTTTATTGAATTATTAACAAATGTATGCTTTTGAGTCCCCTCCCCTCTAACATCCTCTGCCTGTGCTGCTGCTTACGTCAGGAGAGTGAGGACCAAAACTGCATTTGACCAAATGTGTATGATTAATAAGAATGTTCCCCAGGTAAAGTATCTAGTTCACTCTGCACTAGGCAGGGTGAAAGCATGCAAGGCTGCTGGCCCAGATGTTATCCCTGGCCTTGTGCTCAGGGCATGTGCTGGACAGCTGTCCCAGGTCTGCACTGAGATTTTGCCCCAGGCTGTTGTCCCTACATGCCTGAAGTTGACAACTATCGTGCTGGTTCACAAAGATCTGCTGCTGGGAGTGATTTCCATTTATTTGCACTCACCCCCATCATCGCCAAGAGCTTTGAGAAACTGGTCCTAGCTCACCTTAAGTCCAGCCCACCCCCCACACTAGACCCCCATCAGTTTGCCTATCTTTCCAATAGGTCAACCAAGGAGGCCATATCCACAGTTCTTAACCTTGCCCTCACACCTGGACAATAACAACACCTACATTAGGATGCTATTAATTGATTTCAGCTCCGAATTTAACACAGTCATCCCTTCTAGTCTGTATATTAAACTTAGGAACCACAGCATCAGCACCCCCCTCTGCATCTGGACTTCCTGACCAACAGAACTCAGTCTGTAAGGTTAAACAACCTCACTTATGTGAGGTTGTGTGCTCAGTCCATTCTTCTACTCCCATTTCACTCATGACTCCTGTGCATGGCTCCACTGCCATCATTAAGTTTGCTGATGACACCTCGGTGGTCGGACTCATCAGTGATGAAGACGAGCCTGCATACAGGGAGGAGGTCCAGCTTCTTACAACATGGTGCACTGACAACAACCTCACCCTCAACCTCACCCAGACCAAATAACTCATCGTGGACTACATATTTGACACCTCCATCCTTGTTAAAAAGGCACAACGATGCATGTAGCACCTGTCTGGTCAGATCCAGAAGAACTTTTACCGCTGCACCATAGAGAGTATTCTAACCAGCCCTGCAGCGGGTTGTAAGAACGGCTCAACTCATCATCGGCGTCCCACTACCTGCCCTCGCTGACTTCCAGCACACACGTTGTCTGTGGCGTAGTCACAGCATCAGCAAAGACCCTCAAATACAAACCACAATGCCCTCCCAACATCAGGGAAGCTTACATACCGTACCAGCAGGCTCAGGAACAGCTTTTTCCTCAACACCCTAACCCTGCTGGACTCTCACACTCTCAACCCCCCCCCCCCCCCCCCCCTCACTCCACACTCCACAGGCGGCAGTGGCTCAGTCTCTAGGGACTTGGTCTTGGAACCGAAGGGTCGCCGGTCCACGTCCCGATCAGACCAACACAAAAAAAAAAGATGGAGTGAGCTGGCAGCTGGAGAGGTGCCAGTTCACCTCCAAAGCCACTGCCGAGGTGCCCTTGAGCAAGGCACCTAACCTCGAAACTGCTCCCTTGGAGCAGGAAACCTGGCAGCCTCTCTGCTCTGCCACCTCTCCCATCTGCATGTGGTTGTGTGTGTGCATGTATATCCTCCCCTGTGTGTAATGTGTGTAAACACAACCGAGTGGGGAGAGACATTTCCCTGTAAGGGATTAATAAAGTATATCTTCTTCTTCTTTCTACGTCATGGGGCTCAAACCCACAGCGCCTCACACTCAGGGACATTTCAGTCCTTGTGACTAATTTACGATGTCTTTAGTATTTATAACATCTGGATTTATTATTTATTACATATGTATCCAACTGTACATGCCTAAACCCTGCACCCAGGGGCGGATCTACGGGGGGCAAGGGGGGGCAGCTGCCCCCCCCCCCCCCCCACTGTAGAGCCTTGCCCGCCCAGCTGCCCCCCTAACTTTTCTTTCCCTAAAACTGTACTAAAACAAACCTACACTATTTCCACAAGCTTCTCAAGCAACGAAACAAGCATTACATTAGTTAAAAGTGAATCATTTTAAATATCATTTTAGGCCCGTTAAAAACGCAGCTACGGCCCTGCATTAAACTGCGGAGCGGCGTTCACACAGAACGCGGCTCACAGAGCTGCAGAGAGGGAGCGAGCTGTCCCAGCGCCTATGGGTCAGCTTCCCCTGGGAGTATTTCCCCTTCCACTAGTTTTGTTTTTACTAAGGACGAGAGCTTGAAACTAAATATTAATAAAACGCTGCCGTTTGAATCGATAGCGTTTAACAGATGGGCGCTGTTTGGGGCGTTACGTTATAAAATACTACGCAGACAGCGTTAGCTGGGAGATCGATCACTTTGCTAAACTATGCGGTAGCCTACTATTAAATCCACGTAAACTACACATCACAGCAATGAGGCCAGATCAATGAAACCAGGATACATCCTTTACCGTAAAAACTGGATCTAAACACAGCTGCCTGTGTGCGCTTGATAAATACTTTCTGATGATATGCTACTTATTAGCTAGGCTACATGGCCCTAACGTGTAAAGTTATACAAGCATTTGTACCAGTGCTTTTCACAAGTAGACTCTTGCAGGCCAGAGTATAGGAGTGATTCAACAACAACAAAAAGACATATCTGAGAAGAGATCAGGACGAACAGAAAGAGGAAAAGGAAAAGAGAGTTCACTGAAGAGACCAGGAGGGTCAGAGCAGGAGGAAGAGGAGGAGATTAAGACATTAGTGAAGAAGAAGAAGAAATGTATGTGAGGAATAAAGATGAAGTATCAGAAAGAGGGACTGAGGCAGGGATCAGGAGGCAGATGAAACTCCAGCTGGACCACATGGTATGTTCTTATTCTCCTTACATATTACATTACAGCAGCACAATCTAGCAGCTCTTAGTATTGACAATTATTGATTGAAATGTGTTGCTGCACAGGTCACCTTTAGCTCTCTGAAGAGATGGGTCATGTCATTTGTGTACTTAATTATAACTAAGTACTTACAGTATGCAGAATTAGAGTATTCTCTGAATCGGGTGCCTTTTGGGTCTTTATATCTTTGAAAAATTAAACCAAAATGTTTGGTCATAACATCTGGTAGTGGACTACTTACATTTTCCCACCCCAGGCACAAAATATAAATAATTACTAGGAATTTACTTGAAAAAATGTAACCGGGTTGAAGTTTTTGACAAAAAGTAGCCATTATACCTTGTTTAGCTAAGATATGGCACATGGAAATCAAGGACATTACAAAATTGTAATATTTTGCAAAACTATTGTTTATTTTGTAATAAACAATTATTTACTATTATTAATTCATATAACAGAGTTGAAATGTTGAGTTTGTCAATCTTAATCTGAAAATACAAAAAACTGAAATATAGGTAAGAGAAGAAACTGACACTTTTGTGATGTAATTCCCTCAATGCAGATCACACATGGACTGATCCATTATTTTAATAGGAGGGTAAATGGTATGGCGTGACGGGGTTGAAACAAACTGAGGGACGTGTGTCAATATTGCAATTTCATAGATAATTCAAGTATTTTTTCAGAATTTATTTTTGATCAGTTAAAGTTGACAAGCATATGATTATATTAGCAGCAACATTTTTGAAATAATTGGCCATTTTGATTTGTTTAATATTAAATTAATATGTAATAATGCTTAGTGACATGCAAATATGTCTGTCTAATACTAAGACAACACATTTTTTGTAATGCAAAACAACCTGTTCCATTAATTAATTGCTTTAAAATACATTTTGTAGTTTCCTTTCATTTAAAATTATTGAAGTAAGCTTGGGGGACTCAAAGGGCACCCGATTGTTTGTCTGAACACCTTGTTTCTCTTGTGCATTAAGAACACTTGTGTTAGGGCATGAATTAACAATAAATAGGTTATATACAGTGTAAAATACCACGTACAGTCCGCCCTCCCATGCCACCCTGGCATGACCTCTTGCCCCCCCTTTGCCACCCCATGTAAAATGTTCTAGAACCGCCACTGCCTGCACCTCATATGTATATGCTTCTAAATCGCCACCTTATACAAAGTTATTAATGTATACATTATGTACGTTACTACAGTGTTGTTCTGTTATGTGAAATCATTGAAAACTCATGCACTTTACTACTCTTTGCACTTTCTAGATGCAAACTGCATTACGTTTTTCTCTTTGCAATGACAATGATGTTGATTATAATTCTGAGTAGTTGTGCTTTGACCATGGTAGTTGACTACTTTGTTTCCGTTTTAACAAAGCACCTCAGGACTGTATTAATAAAAGTATGTCTCTGTTGAATATAATCACACGTTTCTTAAATATATTAAGATTGATTGTATTCATAAAAAATTGCTCCTTCAATGTCATTAAGCTAAATGAGACTCTCTGCAGTTTTCAGCAGTACACTAAAGCTGTCAACAGGACATCTCTCGTCGTCACGGTAACCTTGGAAGCACACTTGCCTTTTGACTGCACGCTTCTTGTGAAGTTTAGCAGGGACGATCAAACGCTGACACGAAAAGCTTGAGGGAATGACTGCTGGAGGTCTGGGCTGCCCTCCGGCACCTAACAGAGAACTGTAGCTTTGTTCACATCAACATCAATAAGCATCCGTTTCCTCTCACCTGAAATGTGGTGAAACATTGGGAAGATCCTGAGTGCAGTTTGAAACTTTACCAGTGTATTTTGCTAACAGAAAAAGGTCACGAAAGGATGAAACTTGCTGTTAGTTAGCAGCCATGAGTGGTTGGCTTGGGGGCATTTTTGAAAGTTAAAACATTAATAAAGCATGATTATGTTTCCCAGCTCCCTAACGTCAACCCGGCTTAAATGTCTTCAAGCAAAGGCTGCAGAGACACAAAAACACCACATGATGAAATATTAAGAGGCCATGCTGTTTACCGCTCAGAGACCGTGACACACACCTGGCTGGAGATATGCCCTGCTTCTGCTCCAGCCATCACTTTGCTGAAGGAAAGACACTAAATTATTCTGGTTTGTGCAACAAGGTTTTTTTTTCTTCAACCACAGTCTGACAAGAAAGCAGTTCTATTTAAACTCTGATGGTCTTATTATTTCAAAGTTGTATTTACTATCACACATAAAGAGCTATACTTATCTTATATTACATTTAATAGAAAGGAGTTAGGAGGTGGATGCTTTCTTTTTATCTCCATTGCCTTTTTTACACTGTGCTTCTCCTTTACATCTAAGATGACCAGGTGCAGGACTGCACATCATTTATATCACTTGTCCCGTGATAGCAGTGCAATCTTTCTTTCCAGCAAATCCCAGCATGCACCATAGTGAGTGGAAGTTGTGAGGGTATTCTCTCTATATCGCAGTTTATATGTTTCCGGTGTTCACGAGACACCAGGGGCCTCCATGGATGTATAAGAACTGGACACAGCGTGGGAGGCGGGGCCTCATTCATTCCTATGAGAGTTGCTCATTAGCGCATGATGATAAAATCGCCCAACTTTTGAGAGAGCGAAACGTCACAGATTACCCGGCATGCCTGAGAAGTACCCGTATGTGCGCTCATAGCGCATGCGCAACTTTAACCAAAATGCTCGTTCACATCAAGCACGTCAATTTGCGTACACGTAACAGCACCGCACGTTCATGACAGCATGGTAATGATTTGTTATTATGATGGATTTGATATTAACGAGGCGACAGTTAGCAGCTAGCGGCTAGCTAGTAATTATGCTAATGTGACATCAATCGTTATGTACTTATATTACGCTGTAACAGGATCTAGTGATATCCAACAGAGCTTCATTTAGCATGAAAGAATTATTGCACTGTATATATATATATATATATATATATACAGTGCAATAAGCTTCTTAGTGCAATAATAAGCTACAGGGACGTTAATCTAACGTCGGTAATATTAACTTTATTTAATACAACATTTACGGTACAAGATTTACATCATACAGCCCATGTAGTATAATATTTTACAAATGATGAATTACAGCAAACATGTGCAATATCCATTATTACAGCTCTGTGGGCTGGCAGTAAGGCAATATGGGTCTGTTGTTATTGTGCATCCATGGGTAAAGATAAACGCATGTAGTATTGAACACGTAACATGAACGTGCCGGGCGGCGCGGTCCCGTGGGTTAGATGCGTGTTCATAATGCCGAGGGAAATAACTCTCAGAATAACGTTATTAGCACATTTTGACAACTTGAGGAACGAATGTTTTTAATAAGGGCTATACAAGTGTTCACACTGGGTTGTTTATTTATCAAATCAAATCAAATCAAATTTTATTTATAGAGCACATTTAAAAACGATTTTGGTCGAGCCAAAGTGCTGTACATGTCATTTAAATACATAAAAACACATTACATCACAATAAAACACAATAAATCACAACAGATAAAACAACACATGGAACAGTCAGGAATCGTGACCCCACTCTAACTAGAAGGCAAGAGAGAAGTAGTGAGTCTTCAGTGAGGATTTAAAAACCCCTAGGGTCTGGGCCGACCTCACATGGAGGGGAAGAGTGTTCCAGAGCCGGGGGCCAGCTGCTGCGAAGGCTGGTCAGCAGACCTTAAGGCTCTGCCTGGGGTGTAGCGCTGGAGGAGTTCAGCTATATAGGCCGGAGCCAACCCATTTAGGGCTTTGAAAACAAATAAAAGGATTTTAAAATCAATTCTGAACCGGACTGGAAGCCAGTGTAGTGAGGCCAGAATTGGGGTGATGTGGTCACGCTTTTTGTGGCCAGTCAGGAGACGTGCAGTTGCATTTTGGACTAGCTGCAGGCGTTTAATTGATGCCTGGTCCATACCCACATACAGAGCGTTGCAATAGTCCAGTCTAGAGGTCACAAAGGCGTTAATAACCCTTTCCAGGTCTTTAAAAGATAAATACGACTTGGTTTTGGCCAATAGTCTTATTTTAAAAAAGCAGGATTTTACTACGGTGCTGACCTGCTTGTCGAATTTAAAAGTGCTATTGAAGGTCACTCCAAGGTTCATGACAGAGGTGAGGATGTTTTTACTTAGGGAGCCCAGAATATCAACCGGAGAGGCTGGAGGTTGGGGTCCAAAAAAGATTACCTCGGTCTTACTCTCATTGAGGTTGAGGAAGTTTTTGCTCAGCCAGGATTTTATCTCTGTTAAGCAGTCCTTCAACTGCTGTAGTGAGTTGACATTTGCTTTGAGAGGCAGATAGATCTGTACATCATCTGCGTAGCAGTGGAAGGGAATATTGTGTTTCGTAAGAATTAAACCTAGGGGCAGTATGTACAGTAAAAAAAGGATGGGGCCCAGAATTGAGCCTTGGGGGACCCCACAGGTAAGAGGGGCTTTGGCAGAGGAGAAGGCACCTAGCTGCACTAAAAAGCTACGGTCTGTCAGGTAAGACCTGAACCATGCAAGGGCAGAGCCTGTGATGCCAGCGGACTGTTCAAGCCGTGACAACAGGATGCTATGGTCCACAGTGTCAAAGGCAGCTGTCAGGTCTAACAGCACCAAGACAGCAGGGCTACCTGAGTCGGCGGCTAGGAGCAGATCATTAAAAACTCTTAAAAGGGCTGTTTCAGTGCTGTGCATGGGTTTAAAGCCAGACTGAAACTTTTCATGGATGCCATGCGTGGTTAAAAACGACTGCAGCTGGACATAGACTACACGCTCCAGGGCTTTAGATAAAAAAGGTAGCTGGGAAATGGGCCTAAAATTTGCGAGAATGGAGGGGTCAAGATTTTTCTTTTTAAGTAGTGGCTTAACCACGGCATGTTTGAAGGCAGCTGGGACACATCCTGAGCTAAGTGAGGTGTTTATAAGTAATAAAATACTTGCTCCAACTGATTTGAAAACGTCTCTGAGAAGGCGAGAGGGAATGCTGTCTGAGGTGCAGTTTGTCGGCCGCAGGTGCTTGACTACATCCGAGAGAGAAGAGAGGGATACAGGCTCAAAGTGGTCGAGGACAGCAGGGCACAGAAAAGGAGCAGAATCTGGGGTAGCACTAGTGTGGGCTAGCCTAAGTGCAGATACTTTTTCAATAAAAAATGTAAGAAACTTATCACAGAGAGTAGTCGATGGCACAATTGGAGAAACATCACAGGGATTAATGATCGAGTTAAGGACATTAAAAAGAACCTGAGGTTTATGGCTGTTTTTGGAGATTAACAGAGAAATGTGCTCTGTTTTGGCTGCTTTGACTGCCGTCTGGTAGTCAGCAAGGCAAGCACGAAGGATTTCTAGGGAGACATGGAGTTTGTCCTTTTTCCATTTTCTCTCTGCACGCCTGCAAGCGCGTCTAAGAGCACGAGTACAGTCATTGAGCCATGGCTGTGAGAGAGCTTTGGTGCGTCTAAGCGTAAAAGGAGCAACAGAATCGAGTATTTGGGTACATGTCGAGTCAAACATGGAGATAAGCTCATCAGCACTAAAAGCACAGTTCATCTCTAATTTACAGATCAGAGAAGCATTAAAAACATCAGAAAACTGTGAGGCAGTCAAGGGGTTAATCGAACGCAGACGACACGCAGGGGCACGTAACTCGACTCCTGCGGAGGGGATCGAGGTTGTAAACAGAACCGGTAAATGGTCTGAGATACGCGTTGCTGCACAGATTTCATCCACAGAGACAGACAGTCCAAACGATAATACTAGATCTAAGGTGTGTCCTTTTTCGTGTGTTGGGCCAGCCACGGACTGAACGAGACCAAAAGAATCAAGGAGATTTAAAAAGTCCCTAACCAGAGGTTTTGACTCGCAACACACATGAACATTGAAGTCTCCGCAGATCAAAATACGATCATATTTCACCATGATCCCGGACAGAAAGTCAGAAAAGTCATTTATGAAATCCTTATTGCATTTTGGCGGACGATACACGACTGCGAAGAGTATAGGTGAGGCCGGGTTCAGTTCCAAAAGCTGCAACTCAAAGCTAGCGTAGCTAGTTACATGGTGAAGCAATCGGCATTGTAGGCTAGCTCTAAACACTGATGCTATGCCCCCACCATGGCCGGTGGTACGGGGAGAGCTGAAGAATGTACAGTCAGGAGGAAGAAGTTCAGAGAACGATGTATACTCGCCAGCGTGGGCCCAGGTCTCCGTCAGAAACATAAAATCCAGTTCACGAGAGGTGAAGAAGTCATTTAGCAGGAACGTTTTGTTTGCTATCGACCTAGCATTTAGCAAAGCCATGCTAAGTTGTCGCTCCGGGCTGGCAGAAGGAGTAGCTCGTCTCAGCTGACGAAGATTTGCGTGTTGGACACCGCGCGGGCCGGGAGCAGTCATGCGGCCAGGAGGGGCTGGCAGCGGGCCCAGCAGAGGCCGTAGCTCCGGAAGAATACGGCGAATCCATCGATCCCTCACATGGCATGCAGCGGGAGGGCCATGACATCCGAGGCGTGAAAAGACCAGTGCACCAGCACGCTTTCCCCGGCGTCTAAAGCGCTTTCGGTGAGGCAGCCGGCACAGGTAGGAGGGAATATCCCACAGTAGAGGGGGGGACGATGTATGGTTGTCAGATGTGAGTTTGGGCAGCAGTATCAACTCCAATGAGGGTCTGAGGTGGAGGAGAGCTTGACGATCGTAGACGAGCAGAGCAGAGACATTCTGACATACATACAACAAAAACAGGATAGCTAAAGGTAGAGAGCTGAGGGAGCGGCGAGCCGACACAGGCGCCATCTTCGCCATTTAGTTTAAAAAAAATTATCCAACGAGTTACAGACCACTCTTTCCCAATGTAAGTCAATGGGAAAAAGTGTTTCCGGGCCCAGCAACCTAAAGGAAGTGTAGTACCGCCTTTTGGCCACAACGAATATTCTCATCAGACTCCGGCGCACTTCCTGGGGGCTTGGGGGCCTCATGTATAACGCCGTGCGTAGGATTCACGTGGGAAGGTTGCTTACGTAGTAGAAATCCAAAAAATAGGTACAGAAATGTTCCGACATTTTCCGATTCACCAAACATTGCGCACCGGCGAGGAAAGTGCGTACAGCACTTCCTACGCCGGTTTCCCTTTATAAATCACAATCGACTCGAAATGCGGTGCAGCTTTTGCGGGCTTCACGTAACGCCCCTATTTGCCTATCCGAGTCAAAACGCCCATTCATTCATTAATTCTGACTGACTTTATGAAGAAGATCGCAGGAAATGACGACAGAACAGCTAAAAAAGACATCTCACACCGTGTCAGATTTTGGTTATTTTGGGGAGGTCGAGATAAATCATATTGTTTGGTGGATGCAGTTTGAACCAGAATAGCAGCATGGAGGTCGGATCGTCACCAAAATAAATAAATAAGTGGTCCGAAAAAGGTTCATGACAAAATAAATACACATAGCCTTCCTCAGGCAGTGTGTTGGTACCGGGGACAGGAGACCCCCCCCCTTGATGAGAGACTGTAAGAAATGATCGGGGAATCCCCCCGGTGTGGAGTCATGACGACTGGATCTGAATTATGTTTTCGTATTTGGTGGTTTATGACCCAGCTGTCGATCAGCTGTGCGCAGCATCTCCACTGCAGCCTGTGCATCTCAACCCCCCCCCCTCCGCAACTCTATATCCACCAGTTAAAGGAAATACAACTAATGTGTTGTGTTATATTAGCTGTACAATTTACCACATATGGTGTTCTTAGTTTCCATACCTCCTGTGTTTTACGAGCGACTTATCAAGTCTTGGCAAACGGCATAAAACACGATTAAACGTGATAGTATATAAAACCATGCTCGTATCTACAACCTATAGAAATGCAACGGCGTCAGTTTAGACGTAATTCTGTCCTCCTGCTTACCGCATCATTTATGAGAAAACATTTCATAACATTAACACAACATATTCGAGGTGGTTTTAAATAACATATGCGTATTTATTTATTTCTCCAAGTTATGTTTTTGTGTGCACTGAGGAGTCTCAAACAGGCGTTTGTTTAATCATTTTAAGATTGGCTTTAATCAATGTTTGAAAATGAATTCTTCATATATGATAAATGAGAGGTAACATTTTGTTTATGGTATTATTTCCTCATATTTCTCTCCATTCTTCCTTCTGCCAACGGTGTCGCAGTTTCTCGTCTCTCCCGTTGTTGTGCTTAGTGCGTACGCATGGGTTAGAGTTTGCATGGAGGACCGCACATTTTCCTGTCAAGTTTGTTTTTTATAAATCGCAAACATTGCATAGAAACTGGCGTACGCCATTACGCCATGTGGGCGGGGTCAAGTGCTTGCCAACCTGTCACCATCATCATTGCACGTTACGCCCTAGTGGCACAATAAAGCATAAAGTAAAGGGTGCACTTTTGGGGGGAAACTATGACAAAGAAAAGCGGATGCAGCTGCAACAAACACAACAGCACCCTGATAGTGAATCATGTCACTGGAGCTCCAGTAAGAGGATATGCAGCTGTGTATTGTGGGAGAACAATAATGTTAACCTGTTAAGCCTGGGTTTTTCTTTCACGAAACTGTGTATCAGGGCTTCTTTAGATTTAACAACCTATTATATTAATGTGTCAAACCCACTTAACGGGAAGAAACTCAGCTAACTGACGATACGAACCATTTTTACCGAAACATAACACAAGTCTCATAAGAAGCGTCTAAATG
Source organism: Pogonophryne albipinna (assembly GCA_028583405.1). NCBI lineage: Eukaryota > Metazoa > Chordata > Actinopteri > Perciformes > Artedidraconidae > Pogonophryne > Pogonophryne albipinna. Next base: position 8,473,381 of record CM053248.1, read on the forward strand.
AGCCCTGAGCGAAGAACAATTAACACTTAGAACAGAACTCACGGTAGAAATACTTTATTACTTATCGGCAGAGGTGGGGACTCGAGTCACATGACTTGACTCGAGTCCGACTCGAGTCGCATATTTTTGGACTTGAGACTTGACTTTGACTTAGTATTCATGACTTGAGACTTGACTTAAGCTTGAGACAGATGACTTGAAAGGACTTGATTTTTTAAAATTAAATATTTGCGTTGGTTTTTGTAGTGAGATATTACGTTTAGTTTTTTCGAAATGTGATTGGGTGATTATAGCGCCATGTGCGCAAACCTGGCAACCCACTAGAAGGCAGGAGTCTCAGTTAACATGGCAGCGGCTAGCGTTACTCCACAAATAGTGAAGTTTGGATTCAAGGATTATGTTGTCGATGACGCTAATATGAAGAGAACAGCGGTATGCAGGGTCTGCAGCATAAAGATCAGTGACACGACCACCGCAACATCCAACTTCATTCGTCACTACAAAAAAACCCACAGAGACAGGTACGTGCATGTGTTGTGTTAGCTAGAAAACTAACGTTAAGTTTAAGCTACGTTAGACTTGGTTTCAAATCGATTAAGCATTGCAAAGAGAAGACAACACGGTAAATTAACACTAGAACCGCCAAGGGATTCATTTGGACTAACCCTGATGCTGACGGGCTGTCAGGAGAGAGAGCGAGAGCGAGAGCGAGAGAGAGAGAGGAAAAGAGATGCCTCGTTTATTTCCCCTGTGTTATTATCAGAAGTTACTGTAAACTTTTGAATAATGTAGTTCATCTACTTTTAGTAGTTTGTTTAAATGTTTTAATTATGTTGTTTTTGTTTGTAGAAGTGCATCATTCCTTGATTTATTGTAAAATGAATCTGAACATTTTGATCTGTTATGATGATAAACTGAAGCCATTTCTAAATTAACCCAATTAAGTGAGTTTTAAATCGTCCTGCTTAGTTTATAAGGAAATTATGAAGAGGAACAAATTAAATGATTTGAAAATGATATCTATGTAGGTGCTGACGCTGTTGGCGGTTCTAGTGTTAACATCAATTTAAATTAAATATGTGTAATGGCAAATGCCGTATATGATTTTCTTACCTGGAATTCTTCCTTTCTGAACAGACTTTTTGATTGAGTCCTAGCTATATTGTCTGCAGTTCTGGGGTTAATATGAATCTAATATGAGTGTCATCGGTCTAAATTAGATTTCAAATGATTAACTGTGTATGTAATGAAGATCATAGTGTGAGTTAAATCCATTTTCATAACCACTGTCTTAACTGACTTGACTTGACTTGCTTGACTCTCACCACAGTGACTTGGGACTTGCTTGATACTTGTAGGTCAAGACTTGAGACTTGCTCATGACTTGCACATGTAGGACTTACTCCCACCTCTGCTTATCGGATCTGCACATACAAGATATCAGCTAGCAATCTGAGATTCCACAGAATCTAGAAGTATTAGTATCATCACTGTGCGATCAAAACTCGCGGCAGGGGAAGCAAACCCAGACATCACACGACGTTGCTTTATGGAGCAAAAACGGGAAATAGTCTTACCTTTGCTGTTGTTCTGATCACAAGTTGTGTTCAATGGCATTAAAACGATAAAAACACTGCTGAAGGTTAATCCATAGGTTAATCCAATGTGTCTGTGTCACTTTGAAATGATTACTGATAATCCATCTTCATATATAGCTGCTATGATAGCTACGAGAGTGTATGACAGCTTCCGGTTTTGGGCATTCTGGCTACACATCACTCTATTCCAGTGGTTCTCAACCTTTTTACACCAAGTACCACCTGAGAAAATAGTTGGCTCTCCAAGTACCACCATATGACCAATGTTAAAATACAGTATATGCACAGTTCATGCAGGACTCGGAGGCAAATGTATTCATAATAACATTATATATTGTCAGCCACAGCTACATGTACAAAGGGCAGTCTCTCTCTCTCACTCATCACTCACTCACTCACACACCACAAGTGAGAACATAAAGAACAAAATAATAACTTATTCTCACACAACAAATGACAACTGTACACACATGTCATTTCCTGGACCTATACCAAAGTTTGAATGTAGGCCTCCTGCAACAACCTACATTGTAACAGAAAATGTCCTATTGGGAATTCAGTTCCACAATAATAATGAAGCCTCCAGGAGCAGATGAGCCTAAGGGCTAACACAGGGGTTGGCAACCCGCGGCTCTCGAGCCGCATGCAGCTCTTTAAGCCCTCTGCGCTGGCTCCCTTGAGCTTAGACAAAAATAAGAAGGAAATAAAATAAAAGTATTTGTAGGACTATTTATATTTTGTTGCACGATTGAAAATGTTTCGTATCTTGTATTTTGAGGTGATACTGTGACACATAAATAAAAAACAAAATGGTTTTAATTAGGTCAACTAAAATATGCGTCACATCCTGCTACGGTCCCACGCTAGCGCCTTTTCTTGCAGGTGAATAACCTGACCCCCGGCTCGATGAGCGAACTATGGATAAATCAAAGAAAAGAAAAGTATCGGAGGAACACAGAGGGTTTCATTCTGCGTGGACAGACTTATATGCTTTCATAGCAAATGATGCTGGTTTACCGGTATGTTTGATATGTAGAGAGAAGTTGTCAAAGGTGCTGCAGCCTTTACGTATCGAGGAACAACACCGGAGAGGAACACAGCTGACGATCTTCAGCCATAATTCAATGGGGTATGTCATTTATTTCAGAAAACACTTTTTGTTATATTCCATGGAATGCTCTTAACGTCCCGATAGCAATGAATATCTTAAATGCTTTGACAATAAATACATAAAAATGTTTATCTGTGGAAGCCATAGTACTGTAAAAAGCACGACCAATCATCTGAGCCGGCCCGGCTAAAATAACTGGATGGCCTACCTGCCTGTCAGCCTTCCATTTGTGCACAAACTTATCTCGTGCCCTCATTGGTCATGTGCGCGTTCGTGTGTGTTGGAGGAGGGGCTCTGTAAGGAAGTGGCAGATTTTTTCCGGTTTAGTCTAGTGGGTAGAAGGGGGTATCATGCACCCCCCTGAAATATACTTTTAATCAGCTTTTCTAGATTGGAAAAATTGTGTAGAAAACGATTAGCTATGTTAAAAATTTGAAAAATTGTCCCACGTATATTTTTTTCCCAAATTAGTGTTTATTTACCCTAAAAATCGAGTTTCACTCTTTTTACACCTTTCACTATATCTCAGCCATTATTGCAGATAACTGAACAAATAAGGTATCCAGATCCATGTTTTGAGGGTCAAGGAACACAATAAAACTATTCTTACAGTGATCACGTGTCTGTGGCATGCTATTATGCTAATTAGTGCCGCCATTACAAGAAAATAGCATTTTAGTCTTGTACCAAGAACGATGTATTTTGCACCGACACAGAAATATTCTTATAATCAGTGTTTCCTAAGTGGAAAAAGATGTAGAAAATGATGAGCTATGTTAAAATGTTGTCTGGATGTCCCACATGTATTTTTTATGCAAATTAGTGTCACCATTACCAAAAACTGAATGTTCACACTTTTCACTCTATCTCAGCCAATATTGCAGATACATGAACAAATAATGTGTCTAGACCAGCGACGTGCGGTCAGGGGAGGCAGGTGAGGCAGGTGAGGCAGAGCCTCACTTGTCATTCTCCAATGTAACGGAAAAAAAGAATAATAATACAAATAATAATAATAATAAAATGTGTCCACTGATCTGTGTTGTAAATGTGATTTCTGTATGATTCCAATCGCTTTTTAGAGTAAAAATCGGCTAATTTGCCGAGCTCCGCTACAACTACGGGGAGTGATGAGATTGAGAAGTGAGGCAGGGACGAGATCTGCCTCACAGAAGCCCACAGTAACTTGCTGGAGCACGGGCACTAATTTAGCGCTGGCACTTATTTTGTGAGCGCGCTCAAGCCAGTTACTGTGTGGTGAGGTGAGGCACAGATGAGCTCTGCCTCACCTCAGAATGCGTCACCCCACAGAAACTGGCTGGAAAGCGGGCCCTAAGCGCATGCCTGCACCATCTCACTGTATGTCACCAATGTAATGTTTGTAGATCCCTTTATTACATTTATCCTCGCCATCCATAGTCTCTAAATAACTTATTTCACGTATATATGATATTTAAGCTCGCTGGTCTCATCGTACAACGGCAATGAAAAAAGCACCAGGGGAAGCAGCCACAACCTCTGCCGCACTGAAGGGGGCGCAAGTGAGCCCACAGGTTCTTGTTGCTACTGTTATTCTATGCAGAGACGAAAACAACAAACTAGACTTTTAAAACTACAGGAAGATAAGGAGGACTTTTACAAAACAGTAATAGAGATTGTTGTCCAGAAGGATAGCATGGACTTCATCTTCAAGTCAAGGTAAGACCACAATTGTAATGAAAATTGGATCTTACTAAGAGAGAACAATCCAATATTTAGATTGTGGGTATCCTTTTGTCGAACGGTCTGTTTAAAATGAATCGAAGCATCAGACTAAAAAAGCTTTTGAAAATAACAGAATATTTCGATTAAAGGTGGGGTAGGTAAGTTTGAGAAACCGGCACGATATACACTTTTTGTTATATTCCATGGAATGCTCTTAACATCCCGATTGCAATGAATATCTGAAGTGCTTTGACAAAAAATACATAAAAACATTTCATCTGTGGAAGCCGTAGTACTGTAAAAAGCACGACCACTCATTTTAGCCGGCCCGGCTAAAATAACCTGCCTGTCAGCCTTCCATCTGTGCACAAACTTATCTCGTGCCCTCATTGGTCATGTGCGCGTTCGTGTGTGTTGGAGGAGGGGCTGTGTATTTTCAAATTCTAGCTCACTCGAGCTGGTTTCTCCAAAATTACCTACCCCGCCACCTTTAAGGTCAAAATATATAATATTTGTAAATCTGACTCTGAAAGAGTCAGTGCCTCACCAGCCATGAACCTCACCGCACGTCACTGGTCTAGACCCATGTTTTGATGGTCAAAGATCACAATAATACTATTCCCAAAGTGATCACATGTATCTGTGGCATACAGCTCTGGCAGTAGTGAACATTTTTTCCCGCCAAAAACAAACAAGTAGCTAACTTGGCTACACACACACATTCAACCTTCAAACAAACAAGGTAAGTAGCTAACTCAACTAGACTCATGTCTAGTTGCATGTGTGGGCTGTCTTTCATTTTGACACACAGAACAATGGGGGCTATCCACCCTTATCCACAATGTAAAGTAATTCACACAGCCTCTTTCCACTTCTCTCTGTGAGGAGCAGCATGTTCAGCTTTCAGAACAAAGTAACAAAAAACTAAAATGGCATTCATTTTTTTTAAATATGTCGTGTAGTAGGGGTGTAACGGTTCACAGAAGTCACGGTTCGGTTCATACCTCGGTTTGGGGGTCACGGTTCGGTACGGGTTCGGTACAACAAGGAAAAGCAAAAAAAAGTCCCAAATGCATATTTCTTTTTGCTGTTATTTATTTTTAACAGTAGTGCAAGTTTTGCTATGAAATTAAGGAACTCTAACATTTGGAATCATTAACTGTATTACAAAGTTAAAAACAAACCACAAACAGTAACACACACACTCAGATGGCCATATTATTTATAATGGCTGATGTCAAACTAAAAGGTTAAATAAGCTGTACAACTAAAAAGAATGTCTTGAAAATATTAAAATGAATAATAAGAAAGTGTTTGAATCACAATCAATAAAAGGCAATACAGAACTGTATAACATCTCCTGATGTCAAAATATAAAATAAATACAATGATAAATATAAAACAAAATAAAATCTGTACCTTTAGGAGCAATGTCTAACATGTGTAATTAACGTGTGAGTGTGTGAGGCCATTATGCCTCAATAAAGGTACTCAAGCTTTACTCTATTTTCAAGTTGTTCTTCAGAAAGATGAGTTTGTCTACGTTGTCAGTAGTGAGGGCAGATCTGTTGGCGGTAACTATGTCACCTGCCGTCGAGAAAACCCTCTCGCTGGGGACTGAGACTGACTCGGATGTGATTGAGCACGTTTGACGTGTTACCAATAGCATACCGCACCGCTGTCGAACAACGCCGATACACCGTCCTCGTCCGATCCGATCCACAACTCGCACCCCATCGTTGTTGTAGTCCACAGGGAACCCGAAATGTTCCCACACACCTGATATAAAAGAAGCAGGTGGGTCTTCTAGCTCCTGTGTGTTGTGTGAACTTGCCATAGCTAACTGTTCTTCTTCATGTATTGTGTTCGTTTTGTTGTGTTTTGTTCTTGTTCTTCATTTGTTATTTACGGGAGGCTGGCTTTTAGGCGCAATACCGCCCCCTGGATTATATATAGTGTAATACTGCCCTGAGTGACAGACTTTTTTCCCACTCGTAAAAAAAGGCGTATTCGCCGTGTGACCGCATGTGCCGAACCGTGACGAATACGGATACCGTTACACCCCTATCGTGTAGTGATAGATTTATTTATTGTATCATTGCTTTGATAACAAATATTATTCATATACCCCTTTTAGTTGTGAAGATATAATCATTCATTCTGGGCATGTCATTTTCGAGCCTGAGGCCTGAAAAATAGGCCCAGGGCTTAACAGGTTAAACTGTGGAACATGATGGCTGCTCTCAGAACATCTGTTATAATTTTCAAAAGTTCTGATTGTATAACAGGGTGTCTTTAGGCGCTTTCACACCGCAGTACTTTTCCCACAATAGTTCCGATATAGTTCCGAAAAGTTGCGTTCACACCAAAAAAAAAACGAACTAAAATTAGTTAGTTGCGACAAAGTTTAGATCAAAGATGGTCATCGTAAAACTGAGAGACCTGAATACTTCCCATCTTATAAGAACAAAGAAAATGCATGGGAGCAAATAGAATCACGGGCTGAGAATATGGGTCTAGTTTGACTTCAAAGACAAGTGAAGGGCAAAGACCTCTTTGCTTGTGAGGCTAAACACCATCAGTCGTGCTTTAAATCTTTCCGAACAGCATTAGCCAACTACGAGCGCAGCAGTATTCTTAAAGCAGGAGCTAAGGATACCAACCAAGCTTTCATGTCAGCCTCCCATGAAAAGGCATTTGTTTCAGTACTGGAACACATTGGAACTCATGTAGTTCAGCAAATTGAGGTCCTACAGCTATCTTCCTTGTGCTTGCTGTATGTGGAAGAGCTGAAATTGAATGGGTACGAGAACACAAGTTATCGCTCAGAGAAACTCCTGAAACGGCTACAGAAAGATCCAATCTAGGAGCATATCCAGTTTACGAGAGTTGACCACGACAATGCTGATGCCATTTCTTTCTGGCTGGTGTACAGCTTGAAAATCACGGTATTGAATGCCGTTGCACGAGCTTACACTCTCGGAACCACAGACAAGTACAAAAACGTTGCTCTCCTACTCCGCCAGAATATTCTGCAGGCTTTTAGAGAGTCCAAAGACCTACAGTGGCCGCCAACAGCTGACGACATGGAGCTCACTCCTGAAAACCTCCTACCCACAGACCTCGTCCGGTTTCTCAGCATGGTTATGGCTGGCAAGGAAGACATGGAGACAAATGAAAAGATGAAGCGCCTGGTATTCTCCATTGGGCAAGAACTGTGCCGTGCAGTGTCAGAGGGAGAATGGAAGTTACCAAAACACATTATACTCTGTGTGACTGTCAGGCACTTGTTCAGAAGCAAGCAGCTCACCACAATATTACACAGGCTTGGCCACTCTGAGAGCTACGGATTTGGTTTGGAGTTGGAAACTGCCCTGGCAAAGGTCCTGGACAAAGTCTCATCCTATCGGACACCCGCAATTGTGATAGGAGAGGGAAACATGGTATTCCACTGTGAGTGGGACAATTTGAATAAAACCACGCCCAGTGTGCACGGCAGCAACATTGTCAACAGTGCTGGGGGAATCATGGTCCAGGTGGTCAAGCCTGGGTTTGGGAGCAACAAGGTCCGAATGCTACCCGTCATCGACAAGTCGCAACAGCGTAGCCTGAAAGTCAACACACCAGAAACAATCCCACCCTTGCACTTCACTCGCGCCGACCCAAAGTTTAATGATGGCTCATCATTCACACCACCAGCAGAGAATGACACAGTCTATGCAACTGAGATGCAAGTGTACTACATCTGGCTCTTTATCAGGTACATCGGAAGCAATGGACAGCAGCCTGTGCCTGGACTAGGGGGCTTCACCTCTGCAACTGGTACTCCTCCACTCAGAAAATCAACAATGGACTACTTCACGCCCATCCATCAACCAATCACTGACAATACAGTTGTTCGTGAGCTACTGAAGCGTTCTGAGCTAGCCACTGATCAGGTGGATCAGAGGTGGGTCCTGAATACATTTGATCTTGGTGTCTGTATGAAAGCCCTACCCATCATCTGGTGTTGGCCAGATACATTTGTCCGTCATGTGGTTATGATTGGACCCTTTCTTTACATTCTGGCAGACACCACCCCAAAGGATCTGCCATACCCTAAGGATGCCCTGTTCATTCAGGATGGCATGGCTCTGCTCCATGTCCTCAACCTTCCTCCAACCTGTGGGGAGATATGCCTACAAGTGCTTGATCAGATGGTGGCCAAAAAGCACTTTTTGTTCTCGACTGACAGTTACCATCCAGGATCTATCAAAGCACAGGAGAGCTTGAGACGTGGCAGTTCAGAGAAGATCATTTTGGCTGGACCAGCAACCAGGAAGCCATATGACCTCAAGATGTTTCTCACAAATGAAGACAACAAAAAGCAACTCTGCCAGCTCCTGCTGCGTGTATGGAGTGATCAACAGGCAGCTTCAAGGCTGGAAAGAACAGAAATGGCAGTGCTGGTCGTGGAAGGGAGAGCCCATCAACTTCTCTCCTCAAATGGCAAGGTAAATTGAAAGCCCATATTAAAAGTGATTGATGGTTTAATTATACTCTAAGTGATTATCTGTGATTTGTGTCTAGTCTCTGTCATTGTTGATCAAAGTGCAATGTCCCATTGTGTATCAGGTTGAGGTAAGTGAGCTCCCCACAATCTACAGCAACCAGGAAGAGACTGATACAAGGGTGGTACTCTACCTTCATCATGCTGCTGCCCTTGGGTACAAGAATGCTGTAGTCTGAACACCTGACACAGATATCTTTGTGATTCTTCTTTACCACGCTCATGCCATCAGGCTGACTATATACCTGGATACGGGGTCAGGGAAACATAGACAACTTCTCAACCTCTCTGAGCTCGCAGAATCCCTGGGAGAAGACTACTGTGCCACACTTCTTGGATTCCATGTGTTCAGCGGAGAAGACTGCACCAGTGCCTTCAAAGGGAAGGGGAAGGTGGGGCCCTTGAAAAAGCAGGAGAAGAATCCAAAGTTTCACAGGGCGTTCAGTCAACTCGGTGACAACTGGAATGTCAAGCCTGAGGTGCTGAAGCAGTTGGAGCAATTCACCTGTCTGTTATAGAAAAACCAAACCCCTATGATGAGGAGCAGGGATGGATGAGGACTGATGGAGTGTTGAGACCGGTGTGGTCCTGTGGTCCTGTCCTGCCAACCTCCCTGATTGATCTCCTGGACACGACAGAGCGTGAACAGGAAGACGAGGAGGAAGAGGAAGAGGAATTTGACTCTGATGATAGCATTGAAAACGATGATTGAGTATTAATCAGATAGTGGAGAGCCAAACCTTGACTGCTTATCTGGAATGGGAAAGAGTAGTCACATCAATACTTATATTATGATGTTTGACCCTTGCTGTAGGCTACAAAACAAATAAATATTGGTTAAATACACAACATCTGTCTAGACACCTTATGTGTTCACTTACTGTAGGCTACTGCAATATTGGCGTCTCTTAATTTGCATAGCATGCCACAGATACATGTGATCACTTTGGGAATAGTTTTATTGTGATCTTTGACCATCAAAACATGGGTCTAGACACATTATTTGTTCATGTATCTGCAATATTGGCTGAGATAGAGTGAAAAGTGTGAAAATTCCGTTTTTGGCAATTGTGACACTAATTTGCATAAAAAATACATGTGGGACATCCAGACAACATTTTAACATAGCTCATCATTTTCTACATACTTTTTCCACTTAGGAAACACTGATTATAAGAATATTTCTGTGTCGGTGCAAAATACATCGTTCTTGGTACAAGACTAAAATGCTATTTTCTTGTAATGGCGGCACTAATTAGCATAATAGCATGCCACAGACACATGTGATCACTTTAAGAATAGTTTTATTGTGTTCCTTGACCCTCAAAACATGGATCTGGATACCTTATTTGTTCAGTTATCTGCAATAATGGCTGAGATATAGTGAAAGGTGTAAAAAGAGTGAAACTCGATTTTTAGGGTAAATAAACACTAATTTGGGAACAAAATATACGTGGGACAATTTTTCAACTTTTTAACATAGCTAATCGTTTTCTACACAATTATTTCAATCTAGAAAAGCTGATTAAAAGTATATTTCAGGGGGGGTGCATGATACCCCCTTCTACCCACCCAACTAGTTGTGTATTTTCAAATTCTAGCGCACTCGAGCTGGTTTCTCCGTTCTTACCAACCCTACCGTTAACTCTTTTTACGGTGCAGCTATATGTTTTATTTTTTTCAAAGTGGTCCCATTTTAATTATATATTTTTTGCTTCAATTGTGCAGAGGACTCCCCAAGTGCTGTGTGGATTTTATTATTATTTGTAATTCTCCTTATAGGAGTTCTTTGTTTCTTATTAGAGGTTAACAGTTGTATATAATGTAATAAATAGCCTAATAAATGCAAAAAAACAGTTTTTACAGTTTTTTCTTCAGAACATAAGCCATCAAGCTATGAAATATGTTTTGCGGCTCCAGACAAAAAATGTTTTGGAAAAAGGAGCAAAATTGCTCTTTTGGTCAAAAAGGTTGCAGACCCCTGGGCTAATAGCTCATCTTCAGTCTGCTGATGTTTGCTATTGCCATTTCTGTGGTGGTAAAAAAGATAACAATTAAGGACAAGTGTGTGCCTTTTCAACTTTTGACCTCGGTCACAGCCTTCTCTCCATTCTTTGAGCAAATGCCTTCTTCCTGAGTCACTTCTCTCCTCCATCACAGAGGCTGTGCATATCACTTTTGCGTTGCTGGCGGAGCCTGCGCTTGTGCTCGGTTGATGACTGTCCTCCTCCTCATTCACTTGTTCATTTTAGCTGGTAATATTCTCCTCTGTACCTCTCCTCTGAATACTAGGGCTGAACGATTAATCGATTTTAAATCGAAATCGCGATTTGAAATAATGCGATTATCAAATCGCAAAGCCTGCGATTTTTTTTAACAATTATTTTGTTATTATTATTTTTTTATTGTGTGTCAGTCATCCACACCAATCAGAAGTGCTGTGCTCCACATGTACCAGCCATTGTTAATCAATCAGAAGTAGCCCATGATAGAAGGTGATAGACAGATTGATCCAATCACCTGCCAAGTGCTTTTGAAAGTGCCTGCCCTTTCCAAATGGCTTCCAATGGAGCTTTCCTTTCCTAGGTTTCTGAGTCAGGTTAGTAATGCTCCATCACGTGTTTCTATTACAGGGTGAATCTTAAATTGAAGTTTGACTTTAAAGCAACCCAACGGAAATTTCATGTAAGTTTAGTTTTTTCACTCGTAGCTCGGGCTGCGGGGGTGCTAGAGACGGGAGCACGTTGATACGACCTTCCTAGCCGGAGTTCTGGCCGCATTTTACAATAAACTTCCGTTGGGTCGCTTAAAAACAAATATCGCAATTCAAATCGCAATCGCAATATTTGTCAGAAAAATCGCAATTAGATTTTTTCCCAAAATCGTGCAGCCCTACTGAATACCGCCACGTTTTTAACATCATTCAGCTTTCTTCTTTCTTTAGCTTGCTAGCAACGTTCGCTAATCGTTCGCGGGTAGTATGGTCATCATGAGCAACGCCAGAAATAAAAAATGTGTTTCTAAATCTAAAAACAACAATAGCCTATTAGAACTTATTTAAACCACAGTTTCAATTATCTCAAGCTTATTTTCATTCGTTGTAGTATGATTTATTTTATGCTTTTCGTCTTTTTGTTTACTGTATTTTTTATGTCTGTGTTATGTGTAAGAACCGTTGCTGCCTCCTTGGCCAGGTCAGCATTGTAAATGAGATGTTGTCTCAATGCTTTCATCTGGTTAAATAAAATGTAAAAAAAAAAAATCAGATGCATACAGCCTCATACAGCCCTGCTGTAGATGCATACAGCATTACAGCCTCATACAGCCAGGGGCGGACTGGCCATTGGGAATACCGGGAGTTTCCCCGGTGGGCCGGTGCTGTGTGTGGGCTAAATCCTACCGGCCCACATTTGTAAGTGTTCCGGCCACTTACATTTGTAAGTGTTCCGGCCCAGCCCAGCCCAGTGGGGTGTGGCCAGGGTTGGGTTGTAACGGAATACATGTAACGGTGTTACGTAATCAGAATACAAAAATCAAGTAACTGTATTCAGCTCGCGTTACATTTGAAAAACGAGTAATCTGATTACAGTTACTTTCGTAAACCTGAAGTGAATACATTTTGGACTACTTATTGGAATTATTGGTGGAAAGAATATTCATTACTAAAGGTACAGCCGAATCATCACAGCGCACAAAACCGCGCAGATGGACCAAAAAGGGGAGCGTTTGAAAAAAATGTGCGGGTCCGCTCAGTGAAACAATAACAACGTAACATGGAGGAACAAAAGTCTGCGTTTAAATCGTGTGTGTGTGTGTGTGTGTGTGTGTGTGTGTGTGTGTGTGTGTGTGTGTGTGTGTGTGTGTGTGTGTGTGTGTGTGTGTGTGTGTGTGTGTGTGTGTGTGTGGAGGTGTGTGTGGTTAAAACACACCAGCCACACCGCTCTTTAGCCTTTCTAATGATTCTGAAGGTAAACACAGTGAAGGCGGTGCGTGAAAGGCGGTGCGTGAAAGGCACTGCGCGCTCCTCTTCTCAGAGGCTGAGTTAACCCTCCCGCTGCCTCCTGGCGCTGCAGAGATTTCATGAAGTGAAAGGAGGTTTTCCTTCTATAAAACAGCTGCGGGCAGCAGATACTGTGAGAGTCACAGACATGAATACATAGATCAAGGCAGACTGGTGCACAAACTCTCCTGTTTTGCCAATCCGGTGCTTAAACAAATATAGCTCTACACCCCTGGCCGAAATGTCCTTAAAATGAAGTCCGAGTTCGACATTTTAATTAATGTCCTGCCAACACTGGCAGGACAGAAGGCGACACGCCCTTTCTAAGCCATGTCCTCACATCCCAAGCTGCATCCCCAAAAAGTGTATTATGTTGTTACAACAGGGTTCAGGGGGAAGTGACTTCTGACTCAGAGGTCGCGCGGCTGTGGAGAAGAACGTGTTGCCCACATTCTGTTACTGAGTTTAGGCTAGTTAGCTAGCAGGTTTATTGTTTTGGATGCAGTCACTTTTGCCTCCACTTGCTGTTCAAATAAATGTTGAAAGAAAAAGTAAATCTGTTTACAGTTCTGTTTTATATGGGTGTTGAAGAAGAAGAAGAAGAAGAAGAAGAAGAAGAAGAAGAAGAAGAAGAAGAAGAAGAAGAAGAAGAATTGGGATGGATGAAACCCTCTTTAATGGTCACACATGCAGAGCACACAGCACACACAGTGAAATGTGTTCTCTGCTTTTAACCCATCCTAGTACCGGGAGTCTAGTACTAGGAGCAGTGGGCAGCTATTGTACAGCGCCCGGGGAGCAATGGGAGTGAGGGGGGAAGGGGGATGTCAGGTGCCTTGCTCAAGAGCACCACGGCAGGAGGTGAACTGGGACCTCTCCAAGTAGAAGTCCACACTCCAAATAAGTCTGGTCGGGGACTTGAACCGGCGACCCTACGGCTCACAGTCCAAGCCCCTACTGACTGCCATAGATTTAGTCCCTAATTTTGCTCTCAAAATGGACCAGATTGATGCATTTAACTTCAACATTTAAAAAAAAATGGGCTTGCCCCCGGACCCCCCTAGAGGAGGTGAGGTCCACCACTTGCCCACACCCCCTGTTAAATTGTCTCACCCACATTGAGGATGCTTCCTACGCCCATGTTTTATTCCATGTGTCAAGTCAGGCAAATTGGGTCAAAATGTTATTGCATCAATGATCTGTTAACATTAAAATCACTAAATATATGCCATAACTATTTTGCTCTAGGCAACTCAAGGGCTCAGGTGATGTGATTACTATATGAATAATGGTCCAAAATAACATAAAATGCATAGGGTTTTTTGTTAAGTAACATACTTTCGTCGCCGGCCGGCCGATACATGCCACGCATTAAGTGGGCCTGTCTGTCAATTAATCCCCGGGCCACTTTTTCCCCCCAGTCCGCCCCTGCATACAGCCCTGCTGTAGATGCATACAGCCTCATACAGCCCTGCTGTAGATGCATACAGCCTCATACAGCCCTGCTGTAGATGCATACAGCCTCATACAGCCCTGCTGTAGATGCATACAGCCTCATACAGCCCTGCTGTAGATGCATACAGCCTCATACAGCCCTGCTGTAGATGCATACAGCCTCATACAGCCCTGCTGTAGATGCATACAGCCTCATACAGCCCTGCTGTAGATGCATACAGCCTCATACAGCCCTGCTGTAGATGCATACGCCTCATACAGCCCTGCTGTAGATGCATACGCCTCATACAGCCCTGCTGTAGATGCATACGCCTCATACAGCCCTGCTGTAGATGCATACGCCTCATACAGCCCTGCTGTAGATGCATACAGTTTTTGTAGTTTTATCCTACAAAAACTGTAACACTTTAGCTTCCGTTGATAACTGGATGGTTTGTCCATTCAAAACAAATGCATTTCAGTCATTTTCCTTCATCTTAAAGTAAAGCATTGTAATCATGGTTTTACTAGAAATTATAATTGTTTATGGATGGACATTATATCGGAATCTAAATCATTTCCAGCATCGCAGTAAGATTGTCCCATGCAAACATACATATGTGGCTTTTCATTCTTTCTCTATCTGGACTTTACAACACTTCTCCAATTATTTCCTTTTTGCCTCCTCTTCCTCCACCTTTCCTCTTCTCTGGTATTTTCTTACGATATCTACGTTTTCCTTCATATCTCCCCCCCTTCCCCTCCTCTCCATTACTCCTCCCACGCAGCTTATATTTTCCCCCTGAAGGGCGACACTTTTTAATTATTTCCCCTACTTCTCCAGCTGAGCGTGCTCCATCATAACCTGCCTGACCATTTTATGTTATGTTCTGTTGAATAACCAGCCGGATGAGAGAGCTTCCACTGCAATTTAAATGAAATTACATTTTTTTCAAACCAGTTTCTAAAATGAAGTCATCAGCGTCAGAAAAATTACGTGTGCCTATTAACTTCCCTTAATGTTCTTAATGTTCGGATGGCACTATGCTGAAATGACTTCCTTTTTTTTC
This sequence comes from Pogonophryne albipinna, assembly GCA_028583405.1. Lineage (NCBI taxonomy): Eukaryota > Metazoa > Chordata > Actinopteri > Perciformes > Artedidraconidae > Pogonophryne > Pogonophryne albipinna. The sequence continues at coordinate 8,488,847 of CM053248.1, forward strand.
CTTCTTAGAATTTCCTAGAGATGCAGGCAGAGGATGGGGGTGGCGTGTGACCTTTTGACTGCAAAGCAATGTATTCTGGGTATTGCCTGGAGGTGAAAAAGTGAGGGAGGGGAAATAAAAAGAGAGGAAGGGGAAATGTAAGTGTATTAATGTGCGTGTCAGAAAGAACACGGCTGAAGAACGCACTTGTGTGTGAATATGTCGTAAAAGTGTGTGTGTGTGTGTGTTTGTTTGTTTGTTTGTAAGGGGAAGAGATAGCAAGTTATTATCTAGGTTTTTTACCAGATAAAACCAATGTGTGGATGACTGAAAACTGAAATAATACAGAACGCTTTTGACAGAACAAAAAAGAACCACCATGAGAGATCAACGCGCCATACAAAAACCCTAAAGTCTCGAGAATAAAGAATGATGCATTCATTGTCTTACTTAAATCAGTAAGCAAACCGCTCAAGGATTAGTTTGAAGTCTTAGCACATATATAATTGTTATAACTTGAGCAAATAATTCTCGTTTAACCCTCCAGTTGTGTTCGATATCCCCTCTTCCTTTCATGTTCCTGGTCAAATTTCACCGGCCTGTTTGAACTGCTCTTGCATTAACACAGAAAACCATTAATCATCAACAAATGTTATTTAACACGCTTTTAAGCTACAATGTCTCACAATACTGGTTTACATGAATGACTGCAGTGAATATGGGATTACATATTGTGGAAGAAATGCAAATGTGATGGCATTTTTTAATTTATAGATCTTTACTGAAGAAATAAGGTTTAGTTTTGTGTAAATTAGGTGTATTGATGGTGTATACCAGGGGTGCCCAACCAGTCGATCGCGAGATGTGTCTAAAAATAGAACAACAATATTCTGTTTTATCGTTAATGTCCTATAAAATAATCTTCCTGTGCCAGAATAATGCACTTGAACGCATCAAAGCTTTGTGATTGGCCGGCGTGACCCCATGTGTCGGGGCGCGGCTGGTGGACAGTGGGCAGTGCACTAGTTCGCTAACGTTGTCCGTGTCAACAACAGGAGTGACAGTCCGAACACACACAAGACTGCAATTATGGCAGAAGCAACACATATATAATTTTCACTCCGAGGGGGAGGATGATTATTTTTGTATCTATTCCAATTCAAAGTCCATCTGTCTCATCTGCAATGCGAGCGTGGCTTTATTGAAGAAGGGTAATTTAGGAGCGGCATTTCAAAACAGTGCACAAACGCTGCGAGACGGAATTCCCTCCTAATTCTGCCCTCCGCTCCCAAAAGGTGAGGGGCCTGAAAGGACAGCGAAATGCACAGCAGTCCATTTTCACCAAGCCCAACAACAAGAGCAAGGCTGCTGCCATAGCATCTTATCGTGTCAGGCACGTTCTTGCGAAACACATGAAGTCTTTCAAAGACGGCGAAGTTGTGAAAGAAGCATTCCTGGAGGCTGCCGATGCGTAATAAAAATAACAGTAGCATTTCAACAGGTTTTTGATATGATAAAAACTCAAGTTAGATACCGTTATTAATCAGCTGTAAATTTGAGTTTGTTTGAACTTATTCATTATAATTATTGTACAAAATGGTATAAGAATGCAAACTTAAATTGATTATAGTCTATTATCAATTCAGGTTAAGAAACTAGTGTTGCTTGTATCCTATTTTAAAAGGCATTTCTTTTTATAATCTACTAAAATGCAACCAAAAAAGGGTTTGATTCTATTAATTTTGTCTTTTTTATTGCACTGTTGCAGCAGATTCCTGTGTAGCTTCAGATCTGAGTCGTCTTATTAGTAAGCCTAATTTATACTTTTGTAGCAACACTATTTTTATATAATGGCAAAGAAAGGGTTCAGAGTCTTTTCTTTTTTCCCTGTGTCATATGTGGCAGCACTGTTCAATGTTTCTTGAAAGCATTACCCACTGTAGTGACGTGTGAATAAACTCCAACTCTGTATCAACAACACTGTTGTGTAACTTCAGTTAAATACTTGTATGTGTGTAGATTAGAAAGAGGTAAGATAAAGGATCTGCAGTATTTTATGAAGTATTCATCGTACAAAGGTCAGTTTTATACAAGTAGAAGTGTGTATTTATCTGGTAGTAGGCTGTCAGTAATGGCTACGCCTCTCTATTTGGACTGGTAGATCTCGGCAGACTGGCAACTTTAAAAGTAGCTCTCGGTTCAAAAAAGGTTGGGCACCCCTGGTGTATACGATGATAATGATAAATAAAGTTGGCTTGTCTTACTATAGGTGATGATATTTACTTTGTGCTATACCAGGATACAAGTTGCACAGCTGACAGAAAAACAACTAAGCAAATGGTAATTGACACCCCCACACAACAGCACAACCCAGTGCTAATTAACGCCTGATTTTTCTGATATATCCTTACATTTGATGTTGGGGAACCTCCGGCCTCCGGGCTGTATACGGACCGCGAGACCATTTGGTGTGGCCCTCGAGGTAATTTATAAAAATACGCAAAAAAGAAAAAAATTAAAGAAATCTAGACCGCAAAAGAATTAAACAAGCGAGTGCCTGTTTTTCCTGGCCAAGGTCAGGGTCCTTGAACACAACACGAGCCTAACGTGTCATCACGTGGTATATGTCTCGTCTGACAGGGGTGCAGTTCTGACGGAGAGCACCAGAACGAGGCTCCGGCACTTCATGCTGCAGTTTATGCGTGTCTGTGTCTTTAGTTGAAAGCCCAGTGGCGATCTGTTCATCTGTCATACTGATCATACAGTCAATAACTTTGTTGTTATTAGCATCAGGTTAGCTAGCTATGCTAACGAATATAAGAACCTTTTTCTCCAACCAGTGAGGTAAAGGCACATCTTTATATGATCATTATAGTTATAAAAAATTAAGAGAATAAAGTAAATAGGTATAAAATACTATATGACTCGAAAGAAAAGTTGTTATTAATAAGCAAGAATACAGTTTGAAAGGAGAGTGATTTGTAAAATATCCAGAAAGAAAAATAAATCTGTTTACAGTTCTGTTTCATATGGGTGTTGAGAGATGTGTCCATAGATCTCCTAATGTTGCTCTCAAAGTGCACCAGATTGATGCTTTTAACTTCAACATTTAAAAACAAATCTTCCCAGGGGAGCATGCCCCTGGACCCCCCTAGAGGAGGTTAGGTCCCCCCCCCCACTTAAATCATGTTCACATGGCTAGGAAACTAAATACATTTGCACACATCTTGTGTCCATATCTTTCTGTTTTGGTGGTCATGCCACACCGTGCACGTGCATGCATGCACGAGTCATGGTGAGATATCTGGATTAAGAGGTTGCTTTTTCTTTGCACAGCATGAAAGAAAGACGAAATGAATGGGCTGTGATTTTAGTTTTTTTAAGCAGAGGTCAATCATTTGTACGGCCCTCGGAGGATGTTGGAAAAATTGAAATGGCCCTTGAGAGGAAAAAGGTTCCCCACCCCTGCTATAGATGCTCATTGAAACCACTACTGTAAACTTAATGATTTTCTGCTTCTTTATTTGCACAAAAAGTACCTGTGAAAGACTTTTAACAGGACTGTTTTAACTGTTTCCAGTAACCGTTCCATTAATAATATGATACAACAAAGAGGCTATGACGACAAGAACAGCAAAAAGGAAGCAATGCAACGGAAAACAACAAATCTAAAACACTACATTATGTAGACATCTACAAGTGAGCAGTGTGAACATAACACTTATAAAGTTATGAATATTATCTGCTTTTACATTGTGAAACAGTGAACAGCAAATTAAATTATAGGACAAATTAATTTCAATCCAACATGAGAAAAGTAAGAATTCATCAGGATATATGGATGGTGTGAACACACACGGAGAAATGTTTTTCTGCAAGTGTTTGTAGCTCATAAACACAATTTGCAGCAGATATGGAAATATTTTATTTCAATACATCCTGCTGCTGCCTTTCCTGTCAGCTCTCATCACAGATTTCTTTCTGTCTGCAATTTGTATTTCTCTGTTTGTATTGTTGCTGCAACTGCAAAACCAAATGTCTCTGACTGCGTTAGCAAGTTTAAATTGAATTCTGCCTCCGACCCAGGGTTCTGAACGAGAGGAGGAGAGACACCAAGGGGGGAGGGCAGGACTACCACAGCATGCCAGGTGGAGGAAATGATGGTATATACACACACACGCACACACACACACAATCCATTATAGCACATCTACAGTAATGGAAGGATAACTACACAGGTAGGTTTCACACAATACTTCCTTTTCCTTTTCATCCTTGACGTAATTTTCTTGGACGGAACAAACTTCCTCTGAAAGCAGTAACAGACAGTTTGATACAGAATGAATGTTTTGCAGTCAAAGTCAATTACGACATGCAGCTGTTGATGGAACTCCACTCTGTCTACATCTTCTCAACTCGTCATTTTTGTTTTTGCCAGTTCATTAACAATGAACTGGATCTTCACGAAGGCAACTTTCTGTCCTTTATATTGTAATTTGGTCTCTTTAACTATCTAAATCAATAAATATCTGATAAAAGCCAAGGACTGATGAAGATGTCAAATATATGACAGTCAATGTATTTTCGACCAGTTTCCAAATGCAGGCTTTCAAGTCTTCATGTCAAACCCAGAAGTTAGCATCTCAAGCACTTCCTCAACAAATCGCCTGTTACAAAATAAGCTCAAACAAGAGGATAATCTCCACATATTAACACCACTTATTGAAGCGTTAATGCAATATCCAGAAGTAAAACGCTTACGGTGGGCTATAAAAGAAATACAGCACGGTCTAATGTTCGGTGTGATGACATTTAGAATCCTGTGAGCAACCGCCGTTTTTGACACATCGAAGCATCAGACATGAAAACTCATCAGCTTGCATTAACCATATATCTTATTTGCCAAAATGCTGACTCATTTGCAGGTTTTAGGATGCATTCCTGCTCTACTCATTACCACATACAATGTTTTAACAGGATCTAAGCGGTCCAAACAGCAGCATGTCTGGAACCAAAAAAGGAGAAATAAAAAGATCAGGGTAAATAGATCTTTTGACATGATCCAAAAAGAAAGATACAGCAAAAGATTGCGACACGAGCGAATGCTGCGAACGCAGCGAACGCTGATCTCCTAGAAATTAAGGGCGCTTTATCCAGTATTACCAAGGATATAAGTGACTTAAATAAGACACCGAAAGGATGACAGCATAACAATTAAAAAACTGCTGGAAACGATCGGAAGCATGGAGAGGATAATGAAGGAAAAAGACGAGAAGATTGTCACGCTGGAGAGAAGGATCGAGGAGCTTGAACAACACACCCGAAAAGAGGATGTTATCGTGACTGGATTAAAAATCATAAAACCATATTCCCAGGTAGTGAAAGGAGATTCTGCGCCTTCTACAGACAGAGACGGACATGATTCGGTCGAAACACAGGTGCTCGAGGCACTTAACGATCGTGGCGTGTACCTGAAGTCTGAGGAGATTGAGATCTGCCACACACTTGGGAAGCCGTCGGAAAGTGGATTCCAAAGGGTGATCATAAAACTTGTGAGCAGAAAGACAAAAGTTCGTATGATGATAAACGCCAAGAAACTGAAAGGGACCGGAATCTACATTAACGAGCACCTCACGAAAAGGAACGCGGATATCGCAAGAACTGCGAGAGACCTGAGGAAGAGGAACAAAATCGAAGCTACCTGGACCAGGGACTGTAAAATATTCATCAAAACAAACGAAGGAAAAGTATCGATTGTGAAGGACAGTGAGGACTTATCTATATTTTAATGAACTCTGAGGATAAGAATATTACTCCCGCTATTGGTAAAGTATTGACAAATAATGCATAGATGTAATTACATCTATGCGCTATTTCCCCTCACTTCATTCATTAAGCGTGAGTCAAAAGTTACATCGACCACTCGATAATAATCCGCTATATTCAGTTTTGTATTTTGTCCTGTGTGTTAAAATAAATCCTCTGTATTGTATGATCAGTCATGAACTTACCTCCGTGTATGCACCATGGACTCAAATCACCCAGTCCCAGTGACCACAGTGACGGGAGTAAACTCTAAGGATTTAAATCTCTTTGATGAAAATCTAATAAGACATAACTGTTTCGACTCCCACATTGACCCAGAGTCTAATTTCTTCAGGAATCTTACCAACAACTGCTGCTACTATAGCGAAACACTTTTTAACTTAGAACTTAAAGCTATTAATGGCTTTTCATTAACCCTTTCATGCATGAATTATGAAAGCCTCAGTCAGGATTTTTTTACCAAGTGTTTTTATTGCTCTTGGGGCATGAAAACCAAGATTTGAACTTTAGTTTTTTTAATCTAGTTTTTTCAAATAGATATTTATATGTCCACTCAGGTGGACAGTATGCGTTCAGGGTTTGAACTGAAGAGATGTACATTTTGAAAAAAATTATAAATAAAGATGTGCAAACTTAAAATTACATTATAATAACATAAGTATGTTGATTTACGGCCCAAAAAGATATTGCAGATGAAGTATTTTCAAGAATAACCAGAGCCAGGGGCCAATTTGAGGCCCCACGCACAGTTATTTGATGACTGCTAGTGGAGCCTCGCAGCGGCAAAACTGTGCCGCGCCACCCTAATTGCGCCACATAAGCACATAGGTGAGCCTCAGATGAGGCCCCCCTCCGCAAGGTGTGGCCCCCTCCACAAGGTGAGGCCCCACACAGTCTGCATGATCTGCCTGTAGGGAGGGACGGCCCTGGGAACAACAGTAGCAGTACCAGTACGAATTGTAGTTGAAATATAGCCAGTGATGCATGACGTCCACTGTATCCAAATCCAATTTTATTTATAGAGCACATGTAAAAAAGATTTTGGTTGAGCCAAAGTGCTGTACATGTAATTTACACATAAAAACACATTACATCACAATAAAACACAATAAATCACAACAGATAAAACAACACATGGAACAGTCAGGAATCGTTTCACTGTTTGTTAAAAACACACTTTCTGCGAGATTGGTAGAAAGTCTTTCCCTCTGCTGCAACAACCTCCTTGAATCTGTCACCGTAGACATTGAGAAAAAACATATACTCGTCTCATGCATAGAAAGCCTGGAAGTAATCTTGAGGAATTTAATGAACAAGTAGAAAAAATGCTCAGACCTCATAGAATTAAAAACCTTTATGTTTGTGGAGATGTCAACGTTAATTTATTAAAATACAACTCGCTCCAACAGGCGAGACACTTCATGGATATGTTTTCTTCTCTCGGGCTTTTCCCTCTAATAACCAAACCAACCAGGTTAACTAGCAATACTGAAACGTTAATTGATAACATTTTCACTAACGTCCTTGAAACGGAACATCATAGTGGGGCCCTCATCACTGATGTCAGTGATCACCTGCCGCCAATATTCACAATTTGCGGAAAAGAACCTGTAAATAACAAAGAACAAAATACATACATAACTAAGCGGACATTAAATGACAGTTCTCTAAATAAATTAAATATTAACTTAAAAAATGAAAAATGGCAAGAAGTATTTGAGATTAAAGATGTAAACAAAGCCTATAATGAGTTTGTAAGGATTTTCATGCAAAACATGAACGAATGTTGTCCATATATTAAAATTAAGATTGGCAACAGGAATAATAATGACTCAAAACCCTGGTTCACTCGTGGACTGAAAAACGCTTGCTGTAAGAAAAATGCACTCTACATATAGGACATTTTTGAAAAGTAAAAGCACTGAAGATGAAAGTCGTTATAAATTGTATAAAAACAAATTGACTACAATCCTTAGAAACTGTGAAAAACGATACTTCTCTGAAAAATTAGAAAATGCCATATGAGATATGAAAACCACTTGGAAGGTAATAAATAGCATAATTAAGAAGAAAAGAACTGACAACAGAAACGAATTCAAGAAATTCCAAACCGAAGGAAAAACCCCAACGGATGTTGCAAATAGCTTTAATGAGTTCTTTACTGAAATTGGCCCCAATCTGGCGAGTAAAATCAGCCCAACTTCATCTAAAGTGGATGATTTTCTGAAAAACTGCAACCAACAGAGTATGTTACAGAACCCAATTACAGAAAATGAACTGCTTGATATTGTTAATACTCAACACAGTAAACAGTCCAAAGATTATATAGGACTTAGTATGAATATTGTTAAACAAGTTGCACCAAACATTGTAGCCCCCCTAGTAAATATATGCAATAAATCGTTCCAACAAGGTATTTTTCCCAATGAAATGAAAATCGCGAAGGTGATTCCGGTTTTCAAATCTGGTGATAAATCTAGTTTTAATAATTATAGACCCATTTATTTACTACCACAATTCTCAAAAATCCTGGAAAAACTCTTTAACAACCGTCTGGAGTCATTCCTCAGCAAATGTAATATACTATGCCCCAGCCAATATGGATTTCAGAAAAATCACTCTACTTCTTCAGCAGTAATTGAACTGGTTGAAGAAATTACCAACAACATTGAGAAAAAAATGATTACAGCTGGTATATTCATTGACCTTAAAAAGGCTTTTGATACTGTGAACCATACCATACTGCTACACAAATTAGAACATTATGGCATAAGGGGTCAAGCCAAAGAATGGGTCAAGAGTTATCTGATAAATAGGCTACAATATGTGGACATAGACGAGGCGAAATCAAACAATCTTCCTATAACATGTGGAGTCCCTCAAGGATCAATTTTAGGTCCAAAACTGTTCCTGATTTATATTAATGACATTATCAACACCTCAGACATGTTCAAATTCATTTTGTTTGCCGATGATACCACCATTCTCTGCTCCCATCATAATCTTGGTGATCTTGTTAAAATTGTTAATGCAGAATTAGAAATACTATGTAACTGGTTTGCAGTTAATAAATTATCCCTTAATGTGGCCAAAACAAATTACATGTTATTCAATACAAAGTCTGAGAGTAGAAATGACTGTATTATACGGATTTGCAATACTGAGATAGAGAAAGTTGGTGCATGTACATTTTTAGGACTCATTGTTGATGAAAAACTCAACTGGAAGCACCATATAAATTATGTACAAACTAAACTGTCAAAAATAATAGGTATTTTGTATCATACTAAGAACATTCTCGAGGAAAAAATACTCAGAACTCTTTATAACAGTCTATTTCTCCCTTACCTTTATTACTGCTCCGAAATATGGAGAAACACGTACGCAACAAATCTACAAAAAATAATAACATCTAAAAAAAAAGTATTACGAATAGTCTGTGGTGTTGGTAAATATGAACACACAACTCCCATATTTAAAAAACTCAATCTATTCAAATTTGTTGATATAGTTAAGCTTAAAACAGTACTGATTATGCACAACATTTACCATAACAAAATGCCTACTAACATTCAAAAGCAGTTCCAACCCACAGTCAAGAAATACCCAACCAGGCATCCTAACTGGTTGTGTAGCAAGCCCTGTGGAACAACCATCAAATCACACAGCTTATCCATAATCGGAGTTAGAACGTGGAATGGACTTTACCCAGACCTTTCAAGTATTACTAGTCATCAACAATTCAAAACTAAAGTAAAAACAAGTATTTGATATTCCCAGTATTACTTCTATATGCATTTACTTTTTTTCTTGCCCTAACTCCTATTTTTTTTTTTTTTCCAGTTTTCATTAGTTTTCTTTATTTTTTTTGTACTCCTTAATTTCTATACGTTTTTGACAAAATAAGTGCCATTATTATATTGATGCTAATGATGATGCACGGGAGGGCTACTCCCCATAAGATATGCTTCAGCCCTCCGGCTTCTACTAATTTTGTTCATTTGTGTGTATGAATTATACGTTTTTGTTTTTGTATGATTTTTGTAGAATACATTTAAAAAAAAAAAAAGGGTTGTAAAACAACAGTGACAGTAATAAGAGTACGCCAAATCCAAAACACAGGGGATCTGAAATCCGACAATTGGATTCAAATCCGTGTAACACAAATGTACCAGTGCCTTTCTAAATGTTTCCTCAGGTGGCATCAACCTCCTTGCAGTTTAATATGATGCGACAGCATGGAAAATCTCGTGCTCTGAGCTGTCAGCAGTAGTGTGCGGGTGACAGACCTTCGCTGACAACGTCTCGTTAAGAAGGCTCGTTAAGAGACCCCTCGTTAAAGGGAGCACTTTCAACCCAAAAACCGATATGATACATGCGGGAACTGTGACATGCAACAACAGAGTGTGTCAAATGTTTAAGAGTTGAATAGCTTAGTGTCTCTTCCTCTACTGCGTGCTTCTTGATCATCCACAATCACAGGATCATTAGTGGAGAGACGCTGACACTTAATACTTTCTTTCTTAGAAACTTTTTTTTTCTTTTTTGAATGTGTCATTGTGTTGTTGTGTGCAGTCTCCAGGGATACAAGTTATTACATCTTTAATGTGTCTCAAGAATATTGGAGATCCTGGAGTTTGTATTGTTTCTGATGAGTGACAAACTAAATGGAAAAATCTAAATAAAGTGTGGAAGTATACCAGTCCGTAGATTTCTACTGCGGGAATGAGGACAATTTAATGGGGGTGCTGAAAAGTGCCATATAACTTGTCATTCCAAAATATATTTGGGGACCATACATGTAAAATTGAGCTGTCTGAGCACAGGTGATCACAAAGTTTCCTAAATCTTTACAATTTTGAAATGTGACAGAGTTAGCGCAAAGTGAAACACATACAGACAAATAGCTCTTAAGTCCCGTTATTGTATTTTGGCAAATTGATTTCGTTTTCTGGCCTGCAAAACTCATATCAACCACCTTTCCCAGCAGCATCAGAGAGCTCTAATAAACCAACTCTTTACTACACTACCTAGCACCAAACGCCTCGTGACAAAAGTGGAACATCTTGCAGCTAAATAGCCAAATGTTTTTCTGTTACATACATTCAAACATTCACAATTGGGTTATTTACTGACAGATGTTTATGGCATAGAAAAACACTTAAAATCTTGTAAGCTTTTGTTAACCACAGACCTTGTTTCAGGCTTCTAACTACAAACACGACTAAAAAACCATTGACTTTGAGACAAGGGAACCGGGAAGTGGTAATCTCAAGATTCAAAGGTTTTATTGTAAAATGTGACCTGCTCCATCGAAATCAGTCGCATACACCAGACTTCAGATGATGGCTACTAGTCCGGCCCTCAACAGCTCTATGTCAATTATGGGGTGTCATCATATGCCGTTTCGATGGCAACATATCCCTCACCATAAAACACAATGTTGTCTAAAGTCAATGGAAAATGGTCCAAACTGCACCAGACGATGGCTAACGATGCATCCCTCAACTCATCTAGGCGTATTATAGGGTGTCATCAAATGCCGTTGCCATGGCGACAGATCACCCGCCATCAAACACCATGTTTGTGTTACTACTGTAACTCAAAGACATTGTCCGATCGGCCTGAAACTTTCCACGATTGCCAACGGCCGAGTCCTCGAGACACGTCGACGTGCAGACAGCAGCCTGCGGAGCGTCGAAGACCCGCTCAACGCTGCTTGCAGCTTTAATTTCGAATTACTATTAGATCTGGCCCGCCGGTATATTGCACGCACACCTTCACTCAATCCTGAGGATTTCCTCAACTCAGAGCCTGAGCCTAAACATTGATGAACTTGCACCCAAGATGAGATGCCAAGTATCTGGCTTGAACTAGCATCACAGAGCAGCACACTGAGTTTACATGGATGTTTCCTTCTGCACTTTCTTTCTTGAGACAACAGGGCATGTTTGGTTTTCTCTTTGAGGGAAATAGTTTTTTTTGTAGCTGTTGTTGGCCTGTGGGAAAATGTAATCATAAGAAATGAAGCTGCAGATAGAGCCATAAGAAATGAATGCAACTGATTATTTCATGTTTAATGTTGTTTTTATAGGCAATAATTTCCGGCCCTCGACTAGTAGCCTACCCATTTTTTTTATTTTGGCCCACTGTGTATTTGAGTTTGACACCCCTGGTTTTTACTGTAGAAACTATGTCCAGGACAAGGTGTTTGGAAGTTTTGGAAGATTCATAGCTAACCACACTGAAGATTATGGAAGTGTTGATCAGTCTTCTCATATTTTTAAGCCTCAATTTGTCCTTCCCCCCACCCCTCTAAAAGCACCAGAAGTAATAAATTAAGGGGTCTTTTTTAAAAAAAAATTACCGGGGGAGCATCCCTCCGGACCACCCTAGTATAGTTTGGTCACGATTTACACAGCCCGACCTAAAATATTTTCCACCAGCCGCCACTGCTATGATTACTATACGCCTTACATTAATAATTTCAGCGGGAGCGAGGGGGAGCGGCGCTGCGGAAGAGCAGAGTGCGAGTGAGAGGTGCCTGTCATCTTCCCTTTACAAGCTTCAAACATGTATTTATCGTGTGATTTTGGAAATAAAAGTTTCATATTCTGAAATCCAAGACTTTGTTTATTTAAAATCATAATAAAACACTCGCAAATACACGTTTATTTTGAAATGAGCCGTTGCGACTTCTGACAGAGGGCCGGCCGGCCTGCACTAACGGACATAAGGAGCTGTTTGTTCCACAACAAGCTGGAGGAGAGTCCTCTCCTGTCAGACTGAGAGACTCAGGTGAGCTAAAGGACTCTCTGAGTGTTTAGATAGTTCACTTTAGTCTAAGTTATCTCAGTGGTTCTCAAACGTTTTGGTCACAAATTATTCAAAAGATTATTTCCGCGGCACACCTTCATATGATAATTATAGTTATAAAAAAAAACAAGAGAATAAAGGAAAAACAGTTATGAAATACTATGTGGCAGTAAAACAAGAATACAGTTTGAAAGGGGAGTGATTTGTAAAATATCCATAAAGAAAAAGAACATCAGATTACAGTTGTGTTTCATATGGGTGTTGAGAGATGTACACCTCAGCACCCCCACTCAAAATACCTTCCCGCGCCTCTGCCCACTTCCCCATATTCACACACACACAATGACACACACACACACCATTGATAAAGTGAAGCCGATAGTAATCAGATGCATCCAGAAAGGTCAAGGCTCTCGCATTTCCATGAGGAGTCTTTCACTGCCTTAACATATTACTCAGTGGATTAAATTCAATAACCTCGTTCCCACACATATATGATTGAGCAATCCATATTAATACCATTCATACCATTAAAAGGAATGTGTATGCATTATTCACAGCTCGACTACAGTGTGAGTTTCTGCATATTCACATAATCAAAGATGCTGCGACCTCCAGAGAATGTGATGGAATTATCTTTGATGACAAGGTGATAGAGAGAATTATATGATACGGAGACAACAAAACACGACAGAGAGCAACCTTCAAAACACCCTACATATATTATATATGGCAGTTAAGAGACTTTTGATTATTGCAACCAATCCCTATCAACCCAATGTCAACCCAATTTTTATCTAGCAATTATTTTATGGAAGTGTCTCGACAATTAGTGGATGGATAGCTATGATCCCTTTGACCTTTGGTCTATTGCAATCAGCAGCTTAAAAGTTGTGTCTGTCCAATACTTTGTTTTTTAACCAAATATTAGGTTAAGGACCTTCCAATTACCATCAGCTCAACTTTCTGTTTGCTGGTACTTGGGAAATGCCAGAATAATTCAATTAGCTTTTGCTTTCAATGAGTTGTGAAATATTATATCAATTACCCTAAACATTTAGCAACAAGCATAGGAAAATTGTATGGAATGTCACAAAAGAAATAGAAGAGTAATCAACCCAATATCACTATGAAATATCCGTAAAAACAACCTGAATAATAACAAAAAAGTTCCTTTCATCACAACTGTTGTTTGTTTTAATCACGTCCCATTAAATTCTTGCAAAATAGTTTCATAGGTAAGTGGACTTCAACATGTGTAGGACTTTCACTCAGGAAACTGTGTTCAAGTCCCATGTTAGCTGTGAGCTTTACTTTGGAACTTCATTTACGTTTTTATTAATTCTAGTTAAGTGACAAACTTACTTATTTTAACCGGAACCACAATGCCTTACTCAGTACTTTAGTTGCCTAAACCCAACCAATTGAGACTGTTGTATAGGAATCTGAAAACTAAATCAAGTTTATTTGGAAAGTGAATGTACTGGATGCATGTACTTAGGTGACAATATACATTCCCAGACACTCACAAAGCGGAAACGTACACGCTATCCCGGATACGTACAAAACTGCTAGAGGGGTACCTAAAGCATTTGGTCAAAGATGTGTTGCCATGTCATTGTTTTTCTCACTATTGTGGTTCACACTTCATTCAATCTGTATTCATGTCAATCTTGGCTCTGTGATGCCTTTGGTGACAAACCGTGTTGTGTTAACTTGACATTAAAACAACATTTGACCTGACTATAATCAGACAGAACCTTCTGAGTTGTTAGCATCTGGTTAGCTAGCTGCACTAACGGACATTAGGAGCTGTTTTCAGCTGTTTTCGAATTATGTGATGCCTTTGAACATTTTCTAGGCAACATAAAACTTACATCTCAGGAATATTATATCTTGCTTTAAACGGTCTGCTTTCTTTCACCTCGATCAGGGCTGAGTGGATCTTTTCAGGTGATATTTTTTTAAATCACAGTTTGTGTCTGCTACCAGAAGACTTCATGTACAATTCTAGGACATTTGACCTCCTGACTGCATATACCCACTCCATATATCAGAAAAACCAAACAAACTGAGCATCAGAACCTCGGTTTGACCTTTCAGCAGAGCCAAGCACTCGTGTGTTTAATCCCTTTATGAAGTGCCGTGGGGGGGGGGGGGGGGGGGGGGGGGGGGGGGGGGAGGATATGGGGATCCTGAAGTGTTGTGAAGTGTGGAAGCTGCGTGAAGGGGGCAGAGACCTTCATTATTATGGAGCAGAGTGGAGTGTGGGATATGGAAATTATGTGGGATTCACATGAATTACAGTAAAGAGTTTGTGACTCCATATATCTGGTTTGTTAATAACGCATAATCATTGCCTTTTTCATCATAATTCAATCATTTTCAAATGAATACTTTGGAATGGGCTCGGGGCCACATACAGGATAGGAAGTAATGAGAAATAGACAGTGAGAGGATGATATTGTCGGCCTCACCATCGCCTAAGCATTGCCGAAGCAACAGCACCATAGTACTAGATATACATACATGTTTGGGACTTCATTCAAAGGAGAAAAATCAATACAAATTCTAGTGCTGTGTCTCTATTCGGACACTCTCCTTAGTAAATCACCATGTTGTACAATGGGAATTTCAACCGTGTAGTGTTGTGTTAACTCGCACACAGCTACTCTGCCCTACAAGGAAGTGACAATAGCCATTGGGCGCTTTCACACCGGAGTACTATTCTCAGGAATAGTTCCGATAGTTCCTGGGATTTTGCGTTCACACCAAAAAGATCTGGAACTAGAACTTTTTTTGCGAACCTTTTCACCCCTTTTTAGTCCCTGCTAGAGAGCAGCGGAGAGAGAGTAACTTATGGCAACACAAAAGAAAACATGGGAGCGGTGGAGTGATGAGGAGGTGTCGGCGCGTCTGGCGATTTACTCGGAAGGCCAAAGCAGAAGAAGAAGAAGTGACGTCAGCGGCTCCCTCTGGGACTTATTCCGGTGTGAACGCGATTTACTAGATAGTTCCAGGAAATATAAGTTCCGGGGAAAAGTTCCGGGAACTCTTCCTGGGAAAAGTACTTGGTGGGAAAGCACCTAATGTTAGCTAGTTGGCTAGCAACGGTATTGTTAGTGGTTGCAAATCATTACAGACTGCTGTCATAGCCGATGTTAGCTAACTAGCTAGCTATAAAAACTAGCTAGCTATAAAAACCCAATTACCCAATTAACCCAATATAATATTACGGGTTTTCTTTTAGTATGGGAGTAAAAAAAAAAAAGATTCCCATGTATAACTTTCATCTGTTCAACAGAGCACCGGCTGGCCAAACAACTTCCGTTACGAAGCCAAGGTGGCGGTCGTTTTGTGTGAGTAGGGTCAAGCTGTCCACACTCAAACGTTTGAATGTTACACTTCAAATTGGGACAAACTTGCACTTGAAATAGAACATGTATATACAGAGGTAGGCAAATTGAGACACAGCACAGACTGTAATAGTAAAAACTTCTAAGTTTAAATGGAGAGTGTACTCTAGATGTATTTTTATTTATTTTTTATTTTGGCATCTTACAACGCCACAGCACTGTTTTTAATCAAAGATGATCTCCTTTAGAGGAAATATAGCTGCTGTGCGCCGCACTGGCTTAACTTTGTTTCATGCTGTTTTAATTGGAATGTCACAACCAGGAATTACAGTAGGTTTCGCATCAAGTAAAAGCTGCTTCTGAATGAAACACAATCTGCATTTGTCGGGAGGGGAGATAAACACTGATGAAATTTCCCCTTTCAGTGATATAATACTGAGTGAACAGGGCGGGCACAGAGAGGAACAAGATGGAAAGTCAAATATTGTTCTCTTTTCAGCTGGAAAGTGTGAGGAATGGGCAGCGAAATCATGTTTGACAGAGAGGGCTTTTGTGTTAGATGACAACCAAGCAGTTTGTGAACATCAATATCTGAAAGAACAGGTTCAGTGTAAAGAGGTCGGCAAGATAAGAACATTTTCAGAGCAGAAAGAGATGAAAGATGCAGAAAAATGAAGCAGAAAAAAAAGATTTTATTGTACATCAATCCTCAAGTTGACTTACTGTTTGTTCTTATGTGTGCCTTTTATCTATTTGTGTAATATTATATTTTATTATGTTATGTTCATTATGAAGCACTTTCACAAACCCTCTGTTTTTAAAATGTGCTATATAAATAAAGTGGATTGGATTGGAAGTGATTCTGTACAAATGTGGCATGTTACAAATATTAAACAATAAAAATATGGGCCATTTTCTGCAATGACTGATTTTAAGCTTCTTACATGATTGGAGTCGGTTTCAACATTCAACATTTTCAAGTCAAACAAAAAGGTAACCCCCACAGGCTATATATTTGATATTTGCTGCAACCAGGTCCTTCAGAGGCCACACTTATTGCTCTTGGAGGATGACAGTTGAAATATATGTTGGGAGTAGTCGCAATAGCCTTTTATTTTATGTGCTAAAATCTGGATAATCATTACGAGAACAACAACACCACAGTGATTTATCGGGAATATAGAATTGTATGCCTTTGATTGTCCAAACAGAAGATGACATTAGCCAAGTTCATCTTTGGCCATTTTCTTTTTTTCAAAGCCCTCTGTATTGACATCCAGCATATTGTGTTACGGTGTGTGAAGCAGGTAGGACCCAAATGCAGATTAACGTGAAAATTCCTTTATTTCAAGGCTATACTAACAAAGACAAAACAGAACACTCACCGACGAACTAGTCATGACACAAGACGAACCGACAAAGACGGACAGAAAAACCAGAACTTAAATACACACAAGACTAATCACACAAACAAGACACAGGTGAGGAGGGAGGAGAAAACACAGGGACACCAGGTGAACACAATCGGGTAAATTAGACACACCAGGGAAACTAACGACAGGGGACCACAGACAGATTTAAACAAGACAAAACGCAGACAGAAAACCAAAAACAGATCTAGACAAGACAAAACACCATAAAGACAGATCGTGACATATTGACAACAATGGCGAAGAATTAAATGGCTTAATTCACTTATTTTACTTTTGAACTCAGTGATAATATCTTAACATACTCTCCTAAACAGACTCTTGGGAGGTGAATGTGGAAATATTAATCACATAATGTGTCTATAGAAAATAAACCAGAAATTCCAAGTTCACGTATATCATATTTAGCACATTTGTCCATGTTTTAGTGTGGAATATGGATCAAATGAGGCTCTTCTGATGGTTTGAGTCTGATTGAAAATTTTAACGCACACACAGGCAGGTCAACATTCACACATAAGATGACATGAACCTTGATCCTACACAAGCGTCCTCCCTGCGTGTGAGGAGGGGAGCTGATCTCTGGTCTGTGATTTGTGAGGCTGTTTTCAATGCAGCAGGAACAGATTAAACTATAACTCAGCCCTTCAGGGAGCAGCAGCACAGATATGCATGAGGCATGGTGGCTGCAAATGCACACATCACACACCTACAAGAAAAAACACACACAAGGGCTGCATCAGATTCACACTTGTGGTCAAGAAACTGCAACTAGACTGAGGCAATTCAGACTTTTGGTTCTTACAGTGTTCCCTTTCTGCCTTCACTTATTTACTGTACCCTTCCCCCTCCTGCCTTTCTTTCGTTCAACAAATGCTTAAACTAAATCACAGCAGCAAAAATGAAGCACCAAGGCAAGGGTGACATTAATAACTCAGTGGTTAATATGTAAAAATCATAGATGAACAAGATGCAAACACACATGTTGGAGCAGATTTATACTCAATCAGTACTCAGAGTAATTCAAAGCATCCTTTCTTCATTCAGTCTTGCCTTTCTTTTTATTTAGCCTTCTCTTTTCAATTAACTGTCTTCAACCCCTTCATCTCCTGGTATCACTAACATGATAAAATGCTAGAAAAGTGCAGCATGTGTTGCAATTTAAAAACACAACAAATATCAAACAACATCTGAAATGGTCCCAAAAATGAGGGCTGCCGACAGATGATGATGATTCTACCATGAAGAATTGAATCTATTCTATTTTTATAGTGGTGTCATTGTACGTTGAGGGACACAGAATAACATAACATGCTTTAAACCTACAGTCTTGACTCAAAATGACCTAAACTAACAGTTCCTTCCTTTCTCTTTGTGTATCTTATTCCGACCAAATGTGTTGTGTTTCTGTCTGTTTGTGGGGGTTTTACAAGTATAAGCCACTTTGTGCTTATCTATAAGGAATTTCTCTTTTGGCTCTCGACTCCTGAATCAGAAGGGGTATAAAAAGTTTTTACTGGATATCATATTTAAAGACAAATCCTACATGTTTGACAATGTCTTCTTTTTGAATAGGCCAAATGTTTCTTTTTTTATGACCAAGTGTTTGTAAAACTAATGAATGTCGGTTCATTCGAGTTCCATTTACCTCATTTGCACTTTGTGATATGTTAAGAAATGTTAAGATTGGACAATTGTTGAGCGGCGGCTAAAAGCATGTTATCACACCACAAGGCCTGAGTATGCTTCAAGCTAAGTGCTCTTCAGATAATCAAACAGCATCTCAAAGCCTCTCAAAGCGAGCATGGTTCCGAGGTGTGGTTAAACTTTACCCGTCTCGATGTGGACAATGCTCGTTGCCAAAAGTGCAATAAGAGTTTAGCATGTAAGGGCAGTAACACGAGCAATTTGTCTAAACATTTAGCAAAAATGCTCCACATCCAGACGGAGGAATGCACCGGGTTCCACTGTCTTTCTAGTAGCTCTGTAGCCCGCTCCACGAGTAACGTTTCCACGTCAGGTGTTATGTATGCTAGCAGCAACACACGGAGTTAACTACATTATACAAACATGGGTTAATGATTCGAGGTAACTGAGGTATTTATTTTGTTAAAGTTTCAGCTATTCTGTTTACAGTTCTGTCATCAGATTATTTAATACGATTTGTTAAAACACTGTTGTTTCTTTTGATGTGAAATATTATCTATTTAATTTAAATAAAAAGCAATGTTAATTTTGTTAAATGTGTTTAGTTAATTTAATAATTTATGTATTTTTGAATCAAGTATTCATCTTTATTGTCTTCATTGTTAGTTTCCACATGCCTAAAACAACCTCAAGCTAAATCTAAAAGTTGATGGCTAAATAAGAGCGTTTGAGAAATTGTGCAAGGCATACAGTAATAGTCCGAATAGTCGATTAATCGTTTCATTAATCGATAGATTAATCGATTATCAAATTAGTCGTTTGTTGCAGCCCTAATTGTCATATGTGGTTTTGCAGTTTGAAGTGTTGATTCCCTTAAAGGTAAAAAGGTTTAAAGGTATTTCTGGGTTTAGACTGTATTTTGATCTTTTGACTTTGTGATTAGATTATTATACATTTGCTTGAATACAGCAATATGAGTTTGATGAAAATGAATTGTTTATTTTTGATTGGTCCATTTTGTGCATTTGTGTAGCTAGGTTAGCCGGACTATCCCTCCATCTAATTGATATTAACCATTTGACAGATCAGAATTTCAAAAATAATCTCTTATCTAGTGCACTATTCACTTTTTGTACGTTTGGGATAAATAATTAATTAAATTAATAGTAATGTAAATGTAGTGATAAAGGTGTATTATAAAACGGACAAGTCAAATCAAGCAATCTGATTGGTTCTTAGCCGTGATATAATGAGCGTATATCACGGGTAGAATTGTAGTTACTTTTCACAAGTCAATTATCCCTCCGCGTCTGAGAAAAGCTACAACCGTTACAACTGTTACATTACGTCCGTTACGAAACTAACTAACTAACAAAGCTTAAGATGGAAACATTTAAGGTTAACTTCGACCTTCGTGGTGGCCTTACTATGGAGGAGTGGATTGAGCAGTGCCTATCTCCAGAAAGCACCCAAACGACGACATGCAGAGCTACGTGAAGAGCAGGTAGTACAACTGGAAAAGTACCACCATTTAAAAGCTTTCTGATACGGGTCTTGAGCAGGGTTCCCGCGGGGTCTTAAAAAGTCTTACATTTGATAATCTGAATTTAAGGCCTTAAAAAGGTCTTAAATATGAAAAAAAAAATATGAAATGTCTTAAATATGATTTAGAAGGTCTTGAAATGATCGGATTTGAAAGGTAGGCCTACTTCTGTTTTGCGATTGCGTCTAAATGTGTTTTGGGGGAAATGTCCGGGCTGCAAAGTAACCAGTACGGTAAGAGCCTTTCAGTTCCCCCCAACAATTTGTATTGAATTAAATCAACATGGAACCAGTAATCACTAACTTTGTTTCCCCGGCCCCTTATCGGAGAACACCCAGCTAGTAACCTAGCAACCAAGCTAGCGGCAGTCAGAAACTAAGGTATCTTCGAATCTATTTACAAAACAAATATGGGGAAGTGTAAGTTCAACCATATTTGGTTGGAAAACATCGAATTTAGTGCTTGGTTGAAACGAGTTGAGGGGAACGTGTTTGAAGCCTGCTGCACCTTTTGCAAAAATAAATAGCGTTTGTTTTGCTAATGTAGCGTTAGCTAGTGCAGCAGCGGCTAGTTCCCCTCCTGGGTTTTAGGCGGCGGAAGTGGCGTAATCTGCCACCCAGGACAAGAGACCAGGGCTGCGGTCGGATAATCCAAAAATCAGCTCCTAAATTCTAACCCTATCGTCTATTCCATGACCTCTGAGTGAAACGTCACGGGGTTAAGGAATAGTGGATAGGAGAATTCAAAAGGACTTAGGAGAAGAGACTGCACTTTCACTATCCGACGTGTTTATGATGCGCCAGCGGACGTCATGAATGTGCGTCTGTTGCTGTGGGGAAACTATGGAAACTACAGTTTTCTATAGCGGACTACAACATGGATGTTTAATAAGAACGAGGGACTACTGTAAACTCATCTAGAGACTCTGTACCGTGCTCTGATGCTGTTGTGTTATGCTTTATGAACGTGGACAACAGAGAAACATATTCTTCATGACCAAAGTTGGAATTGAAATAAAAAAGGAAAGTGAAACTTATGCTCGTCCCCCTCTTCCTCCGGTCCACATTAATACAAATGATCCCAATACGTATGATTGTATGAACTATGAAAATATCTTAAAATCAATACAAATGTATTTATTATAAATGTTAGTCCTTAACATCTATCACTGTGTATATCACCATTCAAACATCTTTTAAAAGTTGAACAAACCCCACACAGCTCAGTGAAATGTTGACTTTATTTGATCATTTCAGTAAAAACTAACGTTCATATTTCACTTTTTGATTATAATACTGATGAACGTTCAAAACAAAGCACTTTGGCAACTTACCACATACGTTTTAAAAAGCTTAATAAGCACCGTAACTTTCATGATATCATTTCTCGGTCATAATCGTTTGTTTCCGTGAACGGCCGACTGTTGTGTGACGGCAAATGCTGCGGCTGCAAGGCATTGTGGGGCAGCATTTTCTCCTTTCCTTTCGGTTAGGGAGGTCCAGTGGTTCCTAAGCTAAAGGAGGTTATAAAGGAAGTTTGAAACCTCCTTTCCTTTCATCTAGAGAATTCAAACGGCACTTATCATGGCAGCCACTGAGGGACTTCCGGGTCATTTCACTCCGTTAGGAAGGTTCCTAAGCTAAATGGACTATTCGACTTCAGCCGAGCATATTCAATTTATTATTTTCGGTTGTGTATTTGTGTTTCCAGGTATAACAATAAAGTTATAATAACAATCATAATTTGTGGATTAATTTCATTATGGTATTTGAGTTTGTTTCAGATTAACTTTTGTATTTCATGTTGCAATTTAATTTCTCCAAGAGAGACAAAAATCACTAAAAGATCTGACCAGTATTTATATATATCCTAAATGTTCTTTGGGTTTTATCCACAAATGCAACACAAATAAGAACTGTAAGTTATTATTTAATAATCAAACCATTATTATTGAAATGTAAGTATATTTCACACATTTTAATGTTGTTATAGGGTGTGATCTCATTATTCGTTAATGAACCAAACAAGACGTGCGTCAGCGGAACTCTCCTCTATTTAGGGTAAACGTTAAACTGTAATACTAAAGTTGTAGACTTCTCATCCATGATTACGTCACTTCCTGCCGCCTAAAACCCAGGAGGTATACATCTAGCACTACACGCACACACAGAGACACACACACACTTTTTGTCTAACACGCTAACAAAGTTCTGTGTACTGTTATGCTGTTATGTTCAGTCATCGTTCTTATGTTGAACATGAATACATTTCTTCTTTCGTGGCAATTTTCCTTCATACTTTCTTGCCATGAAATAGGTCTTAAATTCTATTCAAAGTGGTCTTAAAAAGTCTTAAATTTGAGTTGGTGAAACCTGCAGAGAACAATGAGAGAAATGATGACCGTTAGTGGCCACGCCAAGCAACAGCCTAGAACAAGTAACCTCGTAAATCATGCTACTGATGCTGGACAGTTTTTCAGTGGCTGCACAATAAACGGCAACATACAAATTAATGTAAATAAATAGCCAAATAATGAATCAACGCTCTCTGTCTAATATGTTCGCGAGCTGTTACTGTTGTTGCATAGCAACCACCTCGCACTATGTTTTGTGCAGAAGGCAACAGAGGGACTATTTTATTTTGAACATCATTATTTACTAATAAAAACTATCTAAATTAGAGTGTGTATTTTTCTTTCATATTGCCACACTTGGTAACCGTTTTATACCGTTTTTGCTTAATTATACGACAGCTAGTGGTACGTTTAGAAATGCAAATCACTTTACTGTAATGAAGTCTGTTAAATACCAAAAGATATCACCTAAATAGTAATTGGTAATGGTAATGGACTGTACGTATATTGCGCTTTATCCAGTCTTTACGACCCCTCAAAGCGCCTTCACACCTCATTTATACAGAGCCAAACATCTAACATGATATCTAATCTCTCACATCTGATCAAATCAGTGAGTATGAACATTACTTTCTTTCTCCTTTCTTTCTTACTCTCTTACTCCTTCACATCTTTCCCACCTCTTAAGTATGTCCTGCCTCTTTTCCTTACCTTTGTCCTTTCAACGCATCCCTTCCTTAATCTGTTAAACCCGAGAGACCCCGGTTCCGGGGGCCTCCTGCAATATCTTGCAGGAAACAGTGTCTGAGGGCATGTTCATTTAATAAACTATGAATGTTTTATATCCATGTAACGGAAAGAAACTCATCTAACTGATCATTTTAATTTTGTTTTCAAAAAAAAAAAAACAATGCTAACGCTGAGCCTCTGAATTAGCAACGAGCGAAAAATGCTAACAGATGACTGCACCGAAATTCACTCACAAAACCTTATTATTTATCTTTGCTGCACATCTCAACCCATCTTTTCACATCGTGAGGAGACACAGAATCGATGGGTACCCTCATTATCACTCAATTATACGAATTATTGGAGATAATAACAAGAACACACATCAAAACATATGGAGCTAGTTAGCCAAAAACGGCAAAATGGCTCACCTGTGTGGTAGTCTGGTCAAAAGTGGTCTTCAATGGCATTAAAACGATAAAAAAAACGATGCTGAAGTTAATCCATAGGTTAATCCAATGTGTCTGTGTCACTTTGAATGATTTCTGATAATCCATGAGCAATAAATCTGCTTTTCGGTTTTGAGATAGAGATAGCTTCACTCTGGAGCGAAACTGGGTGCCCAAAGACGCCATTTTGTTTTTTTTAACATGAGTGTGTGCGGGACGATTCCCCTTCGATTCTATTGGCTCTAACGGTCAGAAAGAGATGTCACATGTCAAAATCGAAGAAGTGGGGCCAGAGATAAGGAAAATCCACCCAAATGGCACCAGAAGAGGTTTTTTTTTGCTAAATCTGTCTAAAAAGGTCAAATATCACTTGTTTTGCATCAATCTTGATACAGGGTACTTATTTTATGTTGTACTTTGGATTCCTAAAGCTTTTAGTCTACTAACCCATCATCCAAGGTTAGTTTTCACTATAAGTAAAAAAATAATTTTTGGACGGACACTATAATTTACAGTTTTTTACCATGTTCAATCTGAATTTTCTTTAAAATGAAAAACATCTATATTGATTCTGACTTTTCTACATCCAACTCACAGGTTTATCATTGCTTTGAGAAAAAAGATTATTAATGTAACCCTTTTAGAAGGGAATATATGGTCATTTGTTCTGGGAATGTCATTTTCGAGCCTGAGACCTGAAAAACAGGCTCAGGGCTAAACTGGTTTAATTAATCTACTCATCTCTCTATGTGCATCGAGAGGCATATTGGTGATGGAAAGCTAACCTGATTCAAATGCCATCCTCCCTTCAATGTTTCTATCTTTCTATAGCTATAGAAAGGTTGATTCAGCCAAATTGAGGAGCTTTCTGTTACGATTCTTCCTGCTTTCTTTCTGTCATTCAATCAATTAGACTGACATGGCACAGCGACTCTAATGATTATGTCCTCATGGAGAGCTCTTACTGGAAATTGGCTTTCTGTCTATTTCTATTTCTGAGTTGTGAGGACGCTAATTTACGACAGTCTTTGATTAAACAAAGCAGAAGGAAAAAGTGTGTGACAGTAGACTTTGATGCAGTTAAACCCTCTCCAGATAACACAGTAATGTGAGTTTAGCATTTCTGAGGGAAACATTTGTTGGATTTAGCTCCTTCTTGTTTGTGTATACCAAAATACTCATCAGGCGCCTGAAGGTTCTTGTTATTTCAAATTCAATATGATAATCCTGGAATACTGTTGTGTTTTGAGGGGTTTATTTCCAGTAGGTCAGGAGATTTTGAGAACTTTTATTATTTTGACTTAATTGTTTAAGACAGGTCATACACATATTTGCCTGTAGACAAAACCGGTCTAGACTCTAGAAGATTAAGATGGACATCACAGCTGTTCCTATCGGCCAGGTGTGACTTCCTTAAATGATTCCTAACATGACATCTTTTATATAAAAATATGAATACAAACTTTTTGGGGTTTTCCCTTTCCTGTAGGGTGTCCTATAGGTTTTTGAGCATATAAATGAGTCTGTCCATACTAATATGAACCTGAAAATGAGCAGAATATCTCCTCTTTAATACATATAAATACCAATAGATAGGTAAAATAGCTCCTTTCATCCTGATTTTTCCGCTCCTTTAACTTCCTGCTTTACAGTTATGCGGGCTTCCTAATATTTGTTTGAGTCTGACTATATTGTTGAAACATTTTATCAGTGATCCTTTCACATCATGGCGACATTGTTTTTGTTTTATATTTATTTCACTGCAGAAACGTTGTGCTTCTCTTCTCGTTTTGCAGCTCCTGACTGTATCCATCACAACAGCTAATAAAACACTTTGGTGGATGCTGATCTCCTAAGGGAACAAATATTCCTTGACACTGATGAAAAAAGATATATAGAGAGATGGAATCTTCTTTTGAAAAGTGGATGTGTCATACGTTTTGCTGACCAGCACATTTCCCCTTTATGGATTGAGAAGGCAATCCTTCTCAAAATTAGACGAAATCCTTCAGCTATCATTTTTAAGTGGAACATGTTTGAGAGTCCCCTCCCTAAGGTATTTGTTTAATTTAATGAGAACAGATTCATTCTCCACTGAGCAGACTGAGAGGTCAGCTGAGTCCACACAGCTTTAACCACTGAGGAGAAGTAAAGTTTGAAACACTGAAACTCCTCTGCTGTCAGTGAGCTTGGTTTATCAGATCCAGTGTTCCTCACTGTATTAACAGTTTGGTATCTCTTATCAGTGCTGATCAATGATGTTATTTTATTACATGTTATAACTTTAGACGTTTTTATGTTGTTGTAAAACACTGTTTCCATCAGCAGTAACTTATATCATATTTCCACACAGCTTAAACAGTACAATATTCAAATATCTGACAGGGACTGCCTGGAGAGGATGTAAAGCAATCCTGTTAGAAGCCACAGATTTACTGAGAGCTGAACAAGCAAAGACAGACACAAGTCTTTTTGTCTCCCATAAAGACATGACTTAAATCTTGCAACACACACAGGTCAAAGGGAAAAGAGGATCTTAACGGGTTTGCGGCGGTGGAAGAGACGTCCCTACAACTTAATTTAAGAAAAAGGTCATGGACACCCAAAACAACACGGAATAGTTTGAATAGACAAGGCCAAAAGTACTTTAAAGAAGCCCTACATGTTTTCATGTAGTGCACTTACACCTTTTGAAACGTCCCAATGATTATTGCCTTGGAGGATTAAACTGCACTTAAAATGTTTCAATATACTGTACTCCCATTATCACAACACACTCAAGGAAAAGTGCTCCAGATTGATTTAAAATGATCTGAATGTAAAAGTTTGTTTTTGCAGCAGACCTACATGTCAAGCCAGGTTGGGAGGGTTACTATAATGCAGGGGTTTTCAAAGTGTGGGAAGGTGAGCCTCCCCTCAGAGAACATAAGAACACCCGCGCCCCCCCTCCCAATTATTATTGCTATTATTATTATTATTATTGTTGTTGTTGCTATAATGCATGGGTATTATTATCCAGTGGAATGCTCTTACCTACTGGCCTAGTTAAATCAAAGTGGTTACTTTTTTTTGGCTGGGCAGTGTAGTTTAACACACCGTCTTATTTGACTTTCTCAGGACTTAAAACTCTTTTTTGGGGACAGACCCCCACAAAGAAAAAAATATATTTACACACGTAAGTTCGTCATCTTAACAGTTTTTTATGCTCATCGAGTCATCCGTGAGCAGAGCATGAAGTTGGCATTCCTATAACAGCTGAATGCGGCGATTACCATCTTGTTCAGCAAAACGCCTCACAAACTTATTAAGATCTAAACGCTTTAGTGCGTTCTGATTCAATGCTGAGTACAGCCAAACTTCACAGTCTCTTCTCTGTCATTGTAAACCGCAAATACCTCATTCCTTCTGTGCGCCGTCCCGTTCAAATGAAATTGCCGCCAATCACATTTCCTCACTCGCGCCAGGGCCAGGGGGAGGGGTTACAAGGCTTGCGTCTTGTGCTGCATTCACTTGCACTCGGACATTAGGGATTTTCTCTCATAAATGTCCGATGAGCCACAACTTTTATTTCAAAACAAAGCTGCTATTTTTAGGGTGGCAGTTGCCACCCCATGCCACCCCGGTAGATCCGCCCCTGCTTGACCGGTACTTGGTTTTGATCAAAGTCAATGCGGAAAACCCGCACTCACACAGGTAGGCGGAGGTGAAAGGAATGAGCACTTTTACAGCCTTTTTGGCGAGGTGGGGGAACTCGGTCTCCACAGACAGCCAAAAGTCTGCAAGTGACGTTTTCTGCCAGACGCTGTCTCCTCTCTCACTTTAGGTAACTTCACTAAAAATGTATCCATGTTGCCTCTCGCATAAAGTTAGCTGAAGTTAACTAGCTAGATTGCACTGTTTTTCTCACGCTGCGCCTCCCCTGAACCTCTCTGGCGCCCCCCAGGGGAGGCGTGCCTCACACTTTGAAAACCGCTGCTATAGTGTATATATATTCTGTTATTCCAGGGGTCTGCAACCTTTTTGACCTAAGGAGCCATTTTGCCCCTTTTTTCCACCAATCTTTTTTGTCTGGAGCCGCAAAACATATTTGATAGCTTGATAGCTTATAAAGTTGTATATATTGTTACATCGTAGACAAAAACTACAGTTTTTTTGCATTTATTATGTATTACATTATATAAAACTGTTTACCTCTAATAATAAACAAATAACTCTTATAAGGAGAATAAAAAAAAATACACAGGCCAACTTTAAAATAAATCAACACAGAACTTGGGGAGTCCTCTGCACATTTGAAGAATGTATATTAATAATGTATAAAATAATTCAAATGGGCCCACTTTCAAATAAATAAAACACATATAGCTGCACCCTACAAATAGTTAACTGATTGAATTAGGACTGAAGACCGTGAGCTGTCTTCCTCTTCCGTATCTTCCTTTGACAACTTCTCTCCACATATCAAACATACCGGTAAGCCAGCATCGTTGGCTGTGAAAGCATAAAACTCTAACCACGCAGAATTAAACCCTCTGTGTTCCTCCGGTACTTTGATTTTCTTTGATTTTCTTTGATTTATCCATAGTTCGCTCATCGAGCCGGGGGTCAGGTTATTCGCCTGCAGGAAAAGGCGCTGGTGCTGGACCGTAGCAGGATGTGACACATATTTTAGTTGACTTAATTAAAACCGTTGTTTTTTATTTATGTGTCACAGTATCACCTCAAAACACAAGATACGAAACATTTTCAACCGTGCAACAAAATATAAATAGTCCTACAAACATTTTTATTTTATTTCCTTCTTATTTTTGTCTAAGGGAGCCAGAGCAGAGGGCTTAAAGAGCCGCATGCGGCTCGAGGGCCGCGGGTTGCCGACCCCTGTGTTATACCTATACATCAGTTACCTAATCTGAGTAATGTAACCTGGTTACTTTCCGTTTGATTTCGGGTAACTTCGATATTGTATGCAATGCAAATAAATAAATAAAAAAGAGAAAATAAATAACAATAAGATGTATTTATTCACAATGTGATCTTAGAAAAGAAAAAAACAAGGTATTTAGGATAAAAAATTATTTATAGGAAAACCTGTCTTTCATTCAGCATATTCAGGCAGCAGCCTATACACCAACACTGAAACACATGAGCACATACAGTTTAAAAAAGCAGAAATAAAATCTGAGCTGAAAATGCTCCGTTTTAGTTTAATACACATGCTCAGTTAAGATCACACAGATCAAAACAGAACAAATGAACCAAAGGAAGTGAAAACCATAAAGCAGATTCAGGCAGTAGGCGTATAGATTCACACTTAAAATATTAGCCTACAGAACAGTACAGCTCTCAGAGAAGAGATAACATCTGATCCTTTTACAACAAACACTATATGCTCTCTTTAGTGTTTTAATAACATTGTAATCCTGCTAGTAATCACCATTTTTTATAAATGTAACTGTAATCAGATTTCATCTTGTTGAAGGTAACTGTAAAGGAATACAGTTACCTTTTACTGTATCCTGATTACGTAATCCCTTTACAGGTAATCTGTTACTTCCCAACCTGAGTTTGACTAACCTGACATAGCGAGTATACCTCCTTGACTCTGTGTGAGGATGCATGTGAGGACCTGGTTCTGAGACGAATAGACGGATGATAGATGGAGGGAATGCGAGCCAAAGTGTTTGGCAGCAGAGGAGCTGAGGGTATCGACAGGCCAATACTTCATGGAATAATGTGCATCCCTAATGCAGCCAAGTGGAAAAGCCCACAGACAGGCAGTGGAATGAATGACCTGCAAATAATGAGGCTGGCTGATAATTATCATCATTTACAACTCTCTCTCTCCCTCCTTCCATAATGAGCCAATGTTAGTTAGCACGAGCTAAAGGTCAGAACAAGCCGGTTTTCTCCAGTTTCTTTCTGCACTGCGTTTCCCAGGGATCAACTGTCAATCAAACTGTGTGGGCGGGAGGATGGTGGTGGCTGGTGTCACTCATGGCAGAACAGAACAATCTGATCATCATTTAACTACTTGTTCATTCTTATGTCTGCATTTGTCATGTATGGCATGGCATTACTGTGTGGAAACATGTGGAAAAGTCAATACATTTATCTCCAAAATAGGGTTAATTTTAATGAAGAAAATCTATCTGCAAACCTGTTGCTGATTTCACCAATGATGACGTTGAAACAAATGTTGGCTTTCTGAGGATACCTTGTTTTGATTTTCATTCATTCTTGAATTATTTTTGACTGGGGATCGGTTTTATTTTTGTATCTATAAATGTTAAACATATTTTTGTATATTTTACATGTACCTTTAGGTATATTGCACCGATACATTGCTGAATTTTATGTAATTCCATTGTCTGGTTGTATTTGTATTGCTGATCGTTAATTTGTATTGACATTATACTATATATCTATAGGATGAGAACTGCATCAACCTCAAATAATTATTCTGTGCCCAAGATGCTCAATAAAGGTGTTCTGTAGTAAAGTACTAAAAGTATCTTTGTACTGTATAAAAAAAACTGCAAATATAAATACATAGTAACGTAAATAAAAACAATTCCTGGGGTTGACTGCCCTCCTTCACAAGAACTGCACAGCTTTTCCTTTTTTAAATCACATATATTTCACATACTTGTTTAGGATGTTTTCCTTGCTTCCTATTCTACATTTGTGTTTGTTGTATATGTTCTCTAAACCAGTGGTTCTCAAAGTGGGGTCCGCTTTTTTTTTTTTTTTTGTTGTTGTGACGCAACACTTTTGGAGAGAGAGGACGCTGGCGCTGTTCGCCGCTTCTCTGTCCGAAAATGTATCTGCCGAGTTTTGGACCAACGTTTCTACCTCAGTTTCCATACATTCAGTGGCTTGCACACGCTGTTCTGGACACTTTTGTAACACCCGATCGCAACTTTTTACGGATGCTCCGCTTCCGACCTGTCCACCCTGCTACACCTGCTAATGTTGTTCACCTGCTCCTGCTTCAGGGCTAACGCTATCGCTAACGTTAGTGGCTCCATCTGACGACAAGCCCGATTCTCTGTCTCATTTTCCCGTTTTGAGTCCCGATCCTGCTTCACTGTATCACCTGCTTAGCTGCTGTTTGATTTTGTTCTGCCACAAAAGACACAACAACGGTCCTCTCCACCCAGCCAGTCTGACGGCGATCAGAAGCTAGCCTAGTTCTACCTGCTCAGGCTAGCCTGCTCTGGCCACCACCGGTGCTCCTCTGCGGCAAACTTCTTCAACTTCCACCATCTCTCCTCAGTGCTGTCCGTCCTTGAGTCGCTTCCTGGACAGGCTGCCTGCTGTCCTGGTTCATCTGTACTCTTGGCTGATAGCGCATTCTCCCGGCCGATCCGCGACCACAGCTAACGCTGTGCTAACGTTAGCATCATACCATCGTGATGCTTCGTTACTCCACCTCGCAACTTTTTAGGATCAACCACTTCACTACACCCCCTCTATGTCTGTCAGTCATTGAATACCTCGGGCTGTTACGAGTTGGCAGACCCAGGTATGTCCATAGAGGTTCCAAACGTGGGTTTGTTTACACCGGCTCAGCTGACACTATCCCAACTGTGTGGTCCCGGGCCCCGTCACCGCCCACTTACGTCATCACAACAAACCACACGTGTGCAGTGTCAACCTGAAGCCCTTGGCCTGTGTTGATGGCATCACTGTTTTACCAGCCATTGCAACATATAACAACTCCCACACATTCATGTTGTTAAATGAAATGAAATGAAAATCATTAATGAAATCATCATTGATAGGAAATTGGATTTTCTCTGCCTCACTGAGACATGGCAAAACCAACAGGACTTCCTCACACTCAACCTAGCCACCCCCCCAGGTTATGCTTATCTCCAACAGCCCCGCTCCATTGGTCGTGGTGGTGGGCTGGCAGTCATCCACAGAGCAGATATCCCTGTCAAACAGCTGCTTGTGACGAATAAAATCTCACTTGAGTGCATTGCCTTCTCAGTGGCTGCCCCCTCAAAGCAGCAGGTCGTCCTCATTTACCGCCCCCCCCAAACCTTCCACCTCATTCATGTCTGAGTTGTCTGAGCTTCTCACCTCAATCTGCTCCATGTCCCCATCCACACTACTGCTAGGTGATTTTAACATCCACGTGGACTCCAGCACCTGCACCTTTGCTGCTGAGTTAAAAATTTTGGCTGTGTTAAATCATGTGGAACAGAATGAACTGGCTATCTAAAAAAACACAAAACACACACACAATTAACTATAATCATATTATTACATAACAAAAACATGCATGAGTGTGTGTGTGTGTGTGTGTGTGTGTGTGTGTGTGTGTGTGTGTGTGTGTGTGTGTGTGTGTGTGTGTGTGTGTGTGTGTGTGTGTGTGTGTGTGTGTGTGTGTGTGTGTGTGTGTGTGTGTGTGTGTGTGGGGGAAGGGTCATATTAATGAGCTTTTTATCGGTTTAGCAGCAGAAGTTCATGAAGCTGAACACACATGTGCTCTGCTGCTGGGAAACGGGCCTGACCAATCAGAATGCTTCATTCGACACCTGCTCCCTCAAACACTCGTTAACATCGTTTCCAACTTCTTTCCTTCCTTCCTTCTCTTCCCATGAGGTGGAGAGATACCTCAGAGAGTGTACTTTACTAAAACAAAGTTAAACTGGAATATTTCAAGAACTTTTGAACATATTGGCATAAACTGTTGCAGACCTCCATGTTGCCCAACAGGATGAATCCTAATTGTATTGGTATTCCCCTCTAGTTTCCTCAAGAGGTTAAAATGTGTAATTAAAGTGCAACTGCTCAACAACGTGTGGGTTACTGCCGTACGGTGAAGTCAGTGGATGAGAAGCACTGGCTATCAGAGCCAGATTTACACACACATGAACCCCATAGAGGTAGCTTAATTCAATGTTCAATAGGGAAGTTAAGGTCCAATTTAAAATAAAATACAGGTTTGATGTAACGTTTTTCTTTTTTGGAGCAACTTTCAATGTTTTTGCTAACGTTTTGGGAGACTGAGCCTCAGTTACCTGGGTTTAAGACAAGCCAAAATGGCCTGCCTCAAAATAATAAAGATACCCATATTAACTAAGGGATCTGAATACTTCTATCACTGATCATCCTCTTCTCTACTCCCCTCCTCTCTGTGTTTCCTTATCCTCTACTTCCTCACTCCCTTCCTCCTTTCATCCCTCTATCAGGTCATGTACAGTAGGAGGTTGTTTGACTAATCTTTGAATGGCTTAGTAACATTTTCAAGATTTATTTTTCACCGGGGCTGAATCTATAATTCAACACCAGCCTAGCTTTATCAGTCATTAGACACGCGCACGCACGCACGCACGCACGCACGCACGCACGCACGCACGCACGCACACACACACACACACACACACACACACACACACACACACACACACACACACACACACACACACACACACACACACACACACACACACACACACACACACACACACACACACACACACACACACACACACACACACACACACACTTCAGCAAACGCACACACACCAACCTCGGCAAACACACACTCACATCTCTACAAGCTCCCCTCTTACACCTTCTCTCCTCTTGTGCTTTTCATCAGTACCCTGTTCCTCTCCTTGATCTCCTTATTCTTCTTCTTCCGCCATATCTTCTTCATCATTACTTCCTCTTTTCATCTCTCCTTCCTGCCTTCCTTAGATCTACATTTCCTTCCTCTTCTTTTTCATCATCTTTTTAAATGTGTATATTCCCCC
This sequence comes from Pogonophryne albipinna, assembly GCA_028583405.1. NCBI lineage: Eukaryota > Metazoa > Chordata > Actinopteri > Perciformes > Artedidraconidae > Pogonophryne > Pogonophryne albipinna. Next base: position 8,522,745 of record CM053248.1, read on the forward strand.
TTACTTCTCAGCGTTCCCCCTCATTTCTGTATCGTAGTCTCCCTTTTCTTCCTCCCAGCCTTCACATGCTTTTCTGTACAACTCGCTTTCATTTTTAAGCTTTCATTCTTTCTATACTACAAACAAAAAGACTAGTGTCCTGTTTAGTCCCATGCAAAATAAACCACTACTGAGCATGGTTTTACTTAGAGGTTCATGACACGGTTACTATAATCAAAGCAGGATATAATAAGCACAACAAACAGCAAGAGGAACAGGTCTTCCTCGTTCTCTTTCTCAAGATTCAGAGGCTTTATTTCCATATGCACAACAGCTCAGCTCTGTCCCAGACTCCTCCAACAATGCAACATATAATATACTTAGTTTAGACATAAAAACAAAAACACATCAAATAGTGTAATAAAATAGCAAAGCATGAGCTCGGGATGGTAGCCTCTCCATCTGAGGAAAATGCTTTCAGAGTCAGAGGGGATTTTCTTTGGTTACAGGTTTGAAAATAAACTAAACAAAGGGGGGAACAAAACTCGTCCACTGATTTGGGCTTAGCGAAAACAAAGCTTGTCATAACAACTCATGACGGACTAGCTTCACCACGTTGAATATTTCAGTTTGACATTGTTTTTACCATAAGAACAAACCGGTAGATGCTTTTTTCCCACTTCGTTCGAATGAGCTTCAGCTCTCAGCCTGAAAGCTGTTAAACAAGGAAGATGATTATTAAAAGTACAACACTCATCAGCAGCGATACTCAGTGTCAGCTCCTCCGATCTTTTGGGTCTGTGTTAATGACTGTTACCATCTGAGAGACATGGCTTCTCAACAACTCCTACAGTGATGTCACCAGCACTTTTTTGAAAAGTTGACATAGTATCAACTTGAAGATGTCAAAAAAAGATGGTGGTTGCCGATCTTTTTCAGGAGGAGTCCGCATGAATCGGCATCTGGTCACTCTTCATTGGAATCAGTTGAACAAAGACACAGTAGAGCAGTGTGTGTTCTCCAGCCCACATTTAAAGTGGACTGATAGAAACAGGTGAAATAAATTACAAACAAGACGCACAGTACAGAGGAAGAGAGGTATGAGAGAGGAGCAAGAAATAAAACAGATAATGGAGAGATAATGGGGGAGGTTTCAATCTGTTTCTGTCTTTCTGCTGAATCAGGGATGTCGCTGAGTTTTTAAACTCCTTGACTCCTGACTATACACACACACACACACACACACACACACACACACACACACACACACACACACACACACACACACACACACACACACACACACACACACACACACACACACACACACACACACACACACACACACACACACACACACACACACACACACACACACACACACACACACACACACACAGTGATTGTTGGAGCAAAGATAGAGCAAGGGTAATTTGCATTAATGAGAGTTTAGTTGAAATCTTCTGGCAAAGCGGGAGAGATTTCAGAAGAGAGGAGAGATGCTGAGAAAGACAGCGAGCGGAGGAGAGAAAATCAGAAAATATCCAGTCAGCCAAGAAGCTGCATAAAACACATATTCATGAGCTCTGAGAGCAGGAGATCAAACTCAGGAGACACGCGTTAGCAAACAAAAAGGAAGCAGCGTTTTACACAGGGAGCAGTGAAAATGGGGTGTTCTGGATTACATGGAAACATCCAGCTTTAAATGCTACATCAGTGTTCTTCAGAACAGCGTTTTCATATGTTACGAATATTTCTTAATCCCGGGGACTTTTTTTGCAAAGTGTACCTACTACAGTAGGTAGTTTAAAATTAAGATTTAAGCTAATGAGCTCAAACATGTAAAAGTCATTGATTATTCAAGCAGTCAGTTCCTCACCCGGTTACATAATGTTCCTCTTGGTCAGTCAACAAACCATAATGATCAACTTAGACAATAATAATGTGTCACGATATCTTTATTTATAGCACTGCTTAATCCTGATTGGTCAATTGGGACATTCCAGAGGTCTGCTGTTTTTCACTAACTTATTTGCTATGGAAGATCATTGGACTATGTGCAGTCATATCAATCCGCAGAAACAAGTCCGGTAAATCTAACGTCAGCTGTGGACAACCAAAATGTGCTTCCTCCATCAGAAAACACCATGGAGCACTTGTTGAGTATTCATTTTTATATTTGTGGAGAACAGGACACTTTGGATTCATGATGGCTAAGCTGTCCCCAGTAAGGAAAATAAAAAGTGCCCAAGAGAAGGAAAGCGGTTGAAAGAAAGAGAGCTGGACATCAGAGAAATCAGCAGAAGAAGATAGACATAAAGTAAACACAGTGATGCAAACACAGGAGGTGAAAAAAGAGAGAACTATTCGAAGCAGAAAAAAACAGCGTAATATACAATCTGACAAAGGCCTGTGCTATAATGCTTCAATTAACTGGCTATTCTTTATAATATACTCAGATCAATAGGAGACAGAGATGTTAAGTTATAAATCAAGGGTTTTTATTATTATTTACAGCAGGGGTGGGGAACCTTTTTCCTTTCAATTTTTACAACATCCTCCGAGGGCCGTACAAATGATTGAACTCAACCTCTGCTTAAAAAAACTAAAATCACAGCCCATTCATTTGGCCTTTCTTTCATGCTGTGCAAAGAAAAAGCAACCTCTTAATCCAGATATCTCACCATGACTCACGCATGCATGCATGTGCACGGTGTGGCATGACCACCGAAACAGAAAGATATGGACACAAGATGTGTGCAAATGTATTTAGTATCCTATCCATGTGAACATGATTTAAGTGGGGGGGGGTGACCTAACCTCCTCTAGGGGGTCCGGGGGCATGCTCCCCCGGGAAGATTTTTTTTAAAATATTGAAGTTAAAAGCATCAATCTGGTACACTTTGAGAGCAACATTAAGAGATCTATGGATACATCTCAACACCCATATGAAACAGACCTGTAAGCAGATTCTTCTTTTTGGATATTTTACAAATCACTCCCCTTTTAAACTCTATTCTTGGTATTTTTAACAACGTTTTTGTTACTGTCATATAGTATTTTATACCTGTTTTTCATTTAGTCTCTAATGTCTCATTAATAACTATAATAATCATATCAAGGTGTGCCTTAACCTCACTGAGCTGAGGTTATTTGAGCCTCTCAGGAGAGAGCTCTCTTCCACCTGGTTGTAGAAAAGCTCTTTAAATTCGTTAGCATAGCTAGCTAACCAGATGCTAATAACAACAGATCGCCACTGTGCTTACAACTAAAGACACAGCCACGTAAACACTGCGGCATGTGTACGGCTCCTTATGGGTACTGCAATATTTGAAGAGCTGGAGCGGCGTTCCGGTGCTCTCCGTCAGCACTCTAGTCTACACCAGAGTCTACACCAGAGTCCTGCACGGGTCTGATTTTCAAGACCCGCACCCGCGACGTGCAATACCGAACCCGCCCCGCTACCCGCACATATTGCCAATTTGTTCCGCAACCCGACCCGACGGCACAAGATCCGCAACCCGACCCGAACCCGCATATATGAGCAGTGAAAACGTGCAATTATTAACACACGCAGTTGCATATTTGTCTCAAAAAGAGTGGGATGTTGGTTATTTTCTCCATCTAGGATGACCAAAAGCCTCCCAGACGTTGGATTTCACTCTTGATGAAGTGTTATTGAAAATGCTGTATTCTCCGCTATAGAGCTTCACCTCAGCCATTTCGAATGTGGCGCGCTCAGCAGCAGATTGATGCGGTGCAGAGGTTATGATTATGCACGGTCCCGCGGGGGAGAGGTCTGAGGATTTAAACATTAAACTAAATTATTATTATTTTAATATATTTATTATGCAACACCCACGACCCGACCCGCATCATCTTTTTTTACCCAGAACCGAACCCGGAAAAAAGCGTTTGAAAAAATACCACCCGCAAATCACTTTTTTTGCGGGTCACCCAGGACTCTGGTCTACACTCCTTTCAGACAAGACATAACCATGTGAAGACACGTTACGCTCGTGCTGTGTTCAAGGAACCTGTCCTTGGCCAGGAAAAACAGGCACTCGTTTGTTTAACACTAGAACCGGGTACATTTTACCCGCAGCTGTTTTTTGATTGTATGTCGCCTAACTTTATTTCAATAACATATTAAAGTCTCCCAGTCGGTGACTTTTCCTGAAAGTGTGTTATGTAGCACCCTCTGTTGTTAACAATTGTCAATATGAAGTCAGATTGAAAAAATCACCAAAAAAATATATATACCTCATAGAAAATGCAGCGTAAACATGACGTGTTGCTATAGCAACGCCTTTTGTCTACTGCGGTTCCTTATAGATAGAGAGATAGATTGAGAGAGAGAGATAGATAGATATATTGATAGATGGATAGAGAGAGAGAGAGAGACAGATAGATAGTTATAGATAGTGTAACATCTTGGAGAATACAAGATCTTGGATGACTGAGCTCACGTTGAGGACGTAATGCGTGCAGGTTACGTGCCAGTTGAATAAAGATGGACACTCGGAATGAGAGAAGTAGTCCGCGTCGTCTGTTTATGTAGACAATTATATGTCCATAGAACAGAACATTACAGATAGATCGATAGATAGTTATAGATATTTATAGATAGATAGATAGATAGATATAGAGATTTGTACCTAAACAAAACACAAGTCTAACACCAAGCGTTTAAATCAGCACTCTTAGCGATATTTTATACATCATGTTATCTGCACAAACTATGTCATATGAAAAGCTGAGAGTCCACAGATTCTATTGGTATAAGTTTCATCCCTGTGCGATCAAAACTCACTGTTCTGTATTATAAATAAAAGAACATTGTACCTTGAAAATCAATAGCGGGTACATTTTACCCGTTGGCGGTTTTAGGTATACAGCGACCTCTGGCGGTTCTAGTGTTAATTATTTTGCGGTCTAGAAGTTGACGGACTCCAAACCCCCCCCCCAAAACGAAAACTCTTCGGTTCTCCACGAATTACACAAGTCACCCAAATCAGCGTTAAAAAAGTGGGAGGCGCCGAAAAGCGACTAATTTGCATCACTGTAAACACTAACAGGAACACTGTTGTGTCTCGTCAAATGTGTTAGTTATGTTTATGTATTTTGTCTGTCATTTTCTCTTTTATTTTGTATTTACCTCTTGTCTTTCATTTCAGGCCCTGTTTCTTCCTCCCCCTGTGTGTTTTTCCCGCCATCATCAGTGTCTGCCCCGCCCCTGATTGTTTCCACCTGTTCCCACTCACCTCATGTTTAAATAGTCCTGTCTCTCCCCTGTCCTGTGTCAGTTCGTCTTGTTTGTTTCCCCGAATGGTCGTGCCAAGCCTCAGCTCAGAAAGGATCGCTTTCACTCATGTCAGGTTTTGTTTCTTTTGTTAATTTTGTAGGCTTAAGTTCTCTTTTTGTTATGCCTAGTTTTTTCCTCCTTGTGAGCGCCTTTTGTTATTTCCAGTACCTACTCTGTTAAGAGGGATTACCTGATCATTGAAATTAAAATTACATTTTGTTACATTTAAGACTTTGTCTCTGGGTCGTGCATTTGGGTTCATCAGTTTGTGTCGAGATCCTGACAAACACAGTATGGGCTCTGGCAGTGTTTAAAGTCTGGTTCATGGAAAAGACCATTTGGACAGACTTGGACAGTTACAGAAAACCTCCATCAGTGCTGCCGTCATTATAATTTACGCTGCTATTGCGCAGTTTCAGTATCAATAATTCTTCTATATGATTCTGGTTGTTCTTGTCATGAGCATGGATCATGAGCCCTGGATGTTCTCGTTGCTGTGGCCGCTCCAGCTGTTGGTACGAAGTGGAACAGATTTTCTATTATTCCACTTTCTTGTATGCAGTCTTAGTTTGCTTATTCTCTTTGGCTTTGTTGAATGAGTGAGTCCATGTTTAAAATATGTACTGTAGTTAACTAAAATGTATCTACCTGCTATTTGTGAAAGTAAAAACAAAGACCTCTTTGTAACATCTCTTTGTTATTACGGCCCCTGACTGTGGGGCAGCCTCCAGAGGACCTGAGGGCAGCAGAGAGTGCTCATACTTTAAGATAAAAAATCAAGACCTACCTTTTTTAACTGAATTGTATTGTGTTCTTCTTTTATTCTTTTTAATGTGTGTATGTACATTATGTGTGTGTTTGTTTGTGTATGTATATACAGTATGTATGCATACACATACATGTATATATTTTTATTTTTTAATCACAAAGCTATGTGTTACACTGATTATTAACCGGGAAGGGGGCGATACTATCGTTCCTATTTGTGAATTCTCTATGTGTTTGAAGCACTTTGTGTTACCACTGTGTATGAAAGGTGCTGTAGAAATAAAGTTTGAATTCATTTGTTCATTTGTGGCGGCTTGTTTTCTAACAGCACTTTGAATCATTTTGATAACATGCGGAACTAGAAATAAAAAAATGTCCAAGTTTTTCCTTTTCTGGTTTGTGAAGACAGTCAGCAGGTTCACTGAGGCCCATGCTATTTATATTAATGTGATGAGTTCAGTCTGTATTCTGCTCTGTGTGCTCAGACTGAAGGGATGCTTCTGGAACATCAGCAAAACACAGATCTATGACTATTGCATGTATTTAATTGCATTTGTGAAAGCTTCTAAATTACTTGTAGGTTTAATATCTCTCAAGCAATGACCTCATGTCAGACCACAGGGATAATATTTCTTGCAGATATTCATTTTCTCCAGTAGAGTTTTTTTTATTCTTTTAAATTATAATGTTTGTTCTCTCAGGCTGATTGTGGGATTAATTTATGCAATGTTATCAATTAAACTTGGCTCGTATTTAGATTATAATATATGGGTGTGTGTAGGCCAGATAATGAGTTTACCCTGTATTTACATTTGTCATGCCATGGGGGCTCTTTTCCAGCCTCTCCGTGCCTGGAGCCTAATGAATCTGTTCTAAACAGTAGTATAGATCATTTATTTATTCCATATTAAATGGCTGTGACACTGAATATGTGTTTCCATATGATTAAAAACTCAAATGAAGGAGGCTCATTAAGTGAAAGCGCTTCTCGTACATGTATTGGAATGTAATATATGTGTGTTCTAGTTTTCTTTGAGGCTAATCGAGTGAGTTAATCCAATCTCAAGCATATTGTAACATGCATTCCTTATTTATCCTTCATTTCATATCTAAATTACAATTGTGAAAAAGGCTATTTAAAGAACAGAGTTCGACATCGATTCTCATGGTCTCGTAAACCAACACAGATAGTTGTTACTTTTACCAACATGATTACAAAAATAAATCTGATAGATTTTCAGAATTGAGGCTAAAACAAAAGCTTTGGCTCAAAAACAAGATGAGCAGTTAGCATTGATCATTTAGGGTTAGAGCAACTTGTAATGAAACCATGTTGAACCAAAGATTTCCTCTGCAACAGTATTGTTCATTTCTGCTTACCAATCATTTGTAGCATAAACATTCTTTTAAGTTGATAGAAATTAAGTTGTTCCAACTTTTTTTCCACATTAATCAAAATGATTATAAAAGTGAGTTTTACTTAATTACCCGAAAGGATTTGTTTTATTCAACAATAAATGCCTTTTCATTTAAACAATATCAATTATGTAATTATTAATATTATAAATGATTAGTGTTGTAACAGTTGAGTCCACTGGTTCATTTCTCTAATGAATTAAACTCATGGAGTGTTTTCATTTTACTGAGGTATGTCCACAACAAGAGCCCTGCTGTGTTGCAGCTCCACAATATAATAGCAGTGTAAATGGCTTCTAATTCAAGTTGTTACAGCATAGTTTAAAATCATGTTACACAGATGCAATAATACAAAATACTAATGCTACTAATTCTAAATACTAATACGACGCAGAAAATGAGAATAATATGGCTCCTTTGACGAACAAAAACTCAGAAGAAAATGTGTAGGTACGTTTAGCCTTGTTTATGTTGCAGCTTCAGCAGACCATCCACCCAATGTGAATGGTCTTCAGCTCCTCTGGGGGCTTGTTGACAATATTCAATGCCCACATTAGCATTGTATACCTTGGTATACTATGGTTCCACATTAACGTTCAACCATAAAGCATTGTATAAGTGTTGTCGGTAATATGAGCGCGACGCACCCATGCAACACGTTTCTTTCCTTTCTTCAAAAGATCCCCCCTGCTGTTTTCTTCTCTATTCATTCTGCATTGACGCTCAACAAGGACATTACCAGAGAATAGGAAGGTGAAATGAAAGAATGTCAATTCCAAAACATACAAAAGCACTGCGAGAGTTTTATAATCCATGTTTCTATTACAGGACCAGAGAGAGGAAGATTTGCAGCGACAGTACCTGCACGAAAAGAGAAACCTGCTGAACCAAAACTGGAATCGCCCTGCAGCTGAAAATCAGAGGAAACGCTGGAAAACCAGGTCATCGCTTTCAATAACATGAGGACACATTTGCAGGAAACACAACCTGTGTGTATTCAAGATGTAAAACCGTGTGAGGCAAAGTGTGTTTGGTTTGAGGAGAAGCAGTTGTTTTGAATGAAGGACCCACTGAGCTACAGAGTAAACGTTCAGTAAATCAATGGTCGTATCTCTTCGTGACCTTCAGCGAGACAATTACACACCTCCTGTCCCCACAAACACTAATACACACAGCAGGGCAGGCCAGCTGAAAGCATCTGAAGGTTGAACTTGTGACATGGAAAGGTCTAGAGATCCTCATGTACTAAAATGTGCACATACAGCAGATTGTCATACAGCCACATTTAGGGCTGCACATGGATGTCTGCGTGGTCAACAAACTATCATTTAGGAGACATTTGAGGAGACAAACAGCTATAGATCACACAGACTTGGAACTAAATCGGGTCAGCTGGTTCTTTGTCTCTTTGGATGTCAACCCTGAGGTTTTTAAGCTGAGTCAACACATTTCTTAGGATTTATTAAAGTTGCAGTGCGAAAGTCAGACTTAAAAACAGGCCTGGTTCCACGGGGCAGGTTTGATATCTTCCCCCTCCCCAAATAAAATGTGTTTTACAATTATATATTTTTATTTCATTTGTACTCTAACGCATTGTTCTACATGATGTGAGATGTCAAATACATGTGTAAAATATATGATTTGTGAGCCCACATTTAGACAAATCGCTAATCAGAACACTTCATGCAAACAAGTGTGTGTGTGTGTGTGTGTGTGTGTGTGTGTGTGTGTGTGTGTGTGTGTGTGTGTGCGCGCGCGTGTGCGCAGTCATCTTTTCTGGAGTTCTTCTGAGTTTGGATTCTGTAGCCTGCCTATTCTGTTTTCAGAAAATGCTTGATTCAATTCCTTTATAATCTCCTTTAGATTAGGAAACACTGGACCATCATTTAGGGAAAGAAAGGAGATAAGTCCGTCCCACGATACCTTGCAACATTTAGTGTGACCCAGCATTCGGTCGGAAACATGATGTGATGGAGAAACACGGATCATGTGAGTCACGGTGCATTTTCAGCATTTTCTCCTTATGCCATAACTTGCCAAATGGATTAGATGTTTTCAACTTCAGGGTGTTTCTGTCAAATGATCAAACAATGTCAAAATGTCAATTTGTTTACTAAGCTGTGTGGGGTTTCTTAAACTTTAATAAATGAATGATGTGGTCCACGTTCGTAATGCCGGACAGAATGTAAAACAGGTACTTATATTTAGAGAGAAAGTATGAGGAAGATAATGTGTTTTTGAACATTAAATCATGTAAACATGATCTAATAGAAAACCAAGAATACAAATCTGAACCTGAAAATTAGTAATAAACACAAGCTGCTGCACAAGAACTAAGTGAAAACATGTCCTACTGTTGGCAAAATTATAACTAAAATAAGGAAATACAAAGAACGAATGAATTATTGTATTAATCTTACAAGACAGAAGATTTCAACATAACACATTTAAACTTGTTATCAAAATTATTGGGATCATTTAAAAAAAAATATATAATGACAACCTAAGACCGTGAAAAGATTCAGCCTTGAATTAATATTCATGATCTTTCCCATCATGCAACAGACATATTTAGTCTTAGAAGAAAGCTATAAATATGCAACAAAAAAAATCAATATCAAAATCTATTTTCTACAAGTTAAAATCAACATGTTGAACAACACTGCCTCTATGACCCCTGCGTGCGCAGCAAAACACACACCAACAAGTGCACACACACACACACACACACACACACACACAAACACTAATGTGCTTCTACACATGCAGTCAAAGTGCAGCAGCATCTATTCATTATCAGCACACAGGCGCTGAATAATTAACACGACCAAGTTTGAATGCACGTTATTATTTATTTATCCTTTTCATATTTGTTCTCTTTTTGTTTCAGTGCATGCAGTAGCAAAAGGAACAGTGTGTGAGCAGCGCTGTACTTCTCCATGTGACAGGTTGTATTGTTGTCACTCTGCAGTTTGTCTGCAAGCAACGTGCTGCATTCAAGTGTCATTATCGCTGTTGTCAATGCCAGTTTCAAAAGACTTAAGACGGGACACAAGGAGCAAAAACACTGTTATTCATGTGCTCTCAATTTTTGCTTCCTTAAAATATCATCCCCGCAGGTTATTTTAAATTGTTTTTTGCATTTTTCTTCACTAATGAAGAAAAAAAGTGGGAAGAAAACATCCAAAATACACATTTAAGTGAAGTAAAACTTAGATTTAGACAATGCCATTACACAATTTCATAATGGCATTTCCATATGAAAACATAATTGATCAGAAAACCCCAGTCAGCCGTAGTTTTTTTGCACATTCTCAATGATGAGTTATTTTTCTTGACTTCCTATCATAGCAGACAGTTCTCTTGATCCACACATGTCGTAATAAAATCCTTTACATCCTGTACACTACACATGCTGTTTGACAATAATAAAGCAGAAACTCCTCCACAGAGTGGAGTCCAAACACCAGCAGCTCCACTCTCCTCCTCCCCTGAGTCCCCCACAAACAATCCTCCATACTTTGTCCTAGCGCTTAAACGTACCAGTGTTTACTCGGCTGCAGCTTAGAAAAGGAGTAATACACAATACAAAGAATTCCTTTAAAAATGAATATTCCTCAATATGCAATCTACCTTTTTATCCGTTTTATTGTATTGGTTCTACTCGATCAAATGCCTATATAAAAAGTTCTGACAGGTTCACAGGAGCTAGGCGGGTCATTTAAATATTCACATTATTTGTAGAGGGGGAAGATTTCATTTTAGAGACATTCAGTCACATTTCACAGTCACATCTTGCTGTTCCTTGGTCCTATATTTTCCAACATTTTCCAAACATATAAGCACAATTCTTTGACTCCAATAATTTGTTTGTTGATTAAAATCATGTCACACTTAAGAACAACTCTGTATTCATAGGAAGTGTTTTCTCCACGCTTTGCCATGGCACTTAAACGCACCAGATTTTCCTCAGCTGAAACTTTAAAATAATACTTACTCCATCTAACGCATTCCTTGTTACAATGGTTCTGAACTGATTGCGCTCATTCTTAGCTGATATAATACTGACTCAGTTTAAAGCATTCCTTCATACGCGTTTTTATTCAATCTGGATCTATGATTGATTAACCTTTTGAATCTGATTCTAATCTACTCAATGCCAAAATCTGATAAACATGTAGGTGGAGGATTCCCTTTCTGACAGTTTAGAGATATTCAGTCACATTTCACACTCTCTTATTTGGTTAGTTTTGTCCGACTTTCTCAGATATCCATCCAAGAATAATTCAGACTTTAACAAATGTATAGTCTCCAATATTGATAATGGATGTTTAATTTGGTCAATAACTGATTTGTATCTGAATCTCAGTTTTTAATGCCACACACACATTTCTGACTGTAGGCTCATGGGAGAAAGACATGTCTTAGAAATATTGCCAGTCTGCAGAGAGGTGTATATCTGCTGATATCACACATGAAGGCAAGCAGACAGGACAGAGAGACAAACCCAACCTGTCAGGTCCTCCTGCTCCGCTTCATGAGGACCGACAGAGAGACGGGAGTGTGGTGTACACACACACACACACACACACACACACACACACACACACACACACACACACACACACACACACACACACACACACACACACACACACACACACACACACACACACACACACACACACACACACACACACACACACACACACCGAGAACACAACTGAGATCACAACTGAGAGCCCTGTTCAGGCAGGACCAGTCCCAACAGAAACAGTTCCCTGGATGAAGATCAGCTGTCCGTAATGATCTCCATCCTCATCCTCAGGCACGCTGAATGCACAACATTCAAGTTTCAGAGAAAAGTAAATCCCATTTGCCTTTTTAAAAAAAAAGGGAAAAGAAAAACCGCAAGAATGAGAATAAAGAAGGTAAACAGAAGAATGAACCACACGAAAATCAAAAGATGTCAGATCAACAGAGAGAATAATATAACATTTTAGAAAATGAAAAGAGAAAGAAGCGATCGGCAAAAAATAAATGAAGAACTGAAAATACACAGAAGATAAGCCAGAAGATGCTTCCCTTCCAGCAACAAGCAGCGGGGGAAAGCTCCGTTAAGACTCAAAGAGACACAGAGAGAGATCCAAGCAGCGGCTGGAATTCATAGCAAAAAATGAAAAAACCAAAGCAGCAACAAAGAAAGAGAAGAAGAAGAAGAGAGGACTGACCTACCACCGGCCGAGGAGGCAAAAACGCTGAAAGAGTCTGCAGCGCGAGGAGGAGAGTGTGCGCGTGGTCACCGGACTGGAGCTCCGTCTGCGCGCCGGCCGGTGGGGGAGCGGTGATAAACAGCGGAGCGCAGAATGGAGCGAACCACTGCACGCTGGCAGGCGGGGGGATGCAGGGGGATATGGAACGCCATTTGCGCCATAATTCGCGCGTAGTTTCGCGCGGATTAACGGGGAGGTCCGTTTTATAAACGGGGAGGTCCGTTTAAGTTCAAAGTCTCAGTAACCAATCAGTGAAGAGCAAAACCAGACCAACGCAATCTGTAGATGAAAAGTTCCTGACATTGTGAGGCTGTAAATTGTACGTTATTCCAGATTCAGGGGACTATGTATTAATTTGGCTTTCAATATAATAAATATATCGATCAATATAACCTGCCTTCATTGTCTTTTAAAATAAAATCGCCTTACCTTATCTTACTGAAGTGAAGGGTATTTATGTCTCCTTAAATCACCTTTTAAATGTACTTCTTATAACATGGCATGGTGTAACATATCAAAATGTTCAGTCTCTGGTCTTGCTAGAAATGCAATGTCACTCACCTTAGAGCACTGTCTTATGAGATACTTAGCTTAGAAATCAGATTTTTGGAAAACTTAAAAACTGTTGTGAAAACACAGATGTACTCATGTCATCCATTTTTTTTGGTGTTTCAGATTTGGTTTACCAACGTTTTTGGTTCACAAAAGTAGTGAACTCTATGAATTACCCTATAGGCCTATATACATGTGTTGTTCATGTCTAAAATGAAAATGTGTAAATTAGAATTTGGAGTAAAATAGTTCTATCACTCTACTTTCACCACAGAAAAGTTACATCAGGACTGATTCATGACTTCATATTCCATACTGAGGTTCATGTGATGTGTACAAATACAAATTGAGCATTACAACTTTTTTTTCAACCAACTATTTATGTTAACATAAGAAACTGTAAAATCTCAATATTTACAATACAGGGTTCATACACTTTTTCACCAATGATTTTAAATGACTTTTCCATGACCAAAAAAATGACTCTTTCATGTGGCTAGCATGCTCTGCCTCGCCCATATTCGAAATATTGAATATGTTACAACACAGTTTGCATTTAGCACATCTTGGGTCAATGTCTTTTGATAACCACAATTGGTACTTATTCTTTAGAAGCCATACATTGTTGAAACTGCACTTCCCTGGCATCTTTATATCAAATAGTAGCTCCTGTAGACTAGAGGGCGTGATTGTAAACATCTCTCACCAGCGAAATACTGCCACAGTTGCCATTTTACGTATCATTATAGTATTACTATTTCGGCGATTAGATAACAAATTATATTTGATGCAACTTTAGTTATATTTCCATGACTTTTCCAAAACGTTGGGAAAAATATTGCATTCCATGACTTTTCCAGGTTTTTAATGACTGTACGAACCCTGACAATATCAGAACTTTCTCAACCAACTATTCATTATAAATGTAAAGACAGGGGGAGCAGTGCCATGGTCTTTGTTTGTCTTCCAAGACAGTGGGTCTGGCTGCTGTGTAGGTGGGGGTGATGGTGCATGGGCTGCTGGTGGCTGTGTCGGCGGGAGGTACGTGTGCTAGGCGAGACTTCTTTGCTGGCTGGGTTGATCGTGATGGCTGTGGTGGAGGCCTTTGTACCGAGGTGTATCTTAATCTTGTGGCAGGCACAGATGGAGGTTCTTGCTGCTAGGCCCAGGCAGCTGTGAAATCGGAAAGAAATATATGACAATATTTACTACTAAGTTCATTAAAATATAAAGTTCAAGTGGAATGTTTCTCAAGCACAAATAACAATGCACAACTCAAAATAAAATGGGGAGGTGGGACAGGAGTCTCTCTCTCTCTTACAACCTATTTAACTAAACCCACACAATGAAAGTACACTATTACTGTAATATTTACATTTACCTATCTTCAAATGGATCCTTGTTGTTGCTGTATTCTCCAGGTTCTGATGCTCCATCTCCACTGCTGCTAGTGTTATAAGTCTGCTGTGCAGAGCTGGTAATCAGATAATAAGCCTGTTGAACAGGAGAAAAGAATGAAGCAGAGGGAAAGTTGCTGCCGTTTGTTCAATTCAATTCAAAACCTTTATTTATCCAGGTAAAATCCCATTGAGATCAATGATCTCTTTTTCAAGGGAGACCTGCAGCAGTAGGTTCCACAAGAAGACATAAAAACATAAACAACAGAACAACAAAAGGACATCATACAGCAAAATGTACAGGGATTACAATTTACATATTTAACCACATGTACAGGTACTAACAGCATCTGATTGTGTAGCATCCAACCGAGCTTTAAAAACATGTAATGGTACTAGCTTGGTAATTTTCCATTCTTTTTGCAGACTGTTCCATGTTAGTGGAGCTGCACATCTAAAAGCTTTCTTCCCTAAGACAGTCCTAGCACTTGGCACATTTAATAAAACCACAGCATGCGATCTCAGGCAATAAGTACTTTCAATTCGCAGAGAGATCAGGGAGCAGATATAAGATGGTAGTTTATCCAACATGGCTTTGTAAATGAAAAAGTACCAGAGACTGAGCCTCCGTACAGTAAGTGATGGCATAACCGCCTTGGTATACAGGGTACAGTGATGCGTAAGTGCTTTACAATTTGTCAAAAATCTCAGTGCACTGTGATACGCAGCATCTAACTTGCTCAGGTAATTGGCAGGTGCATTCATATATAACAAATCACCATAGTCCAGCACAGGTAAAAAGGTCACAGTGACTAGCCTTTTCCTGGCCTCAAGTGAGAAACAGGACTTATTTCTGTAAAAGAAACCTAGCCTAACCCTCAGTTTTTAAGCAGGTTATTGACATGAAGTTTAAAAGAGAGACAATCATCAAGCCAGATACCTAGGTATTTATAACAGGCAACAACTTCAAGTTTTGTTCCTTGCGTAGTTACAATGTCTAAAACAGGCTCTGGTGTCTTTTTTGCTTTTGAAAAGAGCATTACCTTGGTTTTATCCACATTTAAAAGAAGCTTTAATTCAGAGAGCTGAGTCTGAATAGTGTTAAAAACAGCCTGTAATTTAACAACAGCCTCTTTAATGGAGGGACCTGCACAATACATCACAGTATCATCCGCATAAAAATGTAAAGTAGCTTCATCCACATTATCACCTACGCTGTTAATATATATGGAGAATAAAAGTGGTCCTAAAACAGAACCTTGTGGTACACCATTAGAAATGTTTAACCACTCAGAAGACAGTTCATCAAAATGAACACATTGGGACCTTTCAGAGAGGTAGTTCACAAACCACCCCACTGCATGGCTGGATATGCCAATACTGAGTAGCCTCTGCTTTAAAATGCGATGATCAACGGTGTCAAACGCTTTGGAAAGGTCAATAAACAGAGCTGCACAACTCTGCTTATTATCTAAATAACTAGTAATGTCGTTTACCACTTTCATTGTCGCAGTGATGGTGCTGTGTTTCTTTCTGAATCCTGACTGATCTTCAGACAGGATATAATTTATACATAAAAACTCCTTTACTTGTTCACTCACAAGTCGTTCGAGCACCTTAGCCAGAACTGACAATTTAGAGATTGGCCTATAGTTATTTACAGGCATGAAAACGGGTCAGGGGTGAAAAAGGTGAGAAGGATATTATCCCTCTAGGGGGGTCCGGGGGCATGCTCCCCGGGAAGAACATTTTGAATATTCCATATTTTAAAGCATCAATCTGATGCATTTTGAGATGCATTTTTTTGCCAACCTGGGGAGAGCTGGAGAAACTTAACTTCAGCCATGAGTCAAAAATATTATGGCCTCCTTACTAAGTATTATCAGGGATGCAAACTCATCAGGTATGGAAAAGGTGACAAGGACCCGAGCCCCCGACCCCACGGAATATCGGCTTTAAAATGAGGAATAACAGGATGTTAGCAGTCAAAACAACTAAAGCAGCAGTGTTAATAATAACAGAAACGCTAAAGAGTCACATCTAATAGAAATATATAAAAGCATTTATTTTAATTGTGGAGCAGTCAGTTTATAATTTTGGCAGCACTGTTGAGCATTTTGAAAATCTATTGTCATGCCTCTGTGCAAGGCTTAGTCTTTCTATCTTTATGGCATCTGGTGTAAAGTAACTAAATTCATAAACTCAAGTACTATACTTGGGTAAAATGTTGAGATACTTGTACTTTATTTAAGTATTTCAATGTTTTGTACTTTGTTCTTCTTCTCCTCTACAGTTCAGAGGTAAATGGTGTTCTTCGACTCCACTACATGTATTAATACCTTTAGTTACTTCACAGATCTGGATGAATGATGTGAAATATAATCAAGTGTTGAATCAGACTTTAGTTCCACCTGGAGTAAATCCACAAGCTACCCTGCAGTATACAAAGTCATTCAGACTAGCTGCACCTTTACCAGCTTTGAGAACACTTTCATGATCAATCATTATAAAACATATCATATATATTATTCTGAAATGGACCAATCTGCACAATGAGTACTTTCACTGTCGCTACTTTCAACTATATTTTGATGAGAATACTTTTCTACTTTTACTTGAGGAACATTTTGAATGCAGTACTTTTACTAACAGAGTATTCCTACACTCTGGTACTTCTACTTTTACTCAAGTACAAGATCTGAGTACTTCGACTGTTACTCAAGTACAAGACCTGAGTACTTCTACTTTTACTCAAGTACAAGATCTGAGTATTTCTGCTTTTAATCAAGTACAAGATCTGAGTACTTCTACTTTTAATCAAGTACAAGATCTGAGTATTTCTGCTTTTAATCAAGTACAAGATCTGAGTACTTCTACTTTTACTCAAGTACAAGATCTATACTTATACCACCTCCGTTTATAGCCTATGAAAAAAAAACTATTAGAAAACGAAGGCTAAAGCTAACGTTAGCAGAGAGTGACAATGTATGCTAGTTAGCCAGCTCAACGGTAATATTGCGACAGAAAAACTTTTCAGTGCACATCACGCTCTGCCGCTCCGACAGGGAGCTCTGCTCTGAACACCTGAACGGCCCGTTCTAACAGCTGTTCACCAGCGGTCCAGTCTGTACCACAGTGACTCCGGACCGCACAGTTAATATTAACGAACGCACCCGTAGGTAATGTGGCTGCTGAAGCTAGACCATCATCGCGGAGCAGCAGAGCCGACAGGCAGGAAGACTCGAGCACACAGCTCGCGCTGCATTATAATATATAAAAAAAGAACACCATGCGTGTCATGATGGCACATAACAGCTCGCGGCCGCAGATTACTCCGGGTCCCAGACCCCCCCATACCCCAAAAATATTTTTATTGCAGATCTACATGAATCACACAAACGACCTATTTTGGATTCAAAATGGCGAATTTCGCCGAAAGGTGAGTGATTTTCATGCCTGTATTTAAAATAGTTGCCTCCCCTCCTTTCAGTAAAGGCAAGACATAAGCAGACTTCCATACTTTTGGAATTGTATTTGTGCTGAGGGTGAGGTTAAAAAGAGAAGTAAGAGGTGGAGCAATAAAATCTGCAGCTATCTTTAAAAAGAAAGGCTCTAAGCTGTCCGGGCCAGCCGGTTTCCTAGGATCTAACTTGGATAATGCTTCACGAACAATACCAATAGTTAAAGGAGTAAAACTGAAAGGGTTTTCCAGACCACATTGTTCAGAGTCAAGGATTGGAGCGTTCACAGAAGCAGAAGTACAGTTTGTGTGGTTGTCCTAGCCAGAATTTATTAAACACATTAATAAATTCACTTACAAATTATATCCGTTTTCTCTATTTATGTATCTCTGCGTTGTGTTGTGTGGTCGAATGAATATGACTTCCTTCTTGCCAACCAGCTTTATTATCTGTGCAAACAGAATATAATGAAATGGCTTCACCAGCTTTCTACCTCAATACTTCTCAGTGAGGCCTGAAGCTAACTGAGAATGTAAAAATACATTTAGCCAATCAAAATAACTATGTCTGACATATTTCGTTTTCTATTCAAAAATGGACATAAATCCACATGCCATATTATAACTTTCATGAAGGATTAAAGCCTTTTTCATTTACAGTATATAATACAGTGATAACAGATAACACACACAACCCGACTGTACTCACTTTAACATGGCTGTTGTACAGGCACAATATTAGCATAGCATTAGTGCTTTAGCATTTAAATAATATGAACAATTATGACCTCAGACCAGCATTTCACATATTTATACAAACAGAATAAACTTGAAATGTAAGCCAGACTAGTGCACGGGACTCATACACATAGTAGAGCTACATTATTCAGGGGGCAACAGCCTGTGTTAAAGAAGCTAGCGGACGCCATTAGCCACACGCTAGTGGCGTAGCTCACAGAATGACATTAAAGTTAACTACACATAAAACAGTTTCAAAGACACTTCTTAGATCGAAATATGACATAATCTGTGTACACACTACTAACCTGTTGAACAGGAGAAATGAATGAAGCAGAGGGAAAGTTGCTGCCATGTGATTTCTTCTTCTTCTTCTTCTTCTTCTTCTGGTGCATGCTGGGAGTTTTTGGAGTGCGACAGAAAGAGAAGAGCGAGATTTTTTCGTTATATTTTCCGTTTATTTTGGTGTAATGGGTGTTCATTTAATATAGTTTATCGGTGGTGGTTTGATTTGCTTTACTTTTCGTGCTTTTTGGTGGTGTTTTTGGGGTGTTTTGTGGGCTTCTCCTGCCGGTGTCTCGCCGGCCGGCGGACGCCATGGTAAATGGGGAGTTTGCAAAACTCACGCGGAAGCACGGCATTAAAATCTCAGCCGGCTTCCCATGCACTGTGGAGGAGATCGGGCTGGCTGTGGGAGAGAAGGTCGGGCACAGCAGCATTAAGTCCCTGGCGCGGATGAACAGCGCGGTGGTGATCTTTCTGGATCAGGTGGAGAAAGTGAACCGCGTCATCGAGACGGGCATCGTGGTGAGAGAAATGTTTGTTCAGGTACAGCCGCTGATGCTTCCCGCAACCAAAGTTGTACTGTCTAATGTCCCTCCCTTCATAACTGATGAGTTCCTCAGTAGAGAACTTTCCAGACACGGGAAACTTGTTTCTCCCGTAAAAAAGATGCTGTCTGGATGTAAGTCTCAGTTACTGAAACACGTAGTGTCTCACCGTAGACAAGTGTATATGATACTGAACAATCGGAATGCGGAGCTTAACCTCCGTTTTTACGTTAAAGTAGATGATTATGACTATGTGATTTTTGCAACATCATCAGTTATGAAGTGTTTTGGTTGCGGGGAGGAGGGGCACACCATGAATGCCTGTCCGAGGCGCGGGGATCCGGCTCCGCCTGGTCCGGATGACCCACAGGCTGGGCCGTCCAACGCGCCAGCGGCGGAGTCGTCCACTGCTGCGCCGGGACCACCCGCGGCCGCGCCGGGGCCGCCGGCTGTGCCAGGGCTGTCCGGTGCGCTGAGGCCGCCCGTGGCTGCGCCGAGGCGGATTGCCACGTCGGCGGCCGGTGCGCCGGTTGTAATGGAGCAGCAGGTGGCTGCTGCTGAGGGAGGGGTGTCACCCACGGCGGCGGCCGCTACGGTGGTGGTGGGCCCCCCTCCGGAGGCGACCGCTGCTGCTGACGGCAGCGCTGCTCCTGAGCAGTCGGCGGTGGCGCGCGATGTGCCGTCTCGGACGCGGAGCGGGCGAGGGCGCGCTATACAGCGCGGTTCTGCTGCTGTGCCCGACTTGCGGTGCGGTGGTGTTGCACAGGGTGTGGGTGTGGGTGATTATGTCCAGGAAAATGAGGTGGTGGTTTTGTGTGAAGCAGAAGAAAAGGGGGATGGGAGAAAAAAACGATAAAAAAACAAATACAAATGGTGAAAAAAAACCTGGAATAATCAATGAACCACAAGGTGATTTGGAAAAAGAAAATGTAGGGACAGGTGAAGTCAGTAAAACACAGGAGGAGGATATAGATAGGGAAACACATTTGGACAAAACAAGAGAGGAGAAGAAAACATGGGGTGAGCAGGTGGAGGTTGCTGAGATGGAGGAAGAGGAGGTGGCAACAGAAATTATAAATAAAAAAAAAGACTGCTACTAAACGCAGGAGAAATAAAAAGGATGTACCAACCGTTGCAAAAAACAGTAAAGTAGTGAGTGAGGGAAAGGAAGAAAGAGAGCAAGAACAGGCGGATGAGAGTTGGGATGATTGTGTGTCTGACAGCAGTGATGTGCCAGGTTTTTTGAGCAGTAGCCAACAAAAAAAAATGTACTCAGCTGAAATGATAAAAAATTACCTGGTGCAGACAAAAAACCAACATAACGTAATCATAGAAGAATATTTCCCAGATTTGTCAGTTTTTTGTGCCTCAGCAAGATTCCACATAAGCCGGAAAGAGCAGTCTGTCCTGGTTGAGCTGGAAATATACAGACTAAAAAGAATTGTTACTAAAGTAAGGAAACAAATGGGCAGCGTTGATTTTAAAAACCTCAATGTCTGTGTTTAATTTATTTGTTTTTATTTTTGCTTTTAACATCTCACTCGAAATGGATACTTTTAGAGTGGGAAGTTTAAATGTAAATGGAGCCAGAAAGGAAAGAAAGAGGGCTTTAATATTTCAGACTGCAAAAATAAAACATATCGATGTCCTCTTTTTACAAGAGACGCACAGCGACGTTTTTAATGAGACGGACTGGAGAAAGGAGTGGGAGGGGGAAGTCATTTTAAGCCACAACACCTCTCTTAGTGGGGGGGTGGGCTTCCTCCTCTCCAAGTCTTTTAGTCCTGTCTCTCTGGAGGTCGAGCACTTTATCAATGGGAGGTTGCTTTTAATAAAAGCACGGTTTGACCTTTTTACAGCTGTTTTTATAAATGTGTATGCTCCAACAAACGGTACAGAGAGGAAGCTGTTTTTACTCAAAGTTAATGATGTTTTAAACGGGTGTGCCACGGAGGATTTTTTATTCTTGGGTGGGGATTTTAATTGTACAGAAAATGCATCTTTAGATCGCAACCATGCAGAGCCGCATCCAGCATCCCAGCATGCTCTGAGGCAGCTGGTCCACTCCCACGGCCTGGTGGATGTATGGAGAAGGATGCACGCAGGACAACAGGCAGTACACCTGGTCCCACATCAGAGAGAATAGAATCTCATCAGCTAGACTAGATCGTTTTTATTGTTTCAAGCATCATTTTAATACTTTTAAAATGTGCAGCATATCACCTGCTGGTTTTACGGATCACTCTTTGCTTTTATGTAATGTTTTTATTAGAAATGTTTTACCCAGAAGTGCATATTGGCATTTTAACTCGGTTTTTAACATTTGATAAACATTTTAAAGAGGCCCTTATTTATTTCTGGAGTGTTTTTAGGCAGAGGAAGGGAGATTTTAGCAGCCTTAGGCAGTGGTGGGACCATGGTAAGACTCATATAAGATTGCTCTGCCAACAGCACACCCTCAATGTCACACAAGACATCATTAGATCTATGAAAGACCTGGAGAGTGATATCGTGGAACTAGAAACAATAAGTGAGGACCACAGGAGATCGAGGATATATTGAAATCCTCAAAGAGAAAAAAATGGCTTTAGCCAACCTGCTGGACGTTAAAGTTCAGGGTGCACTAGTCAGGTCCCGGTTCCTCAACACCAACGAGATGGATGCTCCCACTAGCTTCTTCTTCGGCCTGGAGAAAAAGAATGGGCAGAGGCGAGCGAGTGATCCACTCACTGCTGTCAGACACAGGGCAAGAAATAACAGAGCCAAGCCAGATCAGGAGGCGAGCTGTGAGTTTTTATTCCACCCTCTACACAAGCGAGTATGAGGAGGGGGAAACTCTGTCCGAGGGGTTCTGCAACGAACTACCTCAGGTCTCCGAGGAGACCAACTCACAGCTCGAAGGGCCGTTAACGATCCAGGAGCTGCAGACCGCCCTGCAAGGCATGCAGGGACGGCGGGCTCCTGGTATCGATGGCCTCTCCGTAGAGTTTTATAAAGCCTACTGGGACGTCTTGTCACATGACCTTTTAGACGTTTTTAATGAAAGTCTGGCCTCTGGCTCGATGCCGATGTCCTGCAGGAGAGCGGTGATCACGCTGCTACCAAAAAAAGGAAACCTGCAGGACATCAAAAACTGGCGCCCTGTGTCTCTGCTGTGTGTGGATTACAAACTTCTGTCCAAGGCTTTGGCCACCAGGCTGGGGAGGGCTGTGGAGCAGGTCATCCACCGGGACCAGACCTACTGTGTGCCCGGCAGGTCCATGGTGGACAATGTCCACCTAATTCGAGATGTTTTGGAGGTCTCCAGCTCATTGGGCATTAATACTGGTCTGATTTCTCTAGATCAGGAAAAGGCTTTCGACCGCGTTGAGCACAGCTTCCTCTGGAAAGTAATGGAGAAGTTTGGGTTCAGCGCTGGTTTTATAGCCAAGATCAAGGTGTTGTACAATAAGATTGAGAGTGTGCTGAAGTTCAACGGTGGGCTGTGTGCTCCTTTTAGAGTGTGTAGAGGGGTCCGACAGGGCTGTGCTCTGTCTGGCATGCTCTATGCACTCTCCCTAGAACCCCTCCTCAACAAAATACGCTCCAAACTGCAAGGGCTGTTTTTACCTGGTTTTGGTGGAGGCATGTTTTATCAGCATATGCGGATGACATCATTGTTTTTATTAGAGACCAAAAAGATACAGACATTTTAGTTAACATCGTGAGGGATTTTAGTTCAGCATCGGCAGCGAGGGTGAATTGGAGGAAAAGTGAGGCCCTCGCTGTCGGTGAGTGGAGTGGCGGTCTCCCAGTTCTTCCCCAGAACATGATATGGAAGAAAGATGGGCTAAAGTACCTGGGTGTGTTCCTGGGTAATAAAAGCATAGTCCTGAGGAACTGGGAGGACGTCATAGGAAAGATAGAGGGAAAGCTGTCCAAGTGGAGTGGCTGCTCCCTCAGATGTCTTTTAAAGGTAGAGTGTTGGTTTTAAACAACCTTGTGGCATCCCAACTGTGGCACCGTCTTACCTGTGTGGACCCTCCCTCAGGCTTACTAGCCCAAATACAAAAGAAGTTGGTAGATTTCTTTTGGGAGGGTCTACACTGGGTGCCACAGGGGGTGCTGTTTTTATCTAGAGAGGAGGGGGGACAGGGCCTTATCCACCTGGCCAGCCGAACAGCCACGTTTAGGATACAGTTTTTACAGAGGTATCTGACCGGCCCGGCTGATTTGGTGTGGAGAGATGTGAGCAGCTGCATTCTCCGACGCGTGAGTAACCTGGGGCTGGATGCTGCTCTGTTTTTAACTGATTTAAACATTTTAAAGTTAAGTGGGCTACCTCCTTTTTATCAGGGTGTTTTTAAATCTTGGGCCCTTTTTAACCATAAAAGGTGTCCAAAGACTGACTCTCTGTACTGGTTGTTGAAAGAGCCTCTGATTCACAAAGCTAGGTTGGACGTCAGCAGCAGTGAAACACCCGGCCTGACGGTGGCGCTGTGCCGATCCAAGACCCTGTGCCTTCAGCAGCTGGTGGATGCAGTGGGGCCGGAGCTGAGCGATGCCCGGGCCTTGGGCTCTCTGCTGGGTCTGCACTCTGTCCGGGTGGCCGAGAGGATCCTACAACTCTGGAGCCAGATCCTCTCCCCTGATGACAAAAGACTGTTAAGGAGCTACGGACAGGGAAGAGCCAAGCCGGACCCAGCAGACCCTTTCCCGGAGATCTACCTGAGCCCAGGGCTCGGAGAACTGACCGGCCCCCTGCTCAAGGTCGCAAACCAAGGACAAATGACCATCCACACAGTGGACAAGAAAACAATATACATGAACATTGTAAAGACGACCAATAAAAATGCACTGAAGGACAGGGCCTCCACTGTGTGGAGCACCAGACTGGGTGCAGGAGGCGGACCAGGCCCACAGTGGAGGGTTTTATACAAACCTCCCATAAAAAAACGTACTGCCGACCTCCAGTGGAGAATTTTACACGGTGCTATCGCCTGTAATTCTTTTATCTCCATTATTAATCCTGCTGTTTTTAACAAGTGTCCATTTTGTGGTTTTAGAGAGACTGTTTTCCATGTTTTTACAGAGTGCAAGAGACTCACGGGTTTCTTCTCTCTTTTAACATTGGTTTTTAGTCTTTTTAGTATAGCTTTTACAGAGAGTGTTTTTATCATGGGGGCTCCATATAAAAAGACAAACAAGGAAAAGTGGCAGCTCCTGAATTACCTCTCTGGCGAAGCAAAAATGGCCATTTATTTAAGTAGGAAAAACAGGGTTGAAAATAAGAAAGGAGAAGAGGCAAAAGCGATCTGGCTGTGTAACATCAGAGCCAGACTCTGGCTGGAGCATCGTTTTTATAAACATATTGGAGACTTGGACGCTTTTAAACAGCGTTGGTGTTATGATGACATTGTGTGTTCTGTGGTGGATGAGGATTTGCACTTTGCACAAGTTTTTAAGACATAGGTTTTAATGTATTATGTTAAGTGATTCGTTTATTGTATTGCACAATTAAGCACTTTATTGATCGAATGTATAATTGATCGTATGTAAATAAAGTGTTTTTTGCCAAAAAAAAGTCTTCTTCTTCTTCTTCTTCTTCTTCTCTCGGACCATGCCGTTTCTCTAACGCTAAACCGGAAGTGAGGCTAAGAACGGCGAATTTAAAGATAACAATACCATTAGCACTTTTAGTGGTGACTTTATGAACTGCAAACAAATTATAACATTATAAAATGCCTTTAACTGCACACTGTTTGAAGCGCTGCACATTATATAAACTAACGTTACACACGGCAACGACATTAACTGCAAACAGTCGTGACTTGTGTGAAGTGTAACATTAAACAATATATTAACATATTAAATACAACATTTATGACACCACTCGTTCCACTCAGTAACCCTCTTTGTTCTAAGACATGTGATTACAATGCTTTTCAACATGTATCTATCCATTTTCATTCAGCCTTCATACGCGATGCTGTTTCTTGGTGAGCTTGACAGTAATTCTTGACTCCAATGAGGTGAAGAGGCTAAAATTAAGTTTATAATGTAATCTCTGGATGTTCTCAGACATCTAGGATATGTTCTTGTGAGTACCTGGGCATAATGTAATAAAATATTCCGACTGACTAATTGTGATACCACTTTTACCTATTGATAATCTAAAACCTAGCAACAGATAATGTAAAATTCTCGTGAAAATATAATGCATCATTGGGAATTGATCACGTTTTCAGGTTCGTTTATTTATTTATTTTAAACTGATAAAGTTATACATTACATTACATTGCATTTAGCTGACGCTTTTATCCAAAGCGACTTACAATAAGTGCGTTCGACCAACAAAATACAAACTTGAAGAAAACAGAATCATATAAGTACATCAGGTTTCGTAGAGCAAAAACATTTCAAGTGCTACTCAACTGGCTTGAGATAAGCCAGTCCTTTATTAGTATATAAGTGCTTTGTTAATAGTTCTGTCGCTCGAAGTGGAGTCGAAAGAGATGAGTTTTCAGTCTGCGCCGGAAGGTGTGCAAGCTTTCTGCTGTCCTGATGTCAATGGGGAGCTCATTCCACCATTTTGGAGCCAGGATAGCAAACCCATGTGTTTTTGCTGATGGGAACTTGGGTCCCCCTCACAGTGAGGGTGCAGCGAGCTGTTTGGCTGATGCAGAGCGGAGTGCACGTGCTGGGGTGTACGCAGGGGGTGGACTGGGACTAAAATTCAGCCCTGGAAACTGACCCAGTCCGGCCACATGAAATGTCAAATGTTAGAAATCCGCTGTCAATTTGCGACATTTATATGCTTCACCTGCGAGTGACTTCACCTTTTTTTCTCTTGCCTTCTCGGCCCCACTTTTTTCTTTTCGTTTTCTTTGATTTTTATCCATGTTTTTTCATTCTCCATGTCTGCCGCGGCGTCTTATCACTTCTCTTCGTGTGGCCGGCCTTTTTTCTTCTTCGTGTGTGATTATTTGACAGATAAGAACCACACAACTGCATTAGCGGCCGCTGTCGCCCCCTGTCGGCCGTTAGCGCAACTTAAATGATGACGTTAAACTATTTTTTTTTAAAGGGCTGGCCGTCAACGGCCCTTGACGACCGGCCGTTCTGTGGTTCTCCAGATTCTACAGATGGCCAGTCCGCCCCTGGGTGTACGGTTTAACCATGTCCTGGATGTAGGAAGGGCCAGATGGACTATGGTGATTTGATGTATATGAATGCACCTGCCAATTGCCTGGTCAAGTTAGATGCTGCGTATCACAGTGCACTGAGATTTGTGACAAACTGTAAAGCATTAACCCATCACTGTACCCTGTATGCAAGGGCTGGTTTGCTTTCACTAACTGTATGGAGGCTCAGTCACTGGTACATTTTTATATACAAAGCCATGTTAGGGAAACTTCCATCTTATATCTGCTCCCTGATCTCACGGAAAATTGTAAGTGGCTACTGCCTGAGATCGAATGCTGTGGTTTTATTAAATGTGCCAACTGCTAGGACTGTCTTAGGGAAGACAGCTTTTAGATGCGCAGCTCCTCTGTCTTGGAATAGTCTGCAAATTAAATGGAAACTGAACAATCTGGTGCCACTAAATGTTTTTAAAGCTCGGTTGGATGCTAGTCAATCGGAAGCTATTGGTACCTGTTTATGTGGATAATTATGTAAATGATGCTGTATGATGTCCTTTTGTTGTTCTATTTATGTTTTTATGTTTCATGTGGAACTACTTGAGCAGGTCTCCCTTGAAAAAGAGATCAATGATCTCAATGGGATTCATCTGTATAAATAAAGGTTTGAAATGAAATGAAATGAGATCCATTCGCAGCATGGTACGCAAGTACCATTGTCTTGAAGTGGATTCTAGCAGTTACCGGAAGCCAGTGAAGGGAGCGGAGGAGCGGCGTGGTGTGGGAGAATTTAGGAAGGTTGAAGACCAGACGAGCCGCTGCATTCTGGATGAGCTGCAGAGGTCGGATGGCACATGCAGGTAGACCAGCCAGGAGGGAGTTGCAGTAGTCTAGGCGTGAGATGGCGAGAGCCTGGACCAGAACCTGCGTCGCTTTCTGGGTCAGCTGGGGACGTATCCTCCTGATGTTGTAAAGCGTGTATCTGCAGCAGCGGGTTGTAGCAGCGATGTTTGCAGTGAAGGACCGTTGGTTATCTAGGGTCACACCCAGATTCCTTGCAGTCTGAGTCGGGGAAACAACAGAGGTGCCGATGTTGATTGTCAGGTCAAGAGTGGGACAATCTTTTCCCGGAAGGAAAAGCAGTTCAGTCTTGTCAAGGTTGAGCTTGAGGTGGTGAGCAGACATCCACTGAGAGATGTCAGCGAGACAAGCAGAGATGCGTGCGACGACCTGGGTCTCTGAGCGGGGAAAGGACAGAATGAATTGGGTGTCGTCAGCGTAGCAGTGGTATGAAAAACCATGCGGGCTAATGACTGATCCGAGCGAGTTTGTGTACAAGGAGAAGAGGAGGGGACCAAGAACAGAGCCCTGAGGGACCCCTGTAGTTAATTGACAAGGGTCGGACTCCGACCCTCTCCAAGTAACCCTGTAGGTGCGGTCTTTGAGGTATGAGGTGATGAGGGAAAGTGCAGAGCCTGAAACTCCAAGTTCTTGGAGAGTGCGAAGGAGGATTTGATGATTCACCGTGTCAAATGCAGCAGACAGGTCCAACAGGATGATGACAGAGGAGAGGGAGGCTGCTTTAGCAGTGTGCAGTTCCTCAGAGACAGCAAGGAGGGCAGTTTCTGTGGAGTGACCTGCCTTGAAACCAGACTGGTGCGGATCCAGAAGGTTGTTCTGATGGAGATAACAGGAGAGTTGTTTAAAGACAGCGCGTTCAAGTGTTTTAGACAGGAACGGGAGGAGAGAGACAGGCCTGTAGTTTATAACATCAGACGGGTTGAGAGTGGGTTTCTTTAGGAGAGGGTTAAGTCTTGCCTCCTTAAGACTATTTGGAAAGTGACCAGAAGTTAGAGAAGTGTTGATGAAATGGGTGAGAAATGGTAGAATATCAGGAGCGATAGTCTGAAGGAGGTTTGAGGGGATAGGGTCCAGAGGACAGGTGGTAGGGCGGGCAGAGGTAATGAGGGTAAGAACCTCACTTGGAGAGAGAGGGGAAAAGGAGGTTAGTGTGTGGGTGAAAGGAGGGTCTGGCGACCCAGCGGTGAGTAAAGGTGAGTCAGAAAAAGAAGAGCGAATATCATCAACCTTTTTTTCAAAGTGGTTAACAAAGTCGCTTGACAGAAGGGAGGAGGGGGAAGGGGCTTTGGGAGGGTCCAAGAGGGTGGAGAAGATGGAAAATAGTTTTTTGGGATTGGAATAGGAAGATTGGATCTTATCTTGAAAGAAAGTGCTTTTTGCCTGAGAGATCGAAGCAGAGAAAGAGGAGAGGAGAGCCTGATAGGTTAGGAGGTCGTCATGGTGTTTGGATTTCCACCGTTTCCGCTCTGCTGCCCGAAGGACGGTTCTATTAGCACGCAGTGCGTCATTTAGCCAGGGAGCAGGAGGGGACTGACGAGCCTGCCGAGATGTGAGAGGACAGAGAGAGTCCAGAGAGGATGAGAGAGTAGAGAGGAGAGTTTCTGCAGCAGAGTTTGGAGGCAGGAGTTGGAACGAGTCAGAGGAAGGGAGGGCTGAGAGAACCGATGAGGCAAGGGTAGAGGGGGAGAGAGAACGAAGGTTACGGCGGACAGGTGCAGGATGAGAAGTGATTAGTTTGTTATGTTTGGAAAGGGGTAGAGAGAATGAAATGAAGAAGTGATCGGATGTGTGGAGCGGGTTTACAGAGAGGTTAGAAGTAGAGCAGTTCCTTGAGAATATGAGATCAAGGACATTGCCAGCTTTATGAGTTGGTGGGGATGGAGACAGTGAGAAAGCAAAGGCGGTTAACAGAGATGTTAGTTCAGCTATCTTCCCTGTCTGGAGGTTGAAGTCTCCGAGAAGTACAGCGGGAGGGCCAGTTTCAGGGATGTGTGAGAGGAGATTATCTAATTCCTCCAAGAAGTCCCCCAAGGCGCATTTGGTGTTCTAAGACCTGGGATGTATGTCATACACGTGTGCCATGGCATACATTCAGCTAAACTGAAAATATCTCCTTCATAGCTACACACTGTGTTGTGTGTCCACTTGCACTTCATCCCCTCGTCACCCTGTTTGTATATAAGTCATGGTTTTCTGTCCTGTTGTTGCCGGTTCCTTGTTTGTCTATGTCATGAAGTTCTGTTTTTTCCGTGTTGATTGTTGTTACTTGAGTTCCTGTTCTGCCTGTTAAATATACATTTTTGTTAAGTTTTCTGCTGTCTCCAGTCTCTGCATTTGGGTCCAACCACTCCTTGCTTCACATGACAATGATTGATTTGTACTATATATCGAATTGCTATTTTTGCCATTATTGTATTGTTATTAGTGCTTTTGCAGGGAATTATTATTATTATTATTTTTCAATCTCATAGATATTAACACTATTATACATATGGCTGAAATAATCATCATCATCATTAATTGTTTTTGTGATATTATGTCCCTCTTGTTTTCATATATATATATTTATATATGTGTCCCCTCTTCCTTCACAAGCACTATATATCAATATATAATATACTATTCTGAAGCATGCAATGAAATAGAAGCAGAAAATGCTGCAGTGTTTGTGATGAACCTTTGTATACATTTCTGAATAAGTCTCAGAACCATTTTGTGGTACAATTAATTTGATATGGTTGGATATAGTTTTCAGCTGGAGCAACACTAATACTGAGGCTGATACCCTCCCATTTCTTTGCTGTGAAATGCAGAAGACAGGCTACCACCTTAATTTGAGGGTGAAGTGTCTTGCCCAGGGACACAACTACATGCTGACTGCAGTGGGATTCGAACTTGCTATCACCTGATTTGAAGTCCAGCACACTGCCCACTGAGCCACAGCCCCCCATTAAAAACAAAGATTACAAGTCATTCAAAACAGATAATAAAAAAAGCTGGAGAGAAAAAAATTCCACTCCGAGACTCGAACCCGGCCATCTCGAATGTCTGACCCACACTTAGAACATTAAGCAGATTGTAGTAATTTTACACCCACGCAGTGCATGGTCGAAGTGCGCATATTTTACATACTTAATCATGGGCAGTAACTACAGACCCATAGCATTAACATCACACTTGTGTAAATGGATGGAGAAGATGATAGTGTATAGACTATCACATGTCTTAGAACAAAGAGGGTTACTGAGTGGAACGAGTGTTGTCATAAATGTTGTATTTAATATGTTAATATATTGTTTAATGTTACACTTCACACAAGTCACGACTGTTTGCAGTTAATGTCGTTGCCGTGTGTAACGTTAGTTTATATAATGTGCAGCGCTTCAAACTGTGTGCAGTTAAAGGCATTTTATGTTATAATTTGTTTGCAGTTCATAAAGTCACCACTAGGAGTGCTAATGGTATTGTTATCTTTAAGTTCGCCGTTCTTAGCCTCACTTCCGGTTTAGCGTTAGAGAAACCATAGACATATAAAGAGTAGACGCCGCATTGGTTGCTGGGGCGCAAGAAATACGGCCGCCATCTTGGACCGGTCATCCTACAGACATTCTGCCCATAGACAGCAGAGGTTTCAAGATGCCAGA
The DNA here is from genome assembly GCA_028583405.1 of Pogonophryne albipinna. Classification (NCBI taxonomy): domain Eukaryota; kingdom Metazoa; phylum Chordata; class Actinopteri; order Perciformes; family Artedidraconidae; genus Pogonophryne; species Pogonophryne albipinna. Next base: position 8,554,089 of record CM053248.1, read on the forward strand.
GCACTGTGCGGCGTATTGCTGTGCAAATCGGCGGACGATTGCGAACAGGGGTCGGGGGATTACTTTTCACAAGTAAGATTCAACATTATTATTGGTTGTATTTTGTAATTAGAATATTATTGTACTGTATTGATGTCCGCCAGCGAAATCGTAGCCAGCAAACATTATGTTTATGGCCAACTGAGACTTTATAAATCATATGCTGCTGTAACAAGTGAATTTCCCCGTTGTGGGATGAATAAAGTAAAATCTAATTTAATCTATCTAGGAAGAAGAAGGAAGAAAATAAGCTTGACCTCCTTCTTAAAAAATGTTTGTGTTGACTCTCAAATCTCCCGTTTTTATTTTGAAGGTTTCCCAAAGACAAAGATATGAGGAAGAAGTGGGAAGTTGCTTTGAGGAGGGAAGGGTTCACTGCAAGCGAGTCATCCGTGATTTGCAGTGAGCATTTTAAGCAGGACGAGTTTGACAGGACAGGACAGATTGTCCGACTCAGAGATGGTGTTATTCCCTCCATCTTCAGCTTCCCGGTTCACCTCCAAAGAGTAGGTGTATCATCATAAGGCTATTAGTGCTCTGGCATTAGCATTCATAAATGTAAATATTCTATTATCAATAACAGGGCAGGGTGAAATACCTCTCTGTGTGTGTGTGTGTGTGTGTGTGTGTGTGTGTGTGTGTGTGTGTGTGTGTGTGTGTGTGTGTGTGTGTGTGTGTGTGTGTGTGTGTGTGTGTGTGTGTGTGTGTGTGTGTGTGTGTGTGTGTGTGTGTGTGTGTGTGTGTGTAGTATTATATTATGCTTCTTCATTTTAGCTGGAAAAGGGCAGGACTACGTCTACTTCCAGAAAAGCTGAAGAGAGCCTGTCTGTGGCCCCTCAGGACGACCCAGAAGCTTCAACCTCACACTCACAACCTCAGCCTAATGATGTGAGTATTTCTATTTTCAACATCATCTCTCTTGTTTGTTGCCACTCATATTAAACACACTCACAAATAAACCCATACACACACAATTGAAGACATGTTGAACATGCATTCCTGGCACACTCACACTCACACACGCATGATGTTGGCAGTGGCTTTGACAGGTGATGACTATAAGAAAGAATGTGGGCCATACTCTAGTTGTGTCAAAGTGATGTGTGTGAAGTGAAACATCACTCAAACCATGTTCATCCCTCTTTCTACTAGGATCATAGCTATGTCTTGCCTGCTTCTCCTACTGCTCTTAAGGCCAGACTCAATGAAGCTTTAGCAAGAGTGGAGAGTATCGAGCGAGAGAGGAAGAATGCCATGGCTAGAGAAAAGAGGGCAAAGACCACAGTGAGGAGTCTTTTGGGGGATTTGAGGGAAAAGAACCTCATTAATGAAGAACTCAAAGAGAGGCTTGATTTCTACTCCGGTAAAATGAAATTAGCACTTTGAAATTCATGTACATCTTACTCTTACACTCTTTATTAAACTCCTTTGTTATTATATGAAGGGGTCTTATTAATTTTTTCTCATACAATTACAGATCTTCAAATAGACTTCAAGGCAAAGCAGGGCCATGAGTACTCAAAGGACCACAGAGAGTTTGCCCTCACACTCCATCTACATGGTCCAAAGGCATACAAATACCTCAGAGAGACTAAAAATCTTCCCCTCCCTCATCCACATACATTACAAAGGTAGTCTTAATGTTGTTCAATTTCATTTTTGGAAATTACGGTTGCAAATACGTTAAATAGCTACTTCTCAATTTTTTTACAGGTGGCTGTGTTCGGTGTATGGCAAGCCTGGCCTGAACAAGATGATGCTGGATATGCTGGAGAGAAGATGCCAGGAAGACCAGGCTAAATATGGAGGTGTTGCACTCATGTTGGATGCCATGGCCATCAGAAAACATGTGCAATATAATCCACATAACCAGTCAATGTCTGGTTTTGTAGACATGGGTGATGGAAACAATGAGACCGATGTTGCTACTGAGGCTCTTGTGTTCATGGTGGTTGGCCTACAAGGACATTGGAAGGCTCCCATTGCATATTACCTGACGAAGTCTCTGTCACCTGAAACACAAAGGGTCCTTCTCAGTCATGCTTTGGAGGAGCTGCATGCACGGGGCATTCGGGTGGTATCTGTTACGATGGATGGGCATGCCTCCAACGTCAGCATGTGCAACCAACTTGGGTGTGAGCTGAAGGGAAACCCACAGGAGCCACTTAAAACCAGTTTCCCGCATCCCTCGACTGGTGACAAAGTATTTGTAATGATGGATGCATGCCACATGCTGAAGTTGGCACGTAATATGTTGCAGGTAAATGATGATTGTTGTAGACCTATTTGTACAAGTTATGTCTCTGCTGCTAAAAGTTGTATCTAAATATTGTTGTCTGTTCATTTGCACAGTTATGGCTGGACGTGATGATCAACATTTTGCTGTTTGTACTTGTTTGAGCAGTGACTGAATCTTTCTCTGCAGACATACAGTCCAATTGCAACGACCACCGGACAGATCAAGTGGAGGTTCATCAATCATCTCAATGATGTGCAAAAAAAAGACGGACTGCATGCTGCCAATAAAATCACAGACAAACATGTCTACTTTGAGAACCACAAGATGAGGGTGTCCCTGGCTGCACAAACACTGAGTCGCTCCGTGTCAGTTGCTCTCCGCACAATGAGGGATCTTAGGTACTCTCAGTTTAAAGACTGTGAGGCAACGGCAGAATTCATTGAGGTAAACAGTTAGTGATTATAGAACCAAGTACGTGTTTCTTTTTAAAATAATTGATCAAAATGTGATTTGAGCATCAGGAACAATTTGTTGATAATTCTCTAAGTTCAACATGCAAATATTTTCATGAACCGTGATATTGCATATTCATAAATACAAAAGTTTGTATATAACCTTACACATACCTTCACAAATTTTAGAGTGGTGTGAAAATGTGTGAAATTTGCTGTAGCACAAAGCAGGCCTATGGAGAGAAGGAAGTCAAGCAAATACTAAGTTTGCATGTTGCACGTTGAACATACAGTTTAGAAATAAGTACTCTGTTCTCTTTATATCTTGAATAGATGAGTATTGATTACAACTATCTGATACCTAATGAAACACTGTAATGATAGTGATTTAGATGCCGATATTTCTTTATAGATTATTGACAGGCTGTTTGACACAATGAATGGACGCAATCCTCGTGCCAAAGGATTCAAATCTCCCTTGGGTGCTTTGAATTGGATAGAGAGGAAAGCATTTTTGTCAAGAGCCAGGGAGTACTTGCTCACTTTGGTGACAAAAGATGGAACACCACTTCACCGATCTAAGAGGTCTATTAAAATAGTGCTTGTTATTCATGCATGAAAAGTTCACGACATGAGTTCAACGATACTCTGTTCCGTTATGCATCGAGTTCATAAGATGCTCTGTTCTCTACATCAGGTTCATATGATGCAATGTTTTTTCCTTTAGTTTTGTCTGCTAACATGATGCTCTTTTATTTCAATGTTTTTCTGTGTTCAGTTTTGTTTGTTGGAATTATCTTGTATTCATTGTTTTTGAGGTCCCGGATGCTTCTAAATAGTATGTATTACACAACATCAAGTTTTGCAGGTGTCAGAAGGAGGGAAGGTATTTTGAAATGATGTTCTCTTGTTTCAATGTTTTTCAATCTGCAGTTTTGTTTCTATTTGAATTATCTTGTATTCAGTGTTTTTGAGGTCCCAGATGCTTTTAATGGTACGTATTACACAACATCAAGCACATGTAGGTGTCAAAATGTATGTATTGCATGTGTTCTTGCATGTGTTCTTGTTCTCAAGTTATCCCAGTTCTGCAATTACATTGTTCCTAGTTAGCTAAGTGTCCTACAAGTATACTGTATATGTTTTGCCATGATCAGAGTAATAAAATGTTTTTCTTTTGCAGGTACTTGTCAGTCATCGGATTTGTCATTAACATCGACACGTTGATGCTGATGATTCCTGAACTGCTCCAAGTTCAGCGGTATGTCCTCACCTACAGGTTCAGCCAGGATCACTTGGAGCTCCTATTTAATTCCATCAGAGCGTCAGGTAGGGTTGATGTTCTTTTAATTGCAATAATTCTGAAAATGACTTATGAGTAATGTATGTATTGTGTGCCTGTTTTCCATACAAGGTGGCTGAAATAACAATCCATCTGCACGCCAGTTCCAGGCCATCTTCCGCCGTCTGATGGTTCGGTGTGGTGTTTCACCTAGTGAGACAGGTAATGTGGCAGCCCAAGATCACACTGTGTCCCTGTCTGCGGTAGAGATGTCCTCTGCTGAAACTGCTGAAGAGCACCCATCTCCATTTGCCAACATTTCGGCTGTTGTGAGTGACCACAGCTATCTTCCCACTCGGTTTGGTGGTCTGGTGGAAAATGCGCTGGTCTACATCGCAGGATTTGTAGTCCGGCAGATTCTGCCCTATGATGTGTGCCGTGCAAGCTTGGTCAGAGATGCTGTACCTTCATCATTTGATGAGAGCTACCACCTTCTAGCCCTGAAAAACAACGGTGGCCTAGTGATTCCATCACAAGGCACAGTGAAGGTGCTGAGAGCTGCAGAGAGGGTGATTCGCCAAGCTTCAACAAGGCAAGCTCCAAAGGTGTCGACAGTCACCTCCATCGTCTGGGAGGAGATTGGAACGAAGGATGTTTTTTAGCTTGGGGAATACATTGAGGAGACGTAGTTTGGCATCGACAACCATTATTCCAACTTGTTGTCATTGGTTGTGTCTGTGTTTCTGAAAATAAGACTACACCACATTGCCAAACTCACCTCTCTTGACCTGCAGAAAGGGAGCACGAGAAAGAAGCAAAACAGTCCTCTTTCAGGGCTTTTAGCTCATTTAAACTTTCATGAGCAACTTTGTGTAAATATGGTTTGGGGCGGGGTGGTGTCATGTTCTTGTGTTTAACTTGAACATTTACATTTTTTATATAGATATAGATGTAGATTTTCATTTTTTCTGACCTAGATATAGATATTCATTTTTACTGATATAACTTTTGTCTATGTATAATGTATTATTGTTTCTTCATTTTTCAACTTATTAAAATAGCTGAGTAGTAGGCCTACACAATCTGCTTCTCTATCATATAGACCAGTGACCACCAACTGGCGGCCCGCGGGCCACATCCGGCCCGCCAGACATTCTCATCCGGCCCGCACGACGGGGGTGACTGTGGCGTTGGCGGAGTGGTTACTGCGTTCGCCCCCCACCCATTTTTTTTTACAACGTCTCGTGAGTAAGGTGCAGTACCGGAGTCCAACAGAGAGGCAGCAGCTGCGGGACAGTAGACTGCGTACTGCGAAACCTCCCCTTCCTTGAAGAAGAAGAAGAAGAAGTGATCCTTCGTTGTGAAGAGTCTGCTTTGTGCGCTCCGCACCACAGCAGCAGCCCCGCTGTGACAGAGTCCAACAGAGAGGCAGGAGCTGCGGGACAGTAGCCTAGAAGCAGTGGTTGGGTTGTAACGGAATATATGTAACGGCGTTACGTAATCAGAATACAAAAATCAAGTAGGCTAAGTGTATTACAGCTGGCGTTACATTTGAAAAACGAGTAATCTGATACAGTTACTTTCGTAAACCTGAAGTGAATACATTTTGGAATACTTATTGGAATTATTGGTGGAAAAAGTTTCCTCACAAAATGTAATATTCATTACCGGCAGAACTGTGTGCACACTGCACAGCGCTGCAGCATGTCTGTGAGCGAGAGAGATGCAGCGTGTCTGTGAGGCCCCGCCCCCGCACGCAGATGAGAGAGAGATCTCTTTTAAAATATATTGAAAGTTAGAAACGGAGATGGTTCGATAAAATGTGCAAGATAACGTTTATGTAGCATTTCTTTATTGTTGAAATGATGACATTTATAACGGGATCAAATCAAAGTGAATGGCCTGCTGCTGCTGAAGGCATGGGGCAAGTGACTGGAACAAGTTTGAAAAGTTATTACATCGTTTCAGATAATAATAATAATAATAATGATAATTCATTCTATTTAGGGGCGCCTTTCAAAGCACCCAAGGACACCTTACAATTCATAACATATTCTAAGGAAAGGTTTACAGTAGGAGAATGCAGTCCGAGTGATGTTTTTTATGTGGGGTGCAGATGAGAGAGCTGTCCAGAATGACACCAAGATGTTGTGTTTGAGTTCTTGATAAGCCATTAAAACAGTAAAACAAGTGTCTCCTGCTCACCAAAACATACCCATCTGTTATGGAAAAAGAAAGTATTCCAAAAGTATTCTAAAAGTAACCTGAACACGTTACTTTTATAAGACACGTAACTGTAACTGTATTCTGATTACTTTCAGAGCATGTATTCAGTATTCAGTAACTGATTACATTTACAAAGTAACCCTCCCAACCCTGCCTAGAAGTGATCCTTCGTTAGCGTGAAGAGTCTGCTAAGCTTTATGCAGTACCTTTACCCCCCCGGCCCGCGATAGTGTCTATTGGATACATTTTGGCCCTTGGACAAATGTAGTTGGTGATCCCTGATATAGACCATTAGTGTGTTTTTATGTGTGTGTGTATATATTAGCCTACACGATATTATATATTGTGTGTCTTTTGCAAAATACCTATCATACATAACATATAGGCTATCAAATACCAGAATATTCTATTGCTGTTAAGCCTACTATGAATATTCAAATACGCCGAATCATGTGTCCGGTATCATGCCTACATATATGACGTTTGCAGAAAAAAAAAAACTTGAAAATCAGTTTTGTATTCAGCGAGTTATGATTGATTAAATGCGCTGACACTTCATTGCGCCTGCCAGACAGATTACACTGAGTGGAGCGGGTGACCGGTCCAAGATGGCGGCCCCACGGCTCGTCAGCGCCAATAGGCAGTAGCGGTCGATGCGGCGTCTACTCTTTATATGTCTATGAGAGAAACGGCATGGTCCGAGAGAAGAAGAAGAAGAAGAAGACACATGGCAGCAACTTTCCCTCTGCTTCATTCATTTCTCCTGTTCAACAGGATAGTAGTGTGTACACAGATTATGTCATATTTCGATCTAAGAAGTGTCTTTGAAACTGTTTTATGTGTAGTTAACTTTAATGTCATTCTGTGAGCTACGCCACTAGCGTGTGGCTAATGGCGTCCGCTAGCTTCTTTAACACAGGCTGTTGCTCCCTGAATAATGTAGCTCTACTATGTGTATGAGTCCCGTGCACTAGTCTGGCTTACATTTCAAGTTTATTCTGTTTGTATAAATATGTGAAATGCTGGTCTGAGGTCATAATTGTTCATATTATTTAAATGCTAAAGCCCTAATGCTATGCTAATATTGTGCCTGTACAACAGCCATGTTAAAGTGAGTACAGTCGGGTTGTGTGCGTTATCTGTTATCACTGTATTATATACTGTAAATGAAAAAGGCTTTAATCTTTCATGAAAGTCATAATATGGCATGTGGATTTATGTCCATTTTTTAATAGAAAACGAAATATGTCAGAGATAGTTATTTTGATTGGCTAAATGTATTTTTACATTCTCAGTTAGCTTCAGGCCTCACTGAGAAGTATTGAGGTAGAAAGCTGGTGAAGCCATTTCATTATATTCTGTTTGCACAGATAATAAAGCTGGTTGGCAAGAAGGAAGTCATATTCATTCGACCACACAACACAACGCAGAGATACATAAATAGAGAAAACGGATATAATTTGTAAGTGAATTTATTAATGTGTTTAATAAATTCTGGCTAGGACAACCACACAAACGGCAGCAACTTTCCCTCTGCTTCATTCTTTTCTCCTGTTCAACAGGCTTATTATCTGATTACCAGCTCTGCACAGCGGACTTGTAACACTAGCCAGCAGTGGAGATGGAGCATCAGACCTGGAGAATACAGCAACAACAAGGATCCATTTGAAGTTAGGTAAATGTAAATATTACAGTAATAGTGTACTTTCATTGTGTGGGTTTAGTTAAATAGGTTGTAAGAGAGAGAGAGACTCTGTCCCACCTCCCCATTTTATTTTGAGTTGTGCATTGTTATTTGTGCTTGAGAAACATTTCCACTTGAACTTTATATTTTAATGAACTTAGTAGTAAATATTGTCATATATTTCTTTCCGATTTCACAGCTGCCTGGGCCTAGCAGCAAGAACCTCCATCTGTGCCTGCACCCAGGTCAAGATCTACCGTGGCTCAAGGGCCTTCACCAGAGCCAT